>JAWLRI010000449.1:342869-439830 GCA_034781795.1 Crypturellus tataupa
AGCCCATGTAACCAAAGACCCGTTCCCCTACTTGGTTCAAAGCAGTTAGTGTCATGAACCTCCTTCCATCCATCATTGCTTTCATTTCTTTATAGAAAGCTTGGTGATTAAATGCCTTTGAAATAAAGGCAAAAATGAATCTTTTGCAAATTAAATTATTCTTCACAAGCTAAGTAAGAAAACCAAGAAGAATCCTGCCTCTAGCAAGAGCAGGGCATGTAATTCAATAAAATTCAGTGGTGTTTGGCTGTAACCTCCACCTAAGCAGCTGGAAAGAGAAAAGCTATTTTCAGAATGACTGCTGTCATTATAAGGCATTTTAGAAGAATGTGCGAATGGGTCCCCTTTTGAAGCAGCTGTTTGTTTCTTAAGTACAATTACCACCGTGTTCTCATACGGAAGTGGAAATCATGCAGTTCTTTTGATCCCCTAACTAATAATTATATTGTTAAATACTTCAGAGCTTGAGTTGCTTTTTTTTAATCTGTCTTGTCATTAAAGAATGACTGCACGTTGCCCCCAATGCAAAGATGCTGTGAGTCAGGGCTTGGAAGGGCCTTGTTTTTATCAGGGCTGGTAAATAATTTTAGCGTTTTTCTCAGCATTTGGGGATGCTGCAGGAACAGAGCTCTGTTCTGCTCTGAACAACAGATGTGCCGCGTCCCTGCGCATGCAGACCCACGAAACAAGCTTGAAGTTTCCTTTCCCAATATTATTTACTGTCTGTCTGAAGAAAGCGCACACACGGCATTGCTCATTTAATAGTGTGCGATGCTCACAATGTATTTCAGTTTATATTATTCCAGAGATAGGAATCTTTAAATACTGAAAGAGCTTCCAGGGTACAAGCATTGTATTGACGGTTGTCTGTGCTATCATAACCGCGGATTCATCTGCTTGTCCTTATGCTAGCAATTTAATTTTAATCCAGGAAAATAATGAAAAAGTGCATTGCTGAGGAAGAACAAACCCTTTACAACCCGAGTTCCTGATATTTGTAGGGAAGTAAAATGTATTTTCTGTTGACAATAACAGGCTCTCTTTAGTTCTTCTGTGAACATCTGTGAACTACAAAAATATGTTTGCTAATGCCTCGTCAGCTGGAGGGAAACGCTCTCAAGCTCTTTTATTGAGGAATGGATCTGGAACCCCCCAGCCGTGCTCTATACCACCTTTATCGTGCAAGTTTGCATGAGACACTCAGGCCTCTGTCCAATGGGAAAGAGCTTCACAGCCAGACCCCTTCGGGTTTCGAGGAGTTTGTGCTTTTATGGAGCTTTTCTGCAGACTCTGTGGATAATAATGTGACATTTTTCTCTCCTGATTTTTCTCTCCTATGCACCTGCTATTTGTGCTGCAAAAACCCCAAGTAACCGGGTTCCCAATGGAGGCAGCTTCTTGCTCCAGCTACAAGCCAGGGAGGTGCAGGTCCAGCCTGATCCTGCTGCAGGCAGGGGACGTCTGCAGAGCATGGGGTGACACAGGCAGCAGGAGACGGGTGGCCTGGGACATGTGTCCTTGCTCTTGCAGGAGATGTGGCTCCTCGCAGCAGTGTGGGTGCAGGCGCTGCGTGGGGTTGGGTGCTCCGTGGCTGTGGGTCTCTCCCAAGGAAACACTGCACAAGCTGGAGGCTCCTCATTGTCACAGCAGCAGTGTTCCCAGTTCAGACTGGGAACAACCTGAATCTGAAGATACACAGCTCAGAGACCCAACTTTTATACCTCTCAAGAGTGATATAAAATAATATTTTAAATTCCTTTTTTTAATGACTTTTTGTTTATACATATAAACTAAAATTCTACAAAATGGATCCCAGTATGACACTTCTTTTGTCTGATTTACTTCTTTTCTGAACTCCTGCATTTTCTACCACAATTTTGAGGTTTATTTAAAAAAAAATCCTATGGGAAATGTGTACTATTCTCTATTAAACTACATAGGACAAGTTCCTAAGAGTCTCTCACACTCCTCCCACACGCACCTTCCTACATGTGAGATAAATTAAGAATGCCACTGTCTTTAATGCCAGAAGTACTTCCATCTTCCACTGCAAATATGCGGTGATGCATCTAGAATAGCACTGTCAAGGGAAGAAATCTTCACATGAACAAAATTTAGCAATTTGTGTTCCCATCCTACATGCACTTAAGTATTTTTTCTCCAGGGTGGCTATTTACTCCAGGGACATCCTGCTGAACTTTGAATTTCCACTGTGGGTCAGCGCATGAGTTACCTGGTTGTACTAGGAAGCTTCATATTGGCAATGACCCTAAAACTCACCTTTCCTTCTCCAGCATTTGGAGATCCAGTTTTAAGTTTATTTAATATAAAGCAGAAAGAATACTAGCTGACAGGGGATTTTTTTATGTGTGTGTCTAGTTGCTTCTTCATTTTTCATTTTAGCATCATCTCCTTTGCTATTTGTATGCAGCATAAATAATAATTAAATGAGGAGATAGAGGTATTGGGGTGTGAATGTGAAGAAAATCTCCCTGATGGGTAAGGAAGTTGCAAAGGTACCAAGAAGTGCAGAGTCTTCTGCAGTCCAAGGAAATGTGGTCCTTTTGCTAATGCCTGCTGGAGAGGAGGGAAGCATTAACATGCAAATGCTGCTCTTAAGTGCCCACAATGTAGTGATTAAAGCGCTCTTGCTGTGTGATCTTAGGCCTCTTACCCTTTCTGTTCCTTAATTAATTTCCTCTATCATTTATGTATTAATAAAAACAAATTACCTGCTTCATGGGAGGTGAGAGGTTTCATTCATTTGTGTTTGCAAACAGCTTTGAGATCCGAGGAGGTAAGAGAGAAGCTCCAGAAAAAGGCAAAGTCTGTACGTAGTGTATAAATGATATATGACAAGGGTTTGTTCCCTGGCAGCTTGAAAATGTGGCCTTGCAGTAAGTCTTTTTCCTATTCCTATTTTTCTGGCATTGTGAATGAATGGTCCTAGGGACATCACAGAGGCTCAAGGTGACTTTGTTTCAACCTTCCTTCTTAAGAGGGTGTTTATGGAGATGGCTCTTTGACTGTGGAACCTTCTACCAGCAGGTTTGAAATCAGCGTTAGGATTCAAAATAGCTTCCACGTGCCACCTGCATGAGAGGAGCATGGATTCATGTCCTGGAATCAAACCCTGCCATTACCAACAGGCTGGAGGCTGCAGAGTTAACCTGAGTGTGATGGAGGTGTGGGCAGTTCCCAAGCAGGTAAATAGAGTTGGTTTTCTCTACTGTCGCAATATATGCTTTGCACTAAAATTCATCTTTTTAATGTCTTTGTATGAAAATGAGCTCATTAATTGTCTTGCATTAAAAGCTGCATGGCGAGTTCTGTGTGTGGTGGGAGATATGCAGGATTCAATCCTGTAACATCTGCTCTATCCTCCAGAAGATAAGCCAGATGAAAAGAAAGAGAGGAAACGGTTGAGTGAAGCTTTCAATCGTCCTTAGATGTTCCTAATGTTTATAGCAGAGAGCTGTTTGACACGGGTAGAGACCCACGGCTTCCCAAGGCACAAACACTTGACCGAGGTCTTAGAGCCCAGCAAAGCCAAGCGCAGAGCTGAGTGGAGTGGCCTGCAGCCTCCTCAGTGGAGTTCAGTGCAGCTGGTTCGCAGGGAGATAAAAGGAGGAGATGTAATATCCCTGGATGCTCTGATTTCCTTTGCTCACAGCAAGCAGTGCAAACAAACACGACATACCTTGCAACCTGTGCAAACCAATCCCAGGGCAGAATCACCTTTAAAAGTCAGCGTCTCTTCTCTGGTAATACCTAATATAATGTCTAATTCCAGATTTTCAAAGCTATTCCCGTAAGGGTATGCTGTGATATGGAGCATGTTTGTGAAGGCTGTGCCGCAGCAGCAGCTCGATGCGTTTCAGTATTCGGCCTGGGTTCCCCTTGGAGCTCCTCAGCAGGTGCTAAGGATGTGTCATCCTTTGAGTCATCTCTTACTTTTAAAGCAGTTTTCCTCCTTGAAAGCTGTTTTGTTTTTGACTCAGAGTACACAGAATGGAGCGTTTCACAGTCCTCTCGCACGGATGTTTTGCAGAGCTGGGGATTGAGTAGTGGAGGGGAAGAGCAGAGCTGCCTTTGGGGGCTCCTGTGTCTTCACACCTTGTGCACCTCCTGTCCTGCCTTTTTCAGCAACCGTTCCTCCCCCAGCTGCCTTCTCTAATGTTTGCAACAGGGATTTTTAGAAATTATCTGTGCTTTTAGAAGAGTACAGACTAACGACTTCTCAAAGAACAGACCAACAGGGAGTTTGAATTACTTTTAGACATTTGTAATTCCGGATGTCTATTTGTCTCCTTTAAACTCCTCCTTGAAGGACTCCTCTCACCCCATCTCCTGTGTCGGGTGTCAGTGCTCGGGGGTCTTGTTCCCTGTTTTGGATGCTCTGGGCTTAGGTTCCTGTTGTTCTTCTTAGCTGGGTTCACACTAGGGCAGAAACCAGAGGACGGGTCTACACAGCAGCTCTGCTCTGGCCCTCGTGACCCACGAGCAGCCCCACGGGGGTCTCCTCTTGCGTTTGGGGACATTTTCATGCTTTAGTGTGGTCTCTCCACAGCTGGTGTTGAAACCTTGTGGTTGCCCCTGCCGGTGCCCCGTGGCAGCGCTGTGCTCTTGGGGACGCATCCCAGAGTGGTGCAAAGCGGTGGTTCCGATTGCACAGCCTTCCAGAGCCGGTGTCTGATTAACAGCTCGTGCGGAGACCTCCTGCCGCAAGGGCCATTCGTGCCGTTCCAGAGACTCTGAACTAATTGCACAAAGGTGAAGCTCCAGTACAGCAACGATTGATTCGGCCTCAGGCCCTGCACAGCAAAGAACAGCGCATGGAAACCAAGGGCCAGGCATGCGACTGCAGACCCTTAATCCAGCTAAAATACCATGATGCTTGACCTCATTAGAAAAAAGCCACAAAAGACATCTCCCTGGACTGTTTCTTGCTGGGTCCTGTGAAATGCTGGGAGCCTGGCCAGCCAGGCAGGTATTTTTTCTCTTGGAGAGCGCCGTGTTTGCTTTGCTGTCTTGGGGACGCTAATAGACCCAGCATGAACTCCTAAAAACTCACGCGGAGGGCAACTTAGAATTGCAATTAATATGTAGAAGAAATATGCTTGTGTTCGTGGTGATTAAACCTGATGCAGGCTTTGCAGGGTGAGGGAGTAAGGCAAACAGAGGAGGTACAGATTTACCATGGTCTAGGAGAATTCATAATTCTCATCAGTCTTTCCCTCAGATGTTAAATCTGTGGGAAAGCTGGTGCCCACCCATGGCACAGATGCAAAGCTGCCAGCCTGGACACCTGGGTGACACTTCCTTTGCTCTCTCAGACCGTTCTGTTCCACTGCAAAGGGTAAATTCAGGTTGCACCCAGAGTGGTGCAGGTTTTACATATAGCCCTTGTCATGCCCTTGTTTCCAAACCCAGCAGCTTCCCTGGTGTAGACAATCTTTAATTCTGTAGGATACTAGTAAGTAAGCAGACAGTTCTTGCTCCAGACATAATTATTTGGATGCTAAGGTCTCTGGACTGATCAGCTGCCTTGATATTCACGTACAGAAAAGGTAGAGAACACCAGAATTTCTCTGTATGTTGCTTAATTCTTTACAGTGCTGGTCTCCCACTCATAGATCGTGGATGACACGGTCCTACAAAGTGGCCTGATTTCTACAGAGAGGTTTATCTTCAGGACAGAGAGGACAGGGTGCTGTGTCCCAACACCTACTTCTTTCCCTTATGCCTCAGTACAGATGGGCCCAGCAGTGTGGAATAATCTTCCCTTTTGCAGCTGCTTTGAGGACTGAGGATCAAGGACCACAGGGAGGTTGGCATTTGTAGATGAGAAGTGACTGGTGTTTCCCTGTGGTTGAGACATCACCTCTGGTGTCAGCTGAGGACTTCAGAACGGCTTGGTGCACCACACCAGGTTGCAGTCCTGGTGCCACCAGCACCATGTAGCATCGCAAGTGACCGGCCGTGGTCACCGGCGAGGCATGAGGCACTGCTGCTGCAGGCTCCAGGGGCATCGGGTCCCAACAGAGCCAGTCGATGTCAAACATCAATGTGAGCCTGTTGGAGAGAGGCCAGGGGAAGTGGCGATGGCAGCTCAGCGGGCAGTGACGGGTGGCATGCAGGGACAGGATGGAGAGTGATTGATTTACTTGTTTTGGGCTCCACTCAGCACAGATTGGGCTTAGTAGAGGTGAGGCATACTAGGCTCTCTCAGGAACTGATTAACCCAGTACTTCAGGCCTTTCCTAGCACCGTGTTTGGTTATTTGTTGAAATCATTGAGTGGTCTCACAGCTAACCTCTCTGCTGCTGGTGGCCCCTGGCCTTGGCCCTTGGTCTCTAGGCCCAGCCTAAGCTTCCTGGTGGCAGAGCGGTGGTCCCTTGCCACATGGGCTGCTTCATGACTTGCCAGGTTTTGCTTTACTGCAATGTACAGGAGGAGGAAGAGGTGCAGGGCGCGTTTGGGCAATGAGAAGGACCCTGGGAGCAGCAGATTGTCCTAGGGCCGCTTCTTAGGTGACCAACATCTTGTTACCTCCTAGGGGAACATCTGCCTGTCCGCAGGGCCAACTGCTGTTTGGGAAGGACTCAAGCTGGCACAGCACCATTAGAACCTCTGTTGTGAAGAACTCAGACTTTGTGAGAAGCCGTCCCCTTTGCTAGGCAATTTCTGGATCCAGAGTACATGTCTGTTATGGTCAAACTGGTAGGAACTACCAGACTTTCTCAAAGTGGTGATTCATCCTCCCGGGAAGCCTTTCCCAGGGAGTGGGCTGCACCGGCTGCTTCCGAGGGAAGTGTGAACGTGTCCCGACGAGTGGCTGTGCTGCATCCCCAGGGACGTGTGGCTTCCTGGCAGCAGCGTTTGGCCTCGAGCATCAGGCTGGCCTCAAGTACAGACACAGCAGAGCACAAACTTAGAGCCCCAGGATTATAATGAAAAGATCTAAACCTTCCTCCCAATATAAAGGGAGGAGAAGCTGCTCTTCCTTACAGCACATGGAAAAGCTTGAGACCCCTTTCCCGTCGTCTGCAGATAGGTCTTGGGCTGAAGCTCTGCCTCATACTGAAGCTTTGCTGCTGCTGCTGCTGCTTTCCTTGGGTGCACTCCGCAGTAGGGATACAAATGGGAGTAAAAGTCAAACACTTGGAAATCCAGGGTGTTATCTGCAAAATGCAGCTGGAAAAAAAACATGCTCTCTTTTAAAGACTTCCCACAGATTTAAGTCCTTTGTGTCTTTCCTCCTAATGTCAGTGCTTAGCAATAGGACTGAATAAGAAATATAACATTTTGGCTGACGTTAAGCTGGCAGCTAGTTAGGACTGGTTATTTATGGTGGAGATCACGTAGCTCAAACTGTTTTATGGACTTAGGGAACAACTGCTGCTTTGGGGAAGCAGGAATATTGGAATCTCTGGACTTACACTTTGGGGGAGGCTCTGTGACCTGCAGTGCCTTTGCTGGGGATAATGAGGATGTTGTGCTTGTGTCACCCTCCAGGTACCAGCAGGCCAGCGAGGCTCCTCGTAGGGTTGGGAAGCAGAGAAGGCCACCAAGGTCTCTAATGATCTGTGCTGCACTCTGAGGAGACTGACCTGGGATAACGCTGACCATCCTGAACAGTGACCTTTATTTTTAAATCCTTTTCTTGTGTGCTGCTGTGGTTAAGGAGGATTTAATGCTATCTGCAAATGGCACCGTGCAGCTCTGGGCGGGCTTGGCTGGGCATTGTGCTTCCATCTGGGTGCTGGTCTGAGCTGAATATATCCAACTGAAATATCTGCTGAAATATCCAGCTACTGGCAGCACGAGGCTGCACAGAGCCTTGCTGAGGCTGTGCACAGTCGTACCAGGATGCTGTTCCCCATAGCTGCGTGCTTGAATTTTCCAGTTGTGATTTTGTGTCATATGACTATTTTTTGGTGCTAGATAAGGGGAGAAGGAGAGCAGCCTGGAGCCTGGCAGTGGAAGTGCAGCAGGTCAAATCTCACACAAGCCCATGGTTGAGCTGCTGAATAAAATTTGCAGGAACATCATAAAGACAGGGAGGATGGTGATGGCAGATGTAGAAATGGAGCATGTCTAGAAAATGAGGACATTGCTGTCTCTCAGGGACTCCTGTTCTCTTCTTTGACAGGGTAAGTGTTGGGTAAACTCATTTTTTTCAGAGCTAATCCCCTCTATAGTGTTGATAAGGAACACTGTGGATGAAATTGCATTTTTCATGAAAATGCTCTGCTTGCAGAAGGCAAAGCTCCCTGTGTGGAGCTGCCTGGAGGTCGATGGCCCCAAGGAGCTGGGGCTCAGAGCAGAAGAAATCCTGGTTGCGTGGGTGCTGTTTCCATGCCCAGCTCTGCAGCCTGTTGACTTTCCTGACAACTTGGTTTTCATATTGAGTGCATATTGATACTGCAGCGAGATGAGATTCTCCTTCTCAGGAGAAGGGAGAAGGACCCTGCCTGGGTCCCACCAAGTAAGTTCTTGGTGCCCCAAGGAAGTCCATCCCATTCCCTCTGTTTCTGAAAACTGCATGACACAGAGCAGCTCCTTCTGTTTATTCTCCCTCTCCCCAAACTTTTAGTCCTGTTTATCCTGCAAGCATCTTGGTGGCCTGCAGCACTATCCCTTTGAGCCGTGGTCCCTCCTGTCCTGTGCTGGGGCAGGCTGCCTCTTGCTCTGTGTTTTGTCCCTGTTCAGCTGTTCTAAATCCCTGCTCACCAGATTAATAGTGTCTCTTGTCTGCTCAGTATCCCTGACAAGCCAGAATTCTGCCCATTCACTGTTCCAAGCAATTAAGACGCTGACACAGCCATTGGCCCCCACACAGCCCATTGGCGTGAGCACCACGATGGGAACCCCAGTCCTCCTCGAGCGCCTTTGTGTCTGGCCTGGCACAGAGCAGCCCTGCCGACTTCCCAGGCTTGTGTTACCCAAACACAAGCGTCTAAAACCAGCGCCAAAGCCGACTGCTGCCCGCGTTTAATAAAGCAGCACGTCCAGGGCTGCTGTTCTAACTGGGCAGCCAGGGAGCCCCTGCGGACGCAGGGGCGTATTTATTGATTGCTCCTCAGATCTGAAACTGGACTGCACTGCGGGGAGCTGGGGAAGGAGGAAAACCGTTTAAAATGCATTGTAAATGCTGCTTTGCAGGATTAATGAGCGGGAAACTGCAATGTGCACTAACGGGATGCAGAGAAAAGTAAAAGCTGGTAGGTGCGTGTGGGGTTTGTTGTTGTTGTTGTTGTCCCGCAGGAGGATACTGTTTCATCGGGAAATGCAAACAGTAATAAATGTCACTATTGCCAGTATCTTACACTGGAAGAGAAGCTATATTCTTGCAGTGAAGTTCTTGTAAGTTCAGAGGTGTTAGAAAATAGAGGGGAAATAAATATATTACTTAAAAAAATATGTTTTTGAGGAGGAAGCTGGAGGAAGTGGCACCTCTCCTGCTGGCTCTTTCACAGGCCTCAGGTGTACAATACACGCCGTGAGCTCCTAAATGGCTACGCATAATTCACCAAGCAAAAGAGCCAAGGGTTGGAACAGACATAGGGATCATAGGGTTTTACCTGGCTCCAGAAAGACTGTGGAGCTGTGAAACACCCTTGAAGTCACCTGTCACCATGGAACACATTTCCACCCTCCTCACCTGTCCCTGTAGCTGTGAGAGAGAGGTCAAGCGGGTTGTGATCTCGTCTATCTCCTCGCTGAGGGCTGGATCATCACCCAGAGGATCTGCCTGTTGGGACCTTTCAATGTGTGGTCCGAGACAGTGAGGCACAGATGTGCAGTAAAGTATAAAAGCCTGTGCTGCCTTTAGGAACATGCGCCATTCTCACCATCTGCCAAACTCCTGTAATTATCCGAACACCTGCAGCTCATGCAGGATTCAGTCCTGGGTGCTTTCCTCCTGTTTGATTAGCTCATTTCCAGCTGCCTTCTGCATGGAGATGGCCTCTACAGCACGGTGCTTATTGCTCCTAACGCAACTCCCATGAGCGGAGCAGTTGTCCAAGGAACATGCGGATGCTCCAGGCCCTGCTTCATCCTGCCACGATCTGGCTGAAGACAGGACGGCTTACTTTGTCAACCAGGGAGCAGCACATACATGTGCTGAGAAACTCTAGGAAGTTTGATGTTATTTTGATCTAACTCTGTGTAGAACCAGTCACAAATAAAATACGAAGAAAATTAAGTAAACTGGAGAAATGTGGGAATATCTTTATACAAGGGGCTAAATATTGCATGGGAGATGAGCTCATCTACAAACTGTGTTCAGACTTAGTGTGATATCCCCCTCTCTGTCCAACAGTCTGCAATGCGAGCAGCCTGGGACAGGGGGGGCATTTCACATTTTTATAAGGTCCGGAGACCTTATAAACTCTCGTTGTAAGGTTTTTGAGCATGGTCCTGGGCTGAAGGACCCATCAACAAGACCGAAGCGTTGGATATTCAGACTTCTGCAGGGGCCGTTCATGCTTGGAGATGCTTTTGGGTCATCTTGACGGGTCGGCCTGTCCCAAGTGATCCGGTGGTGCCGTGACAGCCTCCTTGCTGAGTCTATCAATCCAGAGAGACTCTCAGTCATGCTTAGACCACCGAGCACTTCTGCAAATGCAAAGGGCTCTGTTTCTGTTATCCATTCTTTCCTTGTGCGGCGAGGATGACTTCTTAAACACACACAGGTTTGCCATGCAAGTGCTCATTATCCACCGTGGTTTGTTACAAATGAATCATAAAGTAAACGTAATGAAACAAAGCACACAAAAGGAGATTGATATTTGACTTGGCTGTGCTGTGTGTTTTCCCTTCTGTTTTCTGTGAGCTAGGCAAATACTCCGGCTTTTCATCCAGCTTTGTTCCCTCCGTGTCATTCCTGCAGAGGGAAACTCTAAAGCAAGGAAGAGCCATGCAAAGCGAGAGGGAAAACAGGGCTTTACATCAACTATCTCAATTAATTGCCCTCAAAGGTTGATGACTTCTTAAAACCGATTTCCTCCTCTATTGCCTCATTGGAATTTATGTGTACTCGCAACAGTCAGTTGCCTCCCATCAAATACAAGGGAGATACATGAGGTAAGAGCAGGAAATCAACAAAACTGTAAACCAGACCTTTCAGACCTCACTAATTTTTCTCCCCTTTTCATTTCCCCAGATTCCCTGTGCTCCCTCCCCTTGTCAAATGTCAAGTGGCATCACAGAGTGAAAGAGCAGCTTGCAGTCCAGGTTGAACCTCACAAGCATGGGTTTTCTTTGGACCAAAGTCCTCTATACATGCCCTAAATGTGTCCAAAAGAAGCCCAGCATCTAATGTGGTGGATAATATTTTTAGGGCGTCTCTCCTCTGCAAACCTTTAGCTATAATCAAAGTATGGGTTGTTGTTGCTGCTGGGGCACCTTCATGTAGAAGGTGGAACCCTACCAAGTCAAGCCTGCAGCAACCACTGTGGAGAAAAATCATATTGCAACTTAGAGCAGAGTCCCAGGGCACATTTCACCATGTTACTTGGATTTTTTTGCATTACTTGTTTTTTCACTAGCATCTGTCCTAAGCCTTTAGTGTCTCCAGCAGTGAGCAGCAGCAGGCATCACCCTGAAGGCAGTTTGACACCCATGGAGATGATAGGAACTTCCATGGGTTCCACTGGGATGGCAGTCACTGGCAGCAGAGAGGGCATCTAAGGTGGGTGTGAGACACCATACCTTGTTTTTAATGCTCCTCCCACCCTGATAAAGAGTGGAAGGGGATGTGTGAGGAGGATGAGCATCCTTGGAACGGGCAAGTGCAGCGATGTTTGCTGGGGGCATCTGGATTGCAGGTGTCCATGGCTGGCTCCAGCAGCCCTCGGCGGCTGTTCTGCAGGCAGAGAGAAGCCAAAACTTTAGGGCCAAACCCTCCATGGACCCCAGCAGATGCAGTTGTTAGCGTTTTTGGAAAAACTGGGCCATTAATTATGAATGGAGCATGTGTACTTTGCTACTTCCAGGGGACAGGGTGCATAAGGGCACTTGCCTTTTTACAAGACGTGTACAGGCACACAGTGAAATACAGCTGTAGTTAAATGTGACACTCACGAGCCAGGCTTGGCTCTCTTCCTGCGTGACTGCGGATTTGTATTTATTTTTTTAAGTCTCAAAGAGCCCAAGAGCTTTCAGGGTAAGATTTTGAAGCTTCCCTAGGCAGAAAGAGGGTGAAGAGAGGGGTGGAAATCATTTAGAAACCACAAAAATAAAAATCAGGTGCCAATTAAAAACAAAACAACCTTCTGCTGATGCTTGGAGTGGTCTCTGTCTCCTGGAGGGGAAACAACATCAGGGGAAACCTTCCAGTTCCTGCAGTTGTGAGTCACTTCACATCGACCCAGTGGCTCTGATCACTTTTTTTTTTTTTTTTAATATAATCAAAATGGATCTTTAATTATTTCTTCTCTTTAAATCATAGGGAAGTTATGAGACTTCTGGACACTCTACAGAGGGCTTTGGCTATGTTACTTTGCTTATTGGATATTGACAACACCCTTGTTTAGAGCTGCTAAGAAGAAGAAAAACAAAGAAAAATGCCTGTTGATCAGCCCTGGTGGGACCTTGTGACCATGCACTGAATTCCACAGGGCCAATTCTGCTTTGAGGATATGGTCCTCACTCTCTCACATGTGCGTGACTCACTTGTTTCTGATGTTCTTTTTTTTTTCCTGTTTTACTTTAAATTGTTGCAAAGATGTATTTGTCATTTTATGATAAGAAGTACCTAGAGTATTAATTACCGTAAAACCACACATGGAAATTGGGCTTCTGTGCCTACATTCTCATATGCAAATGTGCCAAAATGAGTCGTATTTAAACATCATGAACATTAAAATACATTTAAATTGGGACCATTGAAACTAACCTCTTCTTTGTGTCAAGAGATCCAAAAGATGCTTTTTCTAAAATAAAAAAGGAGGGGGAAAGTAATATAAAAACCTAATGCTTCTAAAATAACTCTTTTAAAAAAATCTGGATTTCAGCTGGTTTTGATAGGTATGTAACTAACCTGTAAGTCACTGAGCTAAGCAGCCCTGAAAATCAGGCTTAGAATAATTCCGTCTATAGAACAGTAGCTGTCTATAGTATCTCAATTTCATTTTTATGGCAATGAGGCAGCGCTCGGAGCCGAGCTGGGCGACGGATTGGCTTGAGCAGCCACATGGCAGGGCAGAGTGGGCGCACGCAGCCTGGAACGCTCCTTTATGAGCAGCAAAACCGCCGCGAGCGGGTGCTGTGCCCACCCGAGGAGCCTCCAGGGAACGCCCCAGGACACGCACTTTTCTTTTTTCCATTTTTTCTCATTTCTCCATGGTTTTATTGCCCACCTGACACTGCCCGTATTTATATTTAATGCAGCAGCAGCTGGCTGCTGTCCCCACTGGTCTTTCAAAGCTCTCCAGCTCTGCAGAGGGTGCCCCATAGCACCCACAGCACAGGCCAGTGGTTTTCCTCCACCGGGAACCCACCGGGACCCTTGTGGCACTGGAGTGTCCCATGGAGATGCCATTTGAAGAGCTGAAGTGACAGAGGAGATACCGTGTGCTCAGGTGATTTCCACAGTGGTTAATTAATTCCCGTAGGTGTTCTGCACTGAGAACCGTTTCATTTCTCTGAGTTCTGTCTTTGGTTTTCAGATCCAGAGATGCCTTTGCCTGTCGGGTTAAGGAGCTTATTATTGCTCTGACAGTGTAGGCTCTTGCTGGTCACCATCGGCACCTCTGAGCCTTCCCAGAGAGGGACTAAGTGCATTAAACTTGCTGCTGTAATGGAGGGTCATCAGCCTCATGCCCTCCTTGCTTCTGCTGGCTGAAATCCCTCCAGTTTGTTCACGTCCTGTTTTTAGAGGGACACTGCAGTGGTTTGTGTGTCCTACTGCGGTTAGAATGCCAGAGGTGAGAACCTTGCTCTGCTCCGTGTGTCTGAGGTCCTGTTTGGCCTCCTGAGGGCTGAGGGCTGCAGTTGAGGACCCTGGAGCCCAGGTCCAGCATGAGGTGGAGAGTACTGAGCTCCAAGCTCAGGATATCATGGATTCACACCCAGGTATTTTGGGATGCCAGAAGACCAAAGGGAAGGTCCTGAGACAGCCACAAAGCAGGGACGGCCACGCTGTGGTTGGAGCCCAGTCACACAAACCTCTCCCAGCTCCAAGTGACTTTAATTTACTCGCAGTGACAAAGCAGGAGCAGCTCCAAAACCCCCAGGACGGCATAACCAACCTCCCAGCGAGGAGAAAGGGGCCGTCGGGAGGTCTCGAGCTGGTGTCCTTCGGCACCGCGTGATGTGTGAGCGCGCACCGCTCCACCGCGAGCCAGAAATGAGAAATTTCAAGGGCTATTGAGCACTCTGTGAATTTGCACAGAGGCTCAGCGCAAAGTTATTTAGCACAGGTGTTTTGGTAATTGTGATGCATTGGGAAAATTCGCAGTGCTCAATGGCCCTCAAACTTCCACCTGCTTGGTGTGGTGGTTAAGCATTAGCGCAGTGGATTAGAAGATAAAATATGCAGCGGAGACATGCTGGCTGCAGGACTTTTCCTGGCACTGGTTATATTTCTCTCTCATTGTGCCATCAGTGTGTGTGTCTGATGCATACGAGAAGGACACAAAGTTGACTTCAGCCCCTCGCCAGGTTTTGCACGCTCATAAATGCAAGTTTTGCACGTTCATAAACCCAGCAGCTGCTCGGCCCCTTGCAGCTTGGCCAGAAGAGCTGCAGAGAGGAGACGTCTCAGAAGAAAGTCGCTTTGGTTTTTGCTTTTCCTTCAGCCCTGGCACAAGATAGAGTGGCAAGCACGCTCACCAAGCTGGCCACAGGGGCCCTTATTGCACAGGAATTAAAATAAAGGAAAGTCTTGCTGGCTGCTGCTGCTCTGCTGCCTCCTGTGCTGGCGTTTCAGGCTGCTCCTGGTTTTGCTGGGCCATAGAGCTGGCTCAGAGGGAGAGGGCACCTGCCATGAGCTGCAAGCAAGATTAATGGAAGAGTTTTATTTTTGACCTTATTGATTAAATCTCAAAATTCTCAGTTCTGGCAAGATCTCTAATGGAAACTCCTGATGTCTCCTCCCTGCTTCCTGTTCTCCTCGCTCCCCTCCTCCCCGTCACCTCTCCTTCCTGCTCACATCATGTTGGGGGAGTTATCAACATGTAATTTGACTTTGTTTATAGACAGGAACATCCTAACGTGTTGACAGGAGAGATGAGCTTGGGTCGGGAGCTTCCCTGGTTGCTCTTATTCCCGGGATGGAAGGCGGTAGTGGGTGCCTATGCCGTGCTAGGTCCCTGCTAGACGTGTCCTTGGGGTCACTGTGGGCTCTCCAGGTCCCCCGAAGGTAGCAGGGGATTTGGGGTTGCCCCTGCGTATTTGGTAGCAGCCCTAAATTATTATAAGACCCTTCAAAAGAGGATTCCTGCCCCGCGCAGATGAACACAGTTTGTCTCTGTGCTGTTTATGGACCGTTTTATGCTGTTCCCGGCTGAGAGGAGGCTTTCATCCTCCAGGCAGCAGAATTCCCATCCCTGCCAGGAGAGTGGGAGCTCAGCGGCAGCACAGGGGCTGGGATTAGCCTTTTCCAGCGCAACCTTTCTTGCATTTCACTTCAAGGAGGACTTTAGCTTGTCACTTACTGCTCCCAGCCGCCCAGGCGCTGCTCTCACTAAGGAAACGAGTTTGCTGGTACATTGCAGCAGAAATTGCTTTTTGGGGTGGGTGTTTCCCACATGGATCCCGCTTTCTGGGGAAAAGCGCTTGTGTCTCGTCCCTGCCTGCTGCTTCCAGGAAAAATCACCCCTGGAAGTGAGGGATGTGTTGTGCCTTTCCCTCCCCTTTGAAAGCTGTCAGTACTAATCTAATTAGTTGTTGCATAACCACGGTTTATCATTTCCAAGTCTAACGCATTATAATGTTGTTTATACTGATTTGATGATTAAAGGCCTTGTCAGAGTCTTTGTTTCTTTTCAAAAAGAAAATATATTTATCATCCTTTAACAACAACAACAAAAAGCCTTTCTTGCTATGCAAATGGCACGCAGATTAAGGAGGGCTATTGCACCTGAGAAGGTATTCAGCATTGTTTTCCATAGACTTAGTGTTATTTTTATTGTCTGCAGTGTCCTTGTCCTGCTCGGCAAGCAAACTTGCTGCGGAGGATGCGGCGCTTTTGGACAGTGCTCCTGGTCTGCCCATGCTTATTTTGCCCAAATCCCCCCATTTTCCCTCCTGTGACAGAAGTGTCCCCGCTCCTCAAAGCAAGCAGCCCGTTTCCTCCTCCCTCCTGCTGGAGCTCCGCTGCTTTTCTGCAGCCGGCTGCCTGCCCGCGCGTGTGTCTATCATCACTCCTGCAGGCTGCTATTTGAATTACCAAGCTCATTCTTCGTGGCTGCGCCCGCACAGCGCGGTAGCAATCGCTGCATAAAGTCCCAGCAGGCAGCGATTGTCCCCTAAGGAAGGCGGAGGGGAAGGCAGCCCGCGGGATTGACGGAAGCGGCGCTGCCTTTGGACGCCTTCCTGGAACAAGGGCTTCTCTTTCCAAGAAGGTTGACATGAAGGTGGTTGAAACTGAGTGCAGGTGAGCACCGCACTGGAAAATGAAGTTGGTACTGCAGCAGCAGGAGCAACTCCACAAAAAACCCTGAAAAAATAATTTGAAAAGTGTCACCAGCTTGTTTAGTAAAACCGTATCTCAGACCTGAAGGTCTTTGGCTAATTCTGTTTGTTTTTATAGCAAAGATAAGCAGGAGAGGTGCATCCAGAGATGCCTCGTGCAGTGAGCATGACCCACCTGGCCCAGGGAGCCACCTGGGCTTTTAGGTCTATTGCATTAAGAAGGTTAATTCTGCAGTCTTTTGCAGGTCAAATTTCCATCTATTTAAAATAAGGAGCTAGAATGTAAGTGTAACTGAACTCCCCTGGGCCACCCCTAGGTACCTGGAAGGTTTTGGAGTCCTGACGATGAGCTGGAATGGCCACAAGGACCATGTGTACAGAGCACATGGGGACACCTTGCTCACTGCTGCGAGTAGGTTCATCCCTTGCAGCTGGTTCTGACCCCACCGTGGCCTGGCCAGAAAAACCTGCCATTCCCTCTCAGTCTTTAGAGAAACTCCTCCTATTTTTTTTTTTTAATCTTTTTCCTCTGTGATTTAAGGATCAAATCACAAAACTGAAACAATATTGTGTTTTTTGTTGTGTGCGCTTTATTTCATGCAATATGATTTGGCTGCTGCCGAAGTTAAACTTGCTGCTCGTGGGCTCCCATATGGTCCCCACGCAGCTCCTGCGTGATGGGACTGCAAGGGGCTGCCTTAGTCTAATGAGTTCAACCACAAGCAGTTGTTGTTTGGAAATAAATACGCACTGGTCAGCGCTACCAAACCTTCTCAAAAGTTATTAGAGGGGTTTGGAGGGGCTGAACTCGCACCTGGGAAGGGGCACATGGTGCAGGTCGATGGAGTTGGGCACCACAAACAGACCTAGAGCTCATAGGAGCCCTACCCAGTCCTCTCCCTCCTCACAGCGCTATTTTATTTCCAAATAAAAGGAATATGCATTTTTCTCTCCAAGTGTGTTTTTCTCAAGGTGAAGCAGCTGCAGCATCCCCTGCCCTTGGCAGCAGCGGGAGGGACGGTTCTTTCCCCCCAGTTAAAGATCTTGATCCTTCTCCAAGGGGAATGACCTTGACTCGGAGGTGCAGCTGAACTGGGAAAGCTGCTCTGCTATTCAGACTGCATTAAGACAAGCTAAATAAATAGCAGGCAAAAGAACAAATCTTCCTCCGTAAATGAATGTAGGGTATTAAGACCTGGCCTTTTAATGATTATAGCCCAATACACAGTGTGCTGAGAGGCAGTATTTTTTCTTTTTGCCTATGTCTCTAACCTTGAATGTTCCATTCATCTTTGGGGAAATGCGGCTATTTTGCTGTACATTTTGTGCACACAAAGAACAATTTAACGCTTACATTGCATGGTCAATCAGAGATATCTAAGTGGCTCTTTGGAAAACATGAATTGTGCTTTTTTTTTTTTAAATACAAACACAAAACAAGTCAGTGGCACCACATTAATCATTCAAGCCGATTGGAACGTCTCCAAGCACCGGCTAAGTAAAAAATAAAAATAAAAAGCAACAAAAATCCCAAAACCTCCCCCAAAACCACTTTGATAAGAACCAACTGGGAATAAAGTTTGTCTTTTGTTGTTGGGGTTTTTTTGAGTTTCAAAAAGAAGGAAAAAAAAAAACAATTTGAAGAATTGGCAAGAAAACAAATTGAACTATCCTGGCTGGTTGTAAGGGCCATGCTTTGGCTCTGGAGAAATGATTCATAAATATTCATTAACCTGGGGAAACATGAAAAACAGGATTAGACTTATTCATGGGAGTTCATCTTGAGGGTCAATGCTAGGGTGAGGGAGCCCAGACGGGCAAATTGCAGTTTTATAACACGTTTCCTGGGACAAATGAGCTCTGCAAAGCTGCAGTCTTCACAAAATAAATAAATAAAGAGATCCTAACAAAATAAAAATATGTTCTTTCCATAGCAGAAACACCATCTTTCAACCCAGGCTACTCAAAGGGTGATGGAAATGCTGTGCTGTCCCCAGTCCCTCTCCCCGTGATGTGTGGCCTCCTCTGTGCCTACCCTGGGGACACAGGAAGATCCGCGTTTCCCCTGGTGTCACTCCTGACATGGCCATAGCACTAGGTAGTCCTGGATAGCGCTGAGATTTGCACTCCAGGGAAGTGCTGGCCAAGTCCTTCCACACAAAATCAATGCGGACAGGAGAGCTACTGAGCTCACATGTGACAGGAAAAAGGCACAGTCCTTCCATGTTCCATCCCAAATGACCAGAGGAAAAAGAAAGGATGGAGACCTCTGCCCAGCTGGTCAGTAGCATGAAGATGTCCATGTGTCCTTCTTGAGGAGGGGATGGACAGGACAGATTCATTGGGAAACAGACCAGGTCCAGGCGATAACTCAGTATCACGGGACTCGGTGCCATTGCCTTTTGCTGACTTTGTAGTCCCTGGAGCGCTGGCATCCTCCTTGGATGGTTTCCTCATGGGAGGTGGGTAGCAAAGCCACAACCACCATGATGTGAAGCTCGAGCTGTCGAGCAAGGGATCCCCAGCTCCCAGGGTGGGTTGTGGTGACCGAGGCTGAGCACGGTTATGGAGTCCAGCGAAGGTAGTGGGACAGTGCGTGCTACGTGGCTGCTCTCCTCCATTCTCACCGAGGTATCGAGGACATCACGAGCTTGGTGCTCACAGGACCTGTCGAATGGAGGTCACATCCTGCACCAGGCAGGGCTTTACACCCCTACTGGTATCGAGGCCTGTCATCTGCCCCGGCTCCTCCAAAGCAGCAGTGCTGGGTCTAGGCCCTGTCCCCAAGGGGCTGTGCTGTCCCCCTGTGCCCTGCGAACGGCCACACTGGTGGGGAAGGAGCTTTCCTAGGAGGATGCCTGGATGTGCTGCTCTCGCACCGCCCTGGGCAGTCTATGTGGAGGCAGGATTGTATCTCCCCAGTCACCAGAGCTAAGCAATGCTGCTCATCGATAATGTTGTTAATTCTCCTCCAAATTCCAGGGAGCTCCACACTCCCCTAGCTTCCTCCTCTTCCGCATCCTCGGTGGCAGCTTTTTCCATATCAACGCACCGAGTGTTCCTGGATTCGTAACAGAGGTGTCGCTGCCAAAACCACCCCTGGTTGCAGCTTGGTAGCAGGGTGGGCATCACCCTCTGCTCACCGAGTGCTCTGGTCTCACCAGCTGCTTCAGTCTGGCCTGTTCTCCTCGATGTGATCCCAGTGCCGTGCCCTGGACTCCCGCGTGCTCCTGGGAATGTGGCCAGACCAGGAGGAAACAGAGGATTTCTGTGCTGTTTTTGTTTGCTCCAATGAATTCTCACCTTTCTTGCTAAAAGTTTCTTTGTTTTTACTCTAATTTGAATGACTTCAGCTAGCAGCTACATAATGGTAAAGAAATTAGAAGTTCAGAAAAACTACTTTGCAAGGATGCTCTTTCTGCTGCTGTGCTAATGAAGCTAAAATACTGCTCATTGCAGTGGTCTCCATAAGATGCCTTGAATTTTACATTACATAATTAGTTTCTGGATGATTATCTATTAATATTTTCATGCTTGGGTCTATGCCAGGATCTGCTTTTGGCCAAGGTCTTTTCTGTCTGTCTTGCTTCGCATATTTTTACTAAGCCACGGAGAAAACCCTTCTTTTGCTGAAGTCAGGGCGATTGCATGCGCTAAGCAAACTTAGGTAGCAATTTGGTAGCTTCAGTAATTAGTGATTCATTTCCAGAGCTCAGCTTTATAAAGCACATAAATGTGAACTAACCTTTAGGAAACTTCTGTATCATCCTGCATATCACAGCAGGAAAGAGAAGGTATAATTTATGAGCCTGCGAAATATCTCTAATTAAAGCACCATTTTCTAAATTTTGACTTAATTTAATTTTAATCTCACAGAAAAAAAAAAGCAATCTGAGTCCAGCCAAGGTTTTCCTTAAATACCATCCTTGTTATCTGGGAGGCCCTGAATCAAGTAAGATAGATGATTTTAATTTCCATGATCACAGTGTAACACTTGGGGTCAATGTTTGCATACTTATCACAGGCAGTTTACAACTGACAACCACTGTAATTGCTCAACTTTTCCTTGGTGGAGGCCCAAGCGACTATTAAGCACTGTATTTATTATATCTTGCATTAAAATTATTGCGTTATTCTATTGACCAGGGCTGTAACAAGGTATGACCAATCCATGTCAATAACCAGCTTAGCAAGGTAGTTCCATCAAGCTGGCAACTTTCAATTCACATGATGTGTCAGGAAGTTTTAGCAAACTTTCATAACGTTGTATTTAAAAGATTTTATCTGAATAAAAATACTTTATTTCTGCTAGGCACTTTCTAAGCATGAAAAAGAAGATAACAGCCCCCTCATCTTGGAGGGCCTTGGAGGGATTCATCATTGGAACATGACTGAAAGGCCACCGGAGCCAAAGAAAATCCTTCCAGTGACTTATTGGACTTTGGCAGGGTCCTGCGGGTAGTCTTTCTGTTTACTTCATTGGGAATTGTGTCAGAAAAAAATTGCTATTTGCTAACAACATTAAAATGTGCAGGAAAAGTGTCTTCCATCACGGATGCAGCACATTAATGTGAATTATGTGCACATATCAAAGGGACTTAGAGTCAGAAAGAAAATATCCTGCATTTTGAGGCGCTTTATCTGTAGCTTGGTATTTGAAATGTGTAATTTAATTATCTTTAAATTCTTTTGTTCCCCCTTAAAGTAAATCATGTTTAATTTTCCTTTTAAATATCATGAAGTGATGGACACTGCACTGGGGATCACGGTAACAAAATGGTGTTCGACTGCCTACTGGAAATTAGTAGCAATAAACAACGCGTTTGCTACCAGCCTGTTACATTAATTAGTCTTCCAAATGTGTCGGTGCTTTTCATTTGTACCTAACAATGCTCGAGCTGGCTGCCAATTAAATACCACCTTGGTATCAAATCAGCGCGCACGTGATTCCGCTGGATTACTGAGGTTATTTTTCTTTGATCTACCATAATTAAAAATCACAGTTGTGGTTTTAAACAAGTGTAGAAATGTAATCGGTTTGCACAGGCAGCTGCTTTTTTCTTCTAATTTCTGATTTACTCCCATAACGTGTGTCTCTACAGAGCAGAACCAGGCCCAAGGCGGGTGATGGGCTCAGAGGACGAGGCCAGTCTGCCCATCCCTGGTGTTGGGCTTCCTTTTTACCAGACAGGAGCTCTTGCTTTGGGGCAGGGATGAGGAAAGGGTGAATTTCCGCAGCAGGAACCAGCAGGAGGTTGTTCCCGTCGCTGGGAGCTCCGGACAGAAATTGGGAGAATGTGAATTCTCCCAAGGCCAGCACAGGTCCCCAGGCTCCCGAGAACATCTCCATCACGAAGGCAGGAGTTAAGTTCGTGCACGGGGACGTTAGTGAAGCGCGAGTACCGCCGGGGCCGCGCGGGTGGCTTTCTGCTGAGGCAGGGCCCCTCCGGCACCTCTTGAGCAATGTTGCAGCAAGACGAAACCGCCGGCGCCTGATTCAGCTGATGCTGCTGGCAAATTCTTGACCTATTGCAGTTTCTCCGGGATTTTTCCAGTCTTGATAGGCTGGCTTTAACAGCCACAGATTTGTCATGTTGTTTGTAACAAATATGCAGCTCTTATAGCTCGAAAAGTTGTGATATCTTGAGCACCCCAGCTCATAATTGGCTTTGTATTCTGCAGTAGTGTTTATAGGTAAGGAAAAGAATTAATGAAGTAGCAATTAATAGGCTGTAATATACACTGTGCTACCTTGTGTCGGTGCATAACTCATAGGGAGAGTTTTAATTTCTCCTGGTATATGTGCATTAATGATGTCTCTCCTGGGCTGCCCGGTGGGCTGCACGGTGGCACTGCAGCCCAGCCAATACGTGCCAGATGTGGGAGAGCCTCAACAGAGCCACTTCCCAATGGGAAAAAGGGAAAGAGGGATGCAGCAAAATGTCCTTTTCTTTGCTTATTGTGCAATGGCTGCAGAAATATCCTCTGGTGCGGTGGACTCCATAGAGAAAACACTGCTCTTTCGGAGCTGTTTTCCTCTTCTTTCTATGTGGAAACATGAAAAAAAATCTGTCTGGTTTTGGCTCTGCTGCAATCCGGGGGATTTGGGGGCAATGGCAGAAGTGGCCATGAGCTCCTGTGGTGCGAGCCAAACACGAGGGCTTTGCTCGCGTCAGTTCGAAGGAGGGATGTGTGACACGGAGTGACAAAGCCGAGTGCCGGCTTGGGCTGCGTGACCCACTGAGCCAGCAAGAAGAGACTCTCGGCCTCATGCAGCGACAGCTGTGGACAGCGAGACGCAGCCTGCAGGGATCTGCCACGTTGATGCATCACTCACAAGGGTCAGGGATCAGACATTGCCACCACGCTCCACGTCCCAGTCATCCTGTAGCATGCCGCAGGCTCACATCTAGCATCAGGCCAGGGCTCTTCTCCAAATGCTCTTCAAGGTGAAGCTCAGCCTGGTATCACAGCACAGTTGAGGCTGCAAGGGACCTCTGGAGAGTGCCTGACCCAAGCCCTCGGAGGCTTGGAGGAGGAGGCAGGAGGAGTCTGTTTTAGCACGGATGTTACCGAACTTTCCCTCCTGGTGAGATGGGACAGCTTACAGCACCCTGGAGGTGACATGGGCCAGGAGCGAAGGTGACGTTGGGCTCTCGTTAAGCAAGGGAGAAGCAGCTTGACGACATGCCGCTGCTGGTGCCAACACAGGGAGTCCAACCAGCAGAGAGCTGGCACAGGAACGGGCTGAGAGCTGAAGTTTTGGCACCTGGGGGGACCCACGGCTGGATTTTTGACCCTGAAACTCAACCTGAGCAGCTGATTCTCCTGGTGTTCCACAGAGGAGCAGCAGCACGAGGGCACGTGCATCTCTTTATCATCTCACACACGCACATTTACATGAACACCCGTATATTTAATGCATACCCACCCACTCCCATCTCTATGCACATATTCAGCTGTCGAGCATCTTCTCAGGATATTAGCTGCCTCTTTTCAAGTTCGTATCTGCCAGGTAATAAACAAGCGTTATTAAAAGAGGTCTGCTCAAATGAAAGCTCCTGGGGAATGGTATCTTCATTACAAGCAAGCCAAATTATTTCCGAGCTCTCGCTTTACCTCAGGCCTGCCCAGGAGCTGGGGTTCAAATGCTGTCAGACTCTGTCTGTGTTTCTACTTGTTTATTCATTCATTCATATACACAAACACACACATATACACAAACATATGTGTATACACATGTGGTTGCATATAAAGATATATATATATATGTATGTAATGCCCTCATGGACCCTTGTTTCCAGTGACATGCAGCTAAATGCCTGTAATACCTTGATGTGAACTCGTGCCTTATCATTTGAATTTGCTTCTTTTTCCCTTCATGTCACAGTACAGGGAAAAGATGGGATTTCCTTTTTGAAGGCGGTAGGTCCATGGTGGATCCATGCTTATTTATCGCAGAACGCTTTGCTTCAAGCCTGGGCAACCTTCTTTCCACTCTGGCGCCTATCTCAGCCGTTCCAGGCATCCGTCTGCACGGAGACCCAGCAGATCTGAGCTGCGCCGGGCGCTGGAGCTTATCGTATAGGAGACAACCCGCACACACACGTGCGCATACTGTTCCCCTTCTGCAGGGCTTCGTTTTTCCTCTCATCTCACTGATTGCAAAACTCACTGCAAAGGGAGAGGATAAATCCAGTGGATGGGATAAATCTAGACCCCAGCTCTGGGGTCTCGTCAGGGGAGCTGGAGGGATGGCAAGGGTTGTTTTGCACCTGGATTTGACTGGAAACCCTCTGTTCAGTGTTCACAGCCCTAATCTCTGTGCAGTGCTGAGTAGTTCCCACCTGCGTGCAGCTGTGTGAAGGTGCATGCTGATTTTCTCCCCTTTTTGGCCAGTCTTTGTAGCACATCTCCTCATGCGCATGGGATCTCTGTCTTCATTGCGTCTTCTGAGAGGGGAACGGGGGAATGTGCTCACAGAACTGCTGATGAGGACAACACAAAGGCCCGAGAAGGATCAGGTCATTTGACAGCAAGGACTTGAATGTCAGATGTTTTGCCCAGGTCTAACCTCAGAGGTGGGTGGAAATACCTACTGGAGGGAATCAGCTGCCCAAAACTAAGATAAAACTTAGCAGCCCCAGGTGTGTTGATGAGCAGATGCTACCCAAGTGCATGGAGGAAGGGGTTATCTCCTTGTGATCCAAACACTTCTGGGTTCTCCCTCCCTACAGGAAATGCTGGACTTGGGGATCTAGGAGGGGCATCCACCAGTCTAGGGCAATGTCCCTGCCTGGAGATCTCCAGATGCTGCTGTTGACACCCCTCGCTCAGCAGCCACCAGGCAAATGGGGGATAACAGGGGTTTTACTGCTGCACTTCGGTCACCCATCTCATGTCTGATTTCTAATGTAAATACCTGCCCCTTCTTCCTCTTGATGAAAACTGTGTTATTCCCTGTTGTATCTTCCTTCAACTCCTTCCCCTGCTTTGCACTCTGCCTTGCTGGGGCTTTTTGCGTTGGCGGGAGGTTCAAAGCTGGACACAGGGCTTTTCACTCCCCACCGCTCTGGTGGTCCCCAGCCTCCAAACCCTCTCCAACCTCGCGGTTTCCAAAGGCTTCCACAGTTAAAAAACAAAAGGCACTTAGGTCCTTACTTAGGTCTTTACTGATTTCTAACAAACTCCAGCTTGTGATTCAACTTTTCTTGCACTTTGGTTCCTTCCCCAGGCTGGTGCTTGGGCCTTTGCTCCAACAAAACCTCTCACTGATCCATGCAGCCCCGGGAATGGCTGCAGATTTGTAGCACGGGGCTTTTTGGAGCAATTTCAGAGCAATTCTGTAACATTAAAACAGTGTAACCAGCGTGCCTTTAACTGGCCATAAATAGAAACCTTGACTTGCTATAGTGGTTTGATATTCCAAGCCAGGCAGGAACATTCAGTCCCGGTTTGCGATCCATTTTATCTCCAAAAGGCAAATGTGCCGGTTAGCCAAGGCAAGAGCTCATTCCTCAAAACTTCTGCCCATGTCTCCGGGCCGCCGGGGTGGCCCAGCTGCTCTTCAAGGGCAGCAGGGAAAGGGCCGGCTCTTTTAAATGCTCATTAGGGATGGCAAAAAGATACAAAAAGACCAACACCATTTTACACCTGTAAAATACCCCTAGCAGATTCATATTTTTAATCTTCAGTACAAAAGCCTTGCAACTACAGCAAGGCATTAGTTTGCAATGACTAACTGCCTTTTTTTTCTATAGCCCCTGGCATTAAAGCATTCAGTGAAAAGACACTTTAGAGCTAGTTCAGGCAGTTCATTTTCTGTCAATCAACTCTCAGGCTGTGAGTATAAAGGCAGCAACATGACAAGATTTCTATTTTAATATCTTTACTCTTGATAAGATAATCCTAGAGGAGCGGTGGTGATCAAATATTTACAGGCAGCACTTGCTGGCACCGTCTGTTGTAAAATTAAATACACAAAATTATATGGGGATAATGTTAATGTTGTGATATGAGGACAAAAGGCAGCACACTCGAAATGAAGGTTGACTCTTCTAATACAAACTCCTCCGTGGTGAGGCCTGGGCTGCCTGCGCTGGGAGCAGATTTCCTCTCCCATTTGATGCCCTTTTCCTGCTTTTCAATAGCCTGTTTGTCATTTAAACCTATTCGAGTACTTAACACTTCTGCTTTGTAAGGATATATTTGCATGTGTGTGCGTGTGGCTTCTTGAAGTGTACCGAACCAACATAAAAAAACTAAGAAAATGCAAATCTGCGGAGACCAAAGTGCCCCCATTGCTGGTTTTAGAGACTGTGGGTGCAAATCCACCCAAAGGGGAACCTCTGAAAAGTGGATTTCCCCGCTCTTTTCTCTGTGCTGGGTCCCCAGGGACATGGATGTGGGAAATGGGAGACCTTTCGCTGCCCAACGGGGCCGTGGGGGAGCTGGCGCTGCCCCCTCCTCATTTACTGCCCTTATGCTGCCCCTCAGCTGGGCCCTGCCATCCAGGTGCTGATTTAGGCTGCACGGCCGATGCCAGCTAATACGGGAAATTACTCCAGCAATCATCACTCTTTTTGTCACTATGGTGACAAAAGATGTCAGAAGCCTGAGCCTGAGCAACTCGGAGCCAGAAGAGCCCCCGGCTGCAGCTCCGGGGCCCCCCAGCCCTGGCCACGTGGTTCTGCCTGACCGAGATCCCCAGACACCTCCCCAGTGGGTAGCCCAGGTGCCTAATCTTGTATTTGCTGGCTCCTAACAGCAGGTTCTTGTGCTTTTGAGGCACCCCAGGGGGAATAAACTGGAGAAATTCCACACAAGACAGTGGGCAAAGCCAGAGCAGAGTGAGGGGCCAAGGGCATCTTGCCCAGGAGTACCACTTAGAAAGGTGACTGCAGCTTGATGCTGCACCTCCAGCAAAACCACCCAAAACTGGGTGCATCAAGGAGCTACTTACGGACTTGACAGCCTGCACACCTTGAGACACCACAACTTCGCCCTAAGTGTGATTTTTTTCTCATTTTTGGGGGGGAATCAGCCTCTCAAAAAAATGTTGGTAGGCGAGGAAAGGGAGAAGAAGCAGAAGAGAGTGATGGAGTAAGCAGTGGAGAAAATCTTCATTCTGAAATACAAAGCCTAAAAGCTCCCCTGCCCCATCAAATCTTCCCTCCCCTCCCCCCCCCTTTCTTTCATTCTTTCCTCTTTCCAGGAAGAGAAGCAGTATTTTGCAGGCAGCTCTATTGAGGCTGATTGTGCAGAGCTCTGCTAATGGGCTCTGCCGAGCTGTGGTCACCCCACGGCGCTATTGGCAGGAGAGGTGGCAAGTCGGAGAGGACTACAAGGGAACTCGGCGTGATATTTTTTGATGAGCTGATTATTCAGCAGTCGCACGAGTGCCGGAATACATCACTCCGCTCGGAAAGCCGGCACTGCCAGCGCTCAGGACAGCTTACACGAGCGGCTCCTCGTGCGCCACGAGGCAGGCGCAGCGATCGGACCAGGCGCTTGACAGCCGTCAGCTGAGGCAACAGCTCAGGATAGGAGTGGGTAGGAAGGAGATGAGAGAGAAATGCTTTGGGCACCTTCATGGCTGTTGCTGTGGGGGTACTTGGGTTAAACAGCTTTTCCCTGGCTCCCTGGGTGCTGCAGCACTGGGATTTTTAGTGTTTTACGGGTAGCATGAGAGCACGTGCTACATGCAGGTGTGTTCATTTCCAGGTGCAGGGGGGACATGAGGAACCCCATGTGCTGGCCCGGCCAGGAGCTCCATCCTTCCTTAGCCCCCGTTTCCATCTAGCTCAAGCTCCACGGGAGTAGCGGCTCCTTGTCCCTGAGCAGAGCAGGTGATGCAGGAGATCTGGAGCCGCATCCGACTCCAGCTGTCCCTCCCGAGGTCCATGAGAAGGTGACTGCAGCACAGCTGGTTTGCTAAGGAGACAGGGATGCACGGGCACATCACAACATCCCTCCTGCAGGAGCTGTGCACCTCCATGAAACCAAATCAGAAAGTCTGAACTGCAGAAAGAGGGGACTTTCTGCAATTCCTGCAGCACGATGGTGCTTGTCCCAGCATTTCCATCAACAGGAGCTTTGTATGCAGCACCCCATCCAAGAAAATTAGGTCTATGGGAAGCATATGAGTGATCCAGACACAGTACTCAGGGTTCAGGTCTTTAACAAGCAGGGGGGTTACTGCTGCAGGGTGTCATGTACTTCATGATCTGCCTTTTCTAATCTCCCCTTATCTCCCGCTCCAATCCCTCCTCATGTCCCTCATCTATTGCAAATTCCCTCTTTAAGCAGGCGTGAAGCACATAAATATTTCCGTGCTGCATAAATAGGTTGTTTTGTGCATAATACCACGGGAGGCTTTTTTTTACAGCAGGACCTTTAGTGCTGCGATAACAGCCCTCTCATTTGCACAAACAAGATGCTCCGCACAGCTCCGCGCTCCTCTGCCAGGCAGCCCTGCTGCAAAATGGTTGGCGCGATGCCTGCTCATCACGGGCTATGGAATTAATCCGGGAATATTCCATGCTTAAAAGGACACCAGTGAGCATCAGGTTTGAAAATACCTTGCAAAGAGGATGGATGTGCAGGTTTCCACAGTGCCCTCCCTGTATCACAGCCCTTGTCTTCCCTTGATGTGAAATCATCACTGCTTGGAATATTCAAGCACAAAAGTATTTGTGTTGGCTCATTTGCTGCACTCCTCAGAAGTCCTGTCTGCTTTTACCTTTCCTTCTCCGGCATTTCTTGCCACCTTACCTGCATTTCTTGTTTGTTCAGTCCATGTTCGGGGTCACAGTAGATCCTTGAAATCAAAACTGGCTTTTCAGGAACAAGTAAAACGTGGAATGCAGCACGAGGACCTCAAATGCAGGGCCTGCCTCTCCCTGCAGCACCAGCACTATTGACTTTGGGAAGATGATGGTTTGGGGGATATGAGTTGTCCGTTCCTCTCCCTACCTCTCAGGCTGGGCTGTGACCCTTCAGGGCAGACTCTTTTTGCCCGTTTTGCTGCCTGCACATAGCGGACATGACGGGCACGTGCAGGGATGCTCTCCTGCGCTGTGGCCCTGCTCTGGAGCTGGCAGGCCCCGGTGCGGCGCAGCACCGCTCTTCCCTATGGAGCGGGCACAATATTCCCATCCGGAGCTCAGGGAACACCGAACGCTTCCCTTGCAGCTTCCCTTGCAGCTTTCCCGCAGCTCGAGGCTAGATTGCTGGTGCTCTTTTCACGCGCATCTCGCAGGCTCATTTCCTCTCCCTTCCATCTGCTGTTTGACTTTTCTCTTCCTGATTACGTGTTAGCAATTACCAGCTAAACCACTGCATGTTTCTTCCTTCGCAGGGCTCCGAGCGCGGCATTTCTTGCCAAGGGAGGTTCCACATGGTGACTACCATTCTGATGCCTTGTTCTTGCATCAGAACGGTCTTGCCAGCCTAACCCTAATGTGATACTTAGCAGCGTTACATATTTATCCATTTGCAGAAGCATCTTCTATTGCCTTTAGCTCCTGCAGCGTTGAACCAAAGCATTACAAGCAACAGAGAAGGCTCTTAAGAAAGGTTACATGTTTCTTTTTCTCCTATCTTATCTGGTAAAACAGTAGCTCTACAAGTTTTTCTTGTCTAGGCTACCACAAAGCCTTGATTTCTATGAAAAAACATATCACAAAAGGACCTAATTTTTCTGTGATACAAATATAACAACAGAATCTCCAAAAGCAGTATATGGAGCAAATGCTTCATAATGTAACTAAACACAGGATCTACACGGGTTTGCTAGCATTTTATTTCAATTTGGGCCAAGGGATAATTTTAAAAGATTCATTCCCAAGTTCACAATTCAGAATAAGAGGAGTTATTGCTCAGAGCATTATTTTGAACCAGTGCAGTTCGCTGTCTTAGCTGAAAGTCAATCCTGATGATATCCAAAGGTCCAATAAAATTTTTCAAGGAAGAATCTCGTATTTGTAGAACATAATAAAAATGTGTTCAGCTGCGGTTCCAGTGCCACTGAGAGGAGGAGAACGAGGAGGTTCTCAGGGAGTTTCTTATGTCGTGGGATGCCTTTCAAACACTTTGTTACCTGAAAAATATCAAACCTAATAACAGACAGTTAAATGTATCTTTGATCTGGGTTAGCAAGACAAAATGCAAGGCTGTTTATTGCTAATGAGTTGGGTGCTCATTAATGTGTTCCAAGAGAAAACACTGACAGTAATAGGAAAAAATGAAATGTTCGGTGTTATACCCAGGCACAGTACATTTCAGCTCCTATTATAGCATGTGCTTTAGGGAAAGGAGAAAAATCAGTGCACACAACTACTTCAAAATTATATATCACAGCAAGAAAGATGAACATTTGTTTGATTTATTATACACGTTTTCAATGAAGTTCGCTTCCAAATTGTACTAATGGCTTTCTTTCACATTGTGCTTTTCATTCCTGCCTTGCAAAGCACCCTCCAAAGGAGGTCAGGCTCATTTTGCAAACACAAACACGAAGCAGAGGGAAGTGAGGCTGCATCTCTGATGCTGCTGAGCAAGACAGTGCAGTCCCCAGCTCTGCTGACCACTGCTCATAGGAACAAAGGATTAGAAAGGGCATCTTGTGCCATCAAATCCAGCTTCTTGCTCTTCAAATCAATTTTGCTATAATAATCTCATGCAAGGGTCTTTGGGGCACATGATCTCTTATATAAATTCCTGCAAACCCTCTTTCAAAATCATCATCTATTTTATATCCTCACATACGCTGACCCTGCAGTGGGAAACTGTATAATGGCAAGGCATTAATGAACGCCTTAGTAATTTGGGACCAGCATCCACAGAAGGTCCTTGTGTTCCAGAGACTGAGACACAAGGGAACGGGGAATTTCTTCCCATGTCGGATCTTACTTTCTGTACCTTTTGGTGGTCCATCCTGGTAAAAGACAACCAGCAGGTACCACAAAAGACCTGGAGGGTCTCCCAAAGCAGAGGGACATCAGTGCGGAGAGCCTGACAGCGGAGCTGACCACAGCCACCCAAGGGAGTGCTACTTCCCTGGACAAACTAATGTCACTGTCATCACTGCAGTGTTAAATGTCGTCAGTGGAGGCTTGCAGCAGCCCACAGATGCTAACTCAAATGGAGCATCTGGGTTTATCCACGCAAATACTTGGTGTTTCGTGTAGGGACTGCCATCCTGGCAAGTGATAAAGTCTCAGATATGCTCAACCCAATGTGCCCCATCACATCCCTCCTTTCTCCAATAGCTGCTACCTGGAAGAGCCATTAAGGCCTTTCCAGTCTGGATACCAGAACTTTCACAAAGCAGCTCTTAAACTTTGAGGTCACATCTGAGTTGCTGCTTTGAGTGTCTCTCTGGGCAGTCCCATTGCGCAGCAACTACAGCAACAGGGTAACACGATGCAACCCTTTGCTAATAATTGCGGGTGAAGTGGGCTCTCTGCTTGGTGTGTTCCGTTTTGTACCTTCACTTCAGCGCTGGCCTCCACGCTCCGTAAATTATTTCAGCTTATTAAGCACAAAGCTGTTACCCAACTGCTAGCTGAGGGCACAGCCCCTCAGCGCGTTCCTCAGGGCCCGAATCCCTGTGGCTGCTGCTGCTGCTGCAACTCCCCGACCGCCCACTTCTTTGTTTGATTGTCGCTTCTCCCCGAAACATATGTTTCCCCTTCTGATGGCATTTTGAGCAGGAGCTTCCTTTGTGTGCCCCTCCTGACTGACAGTTTGATGGCAGCCTCCAAATGACTTGGCACACGTTTTGGGAGGCTGCTGGCTGCTTTGGCAATGTGTCTCCCTGCAGCTTTGTGAGGCAAGAGCCTAGCACAATTCCAGCCCAGCTTTGAGTATAGAAGTCCTTGACCACACTTGATATTACATTAATTTGAAGCTCAGCACTGTCCTCTACATCAGCCCCTGTTCTGCCCATGAATTGTGCTCATCCTTCCCCAATTCCCTCTCATCCAATGCAACGTGCGTAAAGCTAGTGATGGATCAGGAATGATCAGACTTGACACACAGCTCAGGTAAGGATGCAGCCTCCTGGATCCGGCCCTCTGTCAGCTCTCTGCTAAGTGACACATTTGCTTCTTTGCCTCTGTGCTGTGCAAAACCAGTCTGCGTCCCTGGCCATGACATTCCTACCCCAGCTATAATTACAGGATCCAACAGTGCTGTATGGAATTCACGTGCTCCACAGAGCTGCATTAAACGGCCACCTGTAGAGACATGGAAGTCTGGAGAATGAGGTGCATCCCTTATAGCAGCATGCCACTCGCAACCTAAAATAAAACCCCAGAATAGGTGCAAGGGCTACCTTGTGCTGCTCTCTACAAGAGGAATGCATTTCACTTACAGTGATAACTAACTCCAGTGAAACTTCGTTTTCTTAAGAATAATTCCGTGCTTTAACTCAAATAACCAACTCTAAAGCTGAAGCTGCTGTGCACTAACACATCACACTTATTGGGGGGAGCCTTTTGCCCTGAACTCTGCAGGTGGGATTAGCTGCTGTGCAGCCACTGCCCTTTGCGGGCTGTTTACAGCTCCCCTTGAAGAGGCACTTGAACTGCTGTGCACCAGCCTCCCCCTGCTACAGAGGCGGTGCCTTGGGGTGTTTTAAATCCCCCGAATACCAGCAAGTGCCAGATTGTGTCCGTCTGTTGCATTTCTGTTGATATTAACTTTCCTTTTGTTGCACCGAGATGACAAAAATATTATTTTATAAGTACTTGTTTCCTACTGCAGAAAAGAACCCCAATTTTAGGGGAAATACACAGACCCTATGATCCGATCCATCTTCTCTTTGCTATTTCCGACTATGTAAAGTGTAACGTCACTCTGGAGTGCTGCATTCTCGTCCGCTGACAGATTGCTATGAGGTTTTTCAAGGTGACCTTCACAAAACATGTTTCTTTTGAAGCTCAGATTTCACTTTCAGGTCAAAATAGTTGCACACAGACAAGCAAACCATAAGCTCCTGCTTTCTAATTAATGGTTCTTGGAGGCTGCTGAGTGGGGGATATAATTAATAGCACTTAAGTCTGAAGTGCAGAGAAATCTATAGCTGATTACTCGGATGTGTGTTTGCTTAGGGATTATATGCAAACAGCTCCTAAGTGCAGCCTTGAACAGCTCTCACCAACATGCCCAGGACCAGGCACCACCTTTAGTCTCACTCCACATAAGTGCTCAAAAATCACCTTGTAGCCCTCGTTGGATGCAGTCCTCTCCCCTGCCCTCCTCCCCTGAGTTCGTTTCTATTCTCTGTCAATGTTGAAGTGACTAAATTCTCCAGCAACATTGTCAGGTTGGGGATGAAGGGGAGAACTAGCATCAGAAATCCTGCACCACTGTGCAGCCTGCTTGATTTGGAGAAATTCCTAAATGAATCTTGCATGTTGAATGACAAAACACTCATATGGTGAAGAAATTAAAAGCTATTGTATCTGTATAACTCAACACTGCAGAGTATCACTGTCAATCCCCTTGTGTAAGGGGACATTTTGACATCATAGTTGAGGCTGACAACTTTTCTATGGCATTATTACTTCAGTTGTGCATAAAACAGGCAAACTCCTACTCCACCCTGCACAGCCTCTTTTGTTTCTGCAGGTAAAACAACGCACACTTAACTCGTCCTTGAAGGGAAACATTTTCGGAACCTATTTGAAAGTTAGGAACTCTTTTAATCTGTGGCCTTTTTGCTAGCATGTGCAGTTCCACAAAACACAGACCGCAGCACAACACTTCTCCAGCTATGGAGAGTGACAAAATTTTAAAGGTACATCTGAAAATGGCTTGAAAATTAAAATTAAAATGCTGCCTCAAATGTTGTACTCGGAGTAAGATTCCTTCCCCATCGTTGTACCTCAAAGAGGGGTCAGTTAGCAAACATTTCTGACATCTGAGAGTCAACACTGAATGAGGAAGTCAATTAAGTCAAATCTTGATGCTATTAAGCAAGACAGGAATGTCTTGGAATTACATAGGATGTCTTGGGATGAAATGGAAAACACAGATTTGCTGACTGATTTCAGTTTCATCTACTCCAGAAAATTGTACACACAAATCATTTTAGGACAAATATTTTTTAACACTGCAAACTTAGCTGGCAAGGCTAAGCAGTGCTCATTTCTTCAAGCAAGTGGTTGGATATTTCTGATGCTCACGGGACTGGTGTAGAAGCACAAAGCTGTGGCCACCTAACTTGCAAGAGAGGGTGGAGGATCAGCACCAGCAAATGTAGCAGGAAGGAAATCAAGAGCTTCTTGCCTTGATCAAGTGCTTCTTATGAAAAGGGAAATAAGCTCTTTCCAGCCAAGTCACATATTTTGGAGATGTCTATCTCTGAGAAGGTGCACAGTGAATGTCTATGTGCAAACTGTAGAAACCTGACTATGTGGTGCACGTGTTGGTGCTGGCCCTGGAGGTCCTCAGCTCCCCGACTGGATGAGTCCCAGTACTAAGGACGAGCCTCCTCCACACATGGGGGTCCCATTTGCTACACAACTTTCTCCGTGTGCACCCACAGAGTTGTCAGGACAGCTAATTTGCCTGGAGAAGTTAATGCTTTCATGGCAGACAGGAGGATTGCCATCGTGTGAGAAGAAACAGAAAGGAAAGTGTCCCATGGAACAGCCAAAACGGAGGCAGCTGAGTGGCACAGGGGCTGCGAGCTGCCCCCCGGGTGCCACCTGTGTGGTTTAGCTCAAGATTTTTCACACTGGGCTGCAAGGGGTGAGTCACAGGCAGAGAGGAGGTATATTTATAGGACTCTGCTTCTTCAGTGGAAAGAAAATGTGAGAGAGTCAGAGATGACAGAGAAATGAGAGTGCTGGATGATAGCGAATGACAAATGGGGAGCAGGGGAGAGGCAGCTTTTGGAATCATGACTGCAGCACACATCCCGGCACAGCTCGGATTGATCTCTGGGGAGCAGTTCATTTCTATTGGAAGAATCTGGCTTCTGGGACTCCAGGTACAAGATGAAAACCTTGCAATTTCCAGAGTACCAATGTTACTGTTTGCCAAGCATTTACTCTCCTCTATTCCTGCCTGCAAACACTTTTTTTCAGTGTAAAATTTAGCATACCAGGTGCCAGAGGTTTAAGCTTGAAAGTTGAACTGATTGGATGAGTTAAGACTTGCAGGGAGAAGCATTTACTACCTGCTCTGTAGTCTGAGTTTTGCTGGGATTTCACATATGCGCATGTATATTGGGTGCACATACACACAGCAGTTTTTAACTAATCACAGAGAGGCTATATTCTGCTCTAAGAAATGAAGAGCTGATTTGGCCAAGGAATAGCATGTTATTTGAGCTACTGTTGGAGCACTAGGTCTCTTTGGAAACAATGCAAACCTGAGACCTTTCATTTGTTTTGCTCTGCTCTACATATTCTACTCCAGTCCTTCAGAAGCCTGTGCAAGACTGAACAGTTTGGGTTGTTTCATGAACATAATAATATGTAAATTGTTACCTCTAATTTTACTGAAAATACTTCTTCAAAACCGCCGCTTCCGCTGCCATTTCCTCCTCTGTCCTCCACTTGTCAGGGGAATCCTCTTCTCCTTTGTCATGTTGTTGCAACTTTGGGAAGGGAGGATTGGGAAGGAAAAGAGAAAGAATTTAGTCCTTATTCCAGTATCTTCCCTACTGCCAAATTCAGAGTGTGTTGGTATGCAACTAGTCTGACTATTTATGTGTCCGTGGCATGGAGGGACCTGCTGATGGAGAGCAGTACTGGTGAGCTGTTTGGACGGGATACAGTAGTAGGATCAGTTAACCGGCTCTGATGGATTTATAAAGGTGCCAGGACGAAGGACGGGCACTGACAGAGCACACAACTGTGTGCTGATGGGCAGACATCTAGCACGTCTTTGGGGTAAAACTGGCAGGTAACAGGATAGCAAACACACGCTCAGTGGAGTGATCTCAGGGAGAAGCTGCTGCTGGCACCTTGTCAGCAATTCTTGTAAAATTTTCCCTCTGTTTTTCCCTCTGCCCAGCACAAGGGCCGACTTAACCCTCAAAGACTTGTTGGGATAACAAGGCCCAACTGCAGCCACTTCCCACCAGCAGTTTGCACCAGCAGTATTCGTACCATATAAAATACCTCCCCTCTCTGCATTCAAGTTGTTAGCCCTTCCTTGCCCTTGTTGAAAGCAGGATGCATCCCTTCCCTAGATACACATCTTCTTTTCTACTTTTAAGCACTATGTTTCATCTGGTGATTTAGTAGGGAAAAATCAAAAGTGGATGAAGTAGATGATAATTTTTGCATCTAGCTTGCAAATATGCTCACAAAAATAAAGTTCTGTCCTATATATGGTAGGTATTAAGTAATGTTATCCCAGAGGTGACAATTTCAAGCAGAGCTTCTACCTCTACAGTAGAGGGGAGAGTTCTATTTTATAGCAAAAATGTTGGGCTAGCGACTGTTTGTTTGCACTCAAAATAATGTCTGCCACTAATCAAGTGCAGACTACGGTTACAACAGACAGCAGAAACATTTGCATTAATTGCTTGTTTTATCTCAAAAGCGTTGAGGATTTCCAGTGTGTGTCTAGCTGCAGAGCACAGCAGATTGCATTAACAGCATCAGTGCTTCTGAAGAACGTTATAATATCAACTTTTTGTCAACGCCATACAGAAAGCTGGAAATTAATGAATTTGCACCTTTTACTTCTGGCTACATTTTAGTCCAGAAGATGACACAATTAAAAACAGGGATGAAGCAGTGCTGTATCTGCCAAGCAAGCTGCATTATTGTAGAGCAGTACAGTTTAGCAATAAACTAGGATTATTAGCATATATCCAACTCACAAATACTTTTATTTGTGCTGCCTTTTTCCTATTCTGAATTTTGCTGCCAGCCACAGTCCTAGGCAGATTTCCATCGTGCAACATAGATTTCTTTCTGCTTCGCACATGAAGCTGCATTCGAAAGCTATTTCCTTTCATGCCCAGGCTGATACAACACAATAGCTATAGGCAAAGAGAATGTATTACTGTTTGACTAGCAGAAGACTAATCTTCATTGCTACATTAGCTCTAGGTGTGTTATAAATCCATCTTGTAACAATGTTATAGAATTATGGATAAAGATTAAAGAAAAATAGGAGCAGGTACATGGCATGCACTGCCAACATCCATCCTCTGCAGCTCCGGCATTTGACTCAATAGAACATCTGTTTGTGAAGGGGTGAGATACAAATGAGAGATACAAAGGAGCTGCGGTCCCCAGTACCAGTAGTCGCTGCTGACACCTCTGAAAGGGGCATTTGCCTTTCGCTTTCCTTTTGCTTACTCAAAGAAATCGAAGGGAACAGTAATAGGGAGGCATATTGCGAAATGTCCCTGGCTGTTGTCTAAATTAAAACACAGAAGTCACAGCCCATGGTGACTTCTCCGAGCTGGCGGAGGAGAGAGGGTTTCCTTTGCTACACAACCGCTAACCTTTAAAAATAATCAATCGTTGACTTAAGGTTAAACCAGATGCGGAGGGTGCAGCAGCGAGTTCTCAAACTTGCCTGCAAAACCAGGCTCCTTGGACAGCCCAGCAGGCAGGATGCAGCTCATGCAGCGAAGCACCATGTAAACACCCCTGGGGCAGCATTTGATGCACCTACCCGTGTTGTGTGGACACAGTGGTCACGATAAACCACAGATAAAACCCCTCAAGCTCCAGCCCACTCTTCAAACCACCTTTCCTGAGCGAGAGGCCCGGATTTGCCATGGGTCTTCCCGGGACCCCTTAAAACTGCTGATACTTTCCTGCATCTGGAAGAGAAAGGTAACGCAAAAGCACCGCACCAGGAGAGATGTTCTGCTGCCAAATCCAGACACCCTCACACTCACTGACACTAAAGGAAAAAACATTGCTCTAAAAAACCCCAAACAAAGTATCTCAGAAATGCAGGAGTTAATAAAAAGTTAAGTGAATGAATTAGTGTAGCTAATCAATTAGACAACTCTGACAGGAGCGGGTAGAAAAGAAAATGAATGTTGTTTTGGGGCACTCTCTACTATGATAAAACTTCTTTTTTTTCATATTCTGGGTAAACGCTGAGGCACCCAGTTCCCTAACTGCAGTTGCCCACAAATTACATATCACGTCGTCCAAAATGCCTTGAGCACAAGGACCCTTGCTCATGCCCTAGCACATCCTCCCGCCTCGCAGCGCAGATAAATGCACTATTCCTAAGACATCCCCTTCTTCAAGGAGATCGTTACTGATGTCTGACTTCTTGGGCTTCCTGATGAATTACCCTCTTCTCTCACCTCAAGCAGAAAATACTCTTCCACCAATAATCTATGACTGTCAGTCTTGATTACTTGTAAACAGTGAAGCCCTTTGAATATTTCTGCTTGTGAAAAGCACTCATTTTCTCACTCATGTCTCCCAGTGTGAGCTGCTGGCAGATCTGACAGCTGTGCTTTATGTTATTTTATTAAAGTTGTTAGTGCTGCGGAATGGCTTACGTTTTTATCACTGCAGTCCTTAAGGGACGCACAATATTGTTTTATAACACGTTGGCATTGGGGAGCCGCTGCTTCTTGCCCTTTGCTGAGAGAAGCCCAGAATTCACAACGCTGCCGACTGTGGTCAAGCCGGGTCCAGCGCTGGTAGTTGTTTCCAGTGACATCTGTGTTACAGATTCCTCAACTTGTGCCATGATATCAACAGGAAAGCAGCCGGGTTAATGTGCAGAACTAGCTAAAAGGACTCGAAAAAGGGTTTTTATGGCAGTTAGCACTGTTCTGAATTTCTGTAAATATTTATTGTTGATACTTAGGAGTTTATACCCTCCAAAGTATTTGAATAAAAGAAAAAATCAGAGTGCTGGAAAGCAACTGCAACAAAAAACTGCATCTCAACAAAATGCAACGGTTTCAGCAATTATGTATTGTAATTCTGCATTAGCAAACCAGCACCCAAAAGAAAAAAGGAAAAGCAACTTTTGTCAGTATTTTGGATCAACTGCTACTCGTTGCCCAAGTGGTGGTACTCATGAGTATCCATGTGCTCTAGGAGACGTCAGGGATCTTTTCCATACTGAACTTCCATGTGAGTCCCACCTGCAGAAAGGAATTCCCACCTCGGATTAACACGTTACTGTGAGGAGGCTGGAGGCCTTCTCTCTGGCTCCAACCCATTCCCAGAGATGGGAGATGGAGGGGATGGGAGCCCTCAGCTCGCTGGCAATGTCAAGGATCTGCCTGCCCTAGGGTGCCCTGAGGGTTCCTCTCTGCCTCCTCTCGTCCTGGCTTCACATCAGCTCAACGCCTGAGCTGCCTCCTTAGCCTCCCTACTCCTTCCCTCAGTGCTTTATTTCCTCTTCACTTGTCCTCATGCTCAGTTCGTGTCCCCAGGGATTTCCACCCCTCCCAGGAATGCAGTCAGAGGTGACACTCACTGCCATCACCCACAGCTCCTGACACAGCCTGCCCTCTCCTCACTCTCTGCCCTCTTGCTGAAGGCATCACAAGCCTCCTGGTGCTCAGCCCTTCGGCCAGGCCGGGTCTACCATACCCATCCCACCCGCCGTCAGCCTCCATTGGCTTGACTTCACTAGTAGTACAAACACAGCCACAAATTCCTAGTTTGGGGGGTTTGTTATTTATTGAGCTAAATCCTTGTTATTTAAGGAGATGGATAAGCCACCCAAAGTAGGTTACCTGCATCCTGTAAGATTTTTATCTTTCTCCAATTATTTCACCGCACACTCTTAAGATCTACTGCTACCTCACGATCGCTCCGTAAAGCACATTCTCCACGGAAAAAGCACAGTTTATCACAGCAGGGCTGTTGCTGTGTTTTAAAGAGTTTTTTTTCTTTTTCTTCATCTACTCTTTGTCATAACGACTGCAAATATTTTTTCAGTTTTATTATTGTGCTTTGGGGAAAGACTTCAACCTCACAATTCACGTAGACATCTGAATAACAGCAAGCTCTTTAGTGTGGCACTTAGAGGGAGAGAATTTTGTGGAAACGCAGGTAAAGGTTAAGTAAAACTCTTAAGCATATGTGTTTAAGTGCTTTGCTAAAATAAACTCTACAAAAGCTAGTTTATAGCAATTTTGCAGGCAAACATGGTTAAGAAAAAGAATAAACTACAAAAAGCAGCCTGGGAAGTTGTTTGTTAAGTATAAGGGACAAGTGAGCCCACAAACACAACTGGGGCTGTACAGAGAACACAAGTTTTCCAGTCGTGATTCAGTGAAGGATGTAGATTGCATTCAGAAGAGCCCAAACTTGACAGAATTCCACTTTGGATCCAATAGAGATAAAATTGGTGGAAAGTGAATGCATTACAAGGAGATATTTGAAGGGTAAGAGCCCTGCCAAAGACTTGGAGGAAGGCTATTTGGAAGCTGATATAAGGCCAGGCAAGCTCTATAGGTGCCCAAAAGCGTGCTTGGAAACATTTTCAACATGTAAAGTAGGAAAAAAAAACACATTACTCTCCCAGCTAGCAACTAATGTGATAAACCCCTCTGCAGCCTTCTTCATCTGGCACAACAAGGTGGATGCACTGGTCGTTCCTGATGGTATTTGCTCGTGAGAGGTGTCTACGGGAGTGAAAGGTGTTGCCTGGAGCCCTGGCTAGGAAATGGCAGTGTCAGGAATGTGATAATGTTGGAGGGAATGTTATCCCGTGTGCACAGCCTGCCATGCAACATTGCTCATTTAGAAAAAGGCTATTTTTAATCAGGGAAGAGCACTTTAATCAAGGACAGAGTCGGTGATTCAAAAATTTCATGCAGGTGCATGCATCACTTGGCTGCAAGTGGGTTCCCAAAAGGTTAGAGCTGCAGAACAATCTCCACATCCCACCCCAAGAGCAGAGATAACCTCCTAAGTGCCCGTATCAGCCTGATGTACTCGAGCTTCCTATCCGAGGATTCTCAAAGTCACAACTTCCCCTGCTAATCTTCTTAACTTCAGACAAATATTTGCCATACCTGGAGCACACTCAATAAGCTTCACGACACGTCAAGGAGGACACATTTGTGCTAGGGAGGTTGATTCTGTTTGTTTTCTTTGCATTTTTCTGCCAATGCAAAAGAAATTGGTTGAATGTCCCAAGGCAACACCAGAGGGGCCAGTGGGGCAGCTGGGGTGGGAGGTGAGTGCTGTCCCCACCTTCCTGGGGTGTCCTCGTCCTCCTCACCCCATCTCTAGGAGCTGTAGACAGACCCCACGCGTGTTTGGAGCAGATATTAGATTCCTTCCTCTCTGAGCACTGAGCTTAACCAGACTAAGCATCTCCCATTAAACATCTCATCCTACCCCCAACCCTATTTGAAATTCAGAAGAAAACCTTGACTCAGTGTGCCCTGAAGTATCTCCTACTCGGAGTCACTCTCTGCATTGAACCCCAGGGAGATTTTAGGGTGATTTCAGATGTCCTGTGACCCCGTGTGACTGTGCCAGCGCTCGGGGAGCAAAGCTTCGTCTTGGCCAACCTGCACCAGCTTCGTCCCTCTGTCCTCCCAGGATCCAGGCGCTCCTGGGACTGCCTCTTCTCCTTGGATATTTCCTTAGCTCTCATCCTCGTGCAGGCAAAGGTGCCTTGCCTCAGAGATTGCATTTCTGTGATTTAAGTGGTCAATATCCCCTTATAAGTAGGCTGCGGAAGAAATTGCTCTCTCATTTAATGTTCACTCTGAAAAATCTGGCTGCATTTATTATGCAGCATATTGTTTTATATACTGTTTTGTTATAATAAGTCATGTTTAAAATGTCATGACATTTAAATCAACGGCAATAAGAGGGAAATACTGGAAAAGAACAAGATGATCAAAAGGGATTTGAAAAATCTTGGTAAAATGTTCTGCGCCAAATACCACCGTTATATTACAAATAAAGTCACAAAGAAGCTTAAAAGTCACCCACAAGCAGGGCAGGTCCCTGCAGCATCGCGGTGGCCCCCGGGCCACAGTCAAGGAGGGCTCATGGCCTGGGGCTGCTCACAGCCGGGTGGCCACGCGGGCTGGCTCTTGGCCACCAAACCATAAGGACGGCCTGGAAAACCCTGCCGAATGCGTCCTTGGCACCTGCTGATGCCATTTGTCTCAGCAAGGAGCTCTATTTCAATGCTTATGCTAAGTTAGATGGATGAACTTTACATATAGCATAAAAGCCGACTTTAATGTGGCTTCCTAGCCTGTGAGGAGACACGGGGGCTGCCCACCGCAGAGGAACTACATCCATAACAACAGTTTGTCACTAAGAAGACTTCTGATGTTGGAAAGAGAATGATCCAGATCAGCGGAGCTCCCCTGCTCTCGCAGTTTCGATGCTCATCTATTATACCAGCCCTGCACTCCCGCGCCAGCATCACTCCCTGCTGCCTGCATGCTCCCTCGATCCCACCAAGGGGAAGAGCAACGACAACTGCAACGACAAAGCAGATGGCGAGGAGACGAAACATTAACCCATCCCAGCACCTGGGCAGCACCATGGATATTTCACGGAGGCACAGGGTGGAAAAGAACAACACGGTGACCTTTTCTGGCTTCCTAAGAGGACTTTGTAATTGCTGTGGACGGGCTGAGGACACACAGGAGGAAGAACAAGACTACTCAGAAGAAGCTGTGTATATTTTAAAAAATTAGTATCTCAGTGTTCCCATTATAAGCTGTCAATATGAATGACATTTACTCTTGCTCTGAGAAATGAAAGGAACTCCAAAAGACAGACTACATTAAGAGCCTATTGATATTCCACTGACCTAGTGGCATACGGACCAGACAGCCTTTGTCAAGGGCAAATGCCCCAGAGCCTGCGAATTCATCACTTAAAGTAGCAGCAAAAGAAAATATTCCTCAATGTCTAGAGGAAATATAACAGGCACGGGAGGCACGCACTCTGTTGGTGTTGAGATGGTAGGATATGGCACCAGATTCAGAAGAGGAACCACAGTGGAGATTCCAGATAGGCAATCACTTCTTCCAGTTTTTCCCAGTCAATTACTATAGCTTTAAAATTTAAAGGAGAAGTTTTCATAAGAGATATCACTTGGGGTTTTGCCTCCTTTATCTTTTCCTGTTGTACAGGCTTCATGAAGAGTAAGTTATTCGTAGTAGAACATGGTCCAAAACTTGCATTTGGAAGGAGTAGAAACAGAAGACATAAGATCTGCAGGACATGCTGGAGTTATCTCAGAGTCACTGGTGGAGAGATGCGAATAGGAAGAAGAGGAGGAAAGCAGGGAACAACTTTGTGACGTTGGAGCAAGCTTCCGCACCCCTCGGATGAACCTTATCTTGAGAGCTGCACTAAACCAAGCGAGAGCAGAAGTCCTGGCAATGGGCCCTGCCGTGGGGAGGCTCCGCTGGGAGCGGTAGTGGCTTCCTCGGGCTGCGGAGGGACCCGGTGCTGAGGAGGAGGAATCGATTCTCTCCTCTGCTGAGCTGCGAGCTTGGCCTTCTGTTCACGTTCTGTTCTGGGCGCTGCGACCACGGCTGTTCCCACGTTGTGCCCACGCTGGAGGACAGGGATAGCAAAGGAGCCTGGGAATACACTGTTCTGCAATTAATTTCAGTGAAAGGACTGCGAATTTGGGGAGAATTAATTTTAGTTGAATACGTGTTGCAGTTAATTAAAGCTGATAGCTTCCACTAGCAGGAAAGTGTTTTTGATAAATACACAGCTTTCTTTTTTCCTAGGCAGTTTAATAAGATTTTCAGTTGCCATAGCCCACGCTCCATCCTCCCAGACTTTCCTGCATTTTGATAGCAGAATGCACACACTGAGTAACAGTATTTCATACGTAGATCTCAGCATCATTGCTTTAGACAAAATTAAGATACCTTTGAACACAACTGTCTTTCTTAGAAATATTGATTTGGAAAGGTCACTAGAACTTCTTGTTTGTTTGTTTACAACCTTTGGGTGACTTCCATCTCTACGGCACTCAACAAGAAGACCACGTAGCTTCTTTTGCCATAATTCTCCAGCAATAGAGAAAATCCCACAGCGCATCATACATGGGGTGATGATGGTGTGAACCTGGGTGATGAAGAGTAGAAAAGGTATGAAGATGAAAAAAATACACAAACATCCTTAAGTTTCAGAGACAAAAAGTAATTTTGTTTGTTTTCATTTCAATCAGTTTGTTCATGCATTAGGGAACAAGCAGGTCAATGGAATTCAAAGCAGTTTTCGGGAGATATGAATAAAATCAGGGCTCGGCAGAGCTCACCTCTAATCCCTGCGGATTAAACGCTGTGGGAGTGGATCTAGCATGGGCTTGTTTTACCTTAATTTGCCAGACCAGGAATTTGCAGGCTTTCTGCTCCTGTTCTTAGAAGCGAGTTGATTGGGGAGTAGGTTGCAGAGTCACGGTCCTTGTGGAGGACTTGAGCAAATAATTTCATTCATTTGGACATGATTCCAGCTCGGAGCAGGGTACTTTGCAAGTAGAACTTCTTGCCTATGAGATCTACTGCTATGGGTTTTTCTTCTCCTTTTATTTTTTTAAACCAATCTTCAAGCAAAATGCACAAAAAGGTTTCTGCTTTCTCCATTTGTGCTTACAGGGCTTAGTCTCAGCAGCGCAAACACAGGGATGCACAAAGCCTCACAAAGCCTCCTCGTTCATTCTGACCTGTAAGCATTAATACATTGCATTTAATTGCAGAAGACAACGTCTTCACAGCTTTATTTTCTCGTATGACATCTTGTGAATTGCTTTTAAGAAAATCCATTTACATGACTTCTATATATATGTAAACTAGTATTCTAATGTCATATTCTTGTTTGCACATATCCCTGTATTCATGTCAGCTAGTCATAATGCAAAAAAAAAAAAAAAAGTGGCCCTTTATATATTTCCGTTAGGGAACAGTAGTTTCCATTTTCATAAAACAAAAGTATTTGACTGATACTACATAAAATCTGTTCCACTGCAAAGCTGGCATCTTGCCCATCATCTTCCACAAAGTTCAGTATCTTTGTCAGTGCTCATCTACTTGACTTCTTAATTGTCTGTGTTCACTGGCTGTATCAAATGGAGTTTGCCTTTGCCTTTGCTCACTGTGTATTACATCTTTTAATCGGTATATATAATTACTTACCGCAATCTGCCATGCCAGATTTTCTAAGCATTAGTCTAATTAACTTAAGCTTGATAATTATGCTTCAGATATCATAACAGTATGCACAGAACTTGCAGATTATGTTGTTGGCTTGGTTATTTTTGATAACGTTTTTCTCTCATTCTTCTCACTTTTTCCTTTCTCTTTTCCCCTCTTCTTGGCTGGGGGAGAGTCCAAGAGGAAAGAGAGGTTCGTCTTCTGCTTGGGTGACTGACAGCTTCCCTGCAAGCAGTCTGTTTCTAGTAACAAATCACCAAATAAATCAACACAAATGAGAACAGATCCAAATATGCAAGCATTTAATCTGCTTACAAGAATAAAAGATAAATACGCTGGCGAAGAAGGAAACTTGAGATTCCAATGGTGGGCATTGCACCCGACTCAAACACGGGTCTGCAGCTGCTGCTGGCCCCTTATAAAACACTCCGATTTTCCGCAGGTCTCCACTCTCGGCTGCTCTAATTACATAGCTGTTGGCGACGGCGCAATGACAGGGAGGCCCTGGATAACTGGGACCGTGCCCAGCCCTGGCACCCGCTCACATAGGCACCGGCAAGAGAGATCTCCACCTGGCCGTGCATTTTTATTTCCCTTTCTGGTCAATGTTTCTTGCTGCTTCTGCATAACCCACTTGGTGGGTTCTTTGGTGAAGGCACCTCTGCTGTGTTGGGTTTGGTTTTCCTCTGTGTCAGAGCATGGAGATCCTGTCCCACCAAAGCAGGGGACAGGATGGGACACAGCCCCCCTCTCCCCGCTCCAAATTCCCCCACCAAAGCCCGGCTCTCCTCAGGTCCCCAGAGTGCCCAGTGTGGGGACTGGGGCTTCAAAGCCTCTGATGTTCCATCCATGCCAAGAGTTTGCATGGACCGGCAGAGCAGTAAACCAGCATTTTCAAGACTGCTCCAAGAACCGCACCGAGGACTCTGCATTTCCCCTGACGTTATCGGTGAAGGTTTAGCAAGCGCTGAAACACCCAAGGGCTGTTCAGCTGCTCCTATTTTTAACTGGGACTTTATAGATCCAGAGATAAGGACAGCATCAGACGGTCCCTCTTGCTCGAGCTCCTTGCATTTTTTGCCCATATTTTCATGTGCCTGAAGGGCTGTTTCTCCCTCAGCAGGTAGATTACCAGTAACCAAGAAGTAATCAGGGTGGCTAATACATAAATAAGCATAGCATAAATCTGAATATTAGTAATTAGCATTTGATTCAATCAGACTAAAAGCATTAGAACACTGCAGCCACTATTCCTTATAGGAAACTATTTAACATTCCAATTATCTCCAACGAATTAACCTCAAAGTATGGCTGAGACACAATTTTCTAAAAGTCCCTTTGCTCATCTGCAGTCCACTTGCAACTAATTTCACTTCACAAGTCTACCTCAATTAACATTTTTCTGTATTTCACACATGGGTAACTGCATTACTGAAATAAGCAATCCTTTCTGAAATTTAATAGCAAGGATACCTTAATTTTTGGGGTTCTACAAATGAAGAAACATCATTTCCTGTTACTATCACAGACCAATTAAAATTCTTTTTATACTGGCTTTGTACTTCTTCAACATACGTATGAATCAAAAAAGGGTCCTACATTTTTCACATAATAATTGCTTGGAAATGATCTGTTCCACAGCACTCCAAAGGCATTAAGGGGTCTGCAATTAGCCGTTTAAAAAAATTGTTTTACATTTTCCAACAGTAGAATTTTTTAGAGATTGCTTACTGCTTCCATGTTTTATATTAAGAAGCGGAAGCTTGATCAGCATAATTCTAAATTACCTGAATTACAAAAACTTGGAAAACCTGCAAGTTAATTGATAGGCCTGGAAGGAGAGGAGAACACACCTATGTATCTGCCCCCAGAATGAGACAAAAGGCACTATAAAATGCAGAACACTTTTGCCTATAATTCATGCTGTGTAGCACAGGAGTAAAATGCCATCATTAGTAGAATACCTAACTGCATTACCTTAAAGAGTCTTCACATGCTCCTAAAACAGGGAAATTACTGCCTAGGCTCAGCACACCTACAGAGCAGGGACCATGAGCTGGACCTTATGACTCCTCTCTTCCTCTTGGTATCGTCTGTGGTTTGCATAAAATGCCATTTAATATCATTTGTGCAGTAACAGGGAAACAGAAATAGGAAGCACTTGTGGTAAAAGGAGCAGCATTCTCAGACAGATTACAGATCTTACATTATTTTCCTTCGCTCTGCATGTTTGTAGCATCATTTTAGCATTAAGAAAAATGAACACACATGTAGCTAACAGCATCCACGCAGCAATATGGCATAGCTGTTTCTCTTCCTGCAAGCATCCAATTTAATTTTATCATCAAACATCACCCAGTATAAATTCCTTGCTGATTTTAACCTCGTTTTAGAGCTGAGCACTGTAGGCTCTGCATAGAATCCACTGCTCGGGGCAAAGGAGAACATTTCCTGTAGAAAGACACGTGGAGATACCACGATACCAGCAGCTCATCTCATTTCAGAACTGGATTTTTCAGGATTTTTTCCCAATTTGAGGCAGCCACGTGATGCCACAGAGCTTGCCTGTCAGCTCTTCTCTGAGTTGAGTAATATCATAACGAAGCTACAGAGATAGGGGCACAGTCAGAGTAATACATGTCTACACCGCTACATAAATAGAGTTTATTTTGTATATTAATTCTTATAACAAACAGGGATATGCATGGCCTGTTTGGTTACATGAGCGAATCCGTGCCCTGCAAGATGATGTTCTCATTAAGGGCAGCTGCAAGCCCAGATCTCCTCTCAAGTGCTGTTTGCTTTGCTAGCAGCACCGCCAGGATAGCTCAGAGCAGAAATCTTTCACTATTGCCACTCAAATGGAGGGGACCCTGTAGTGAATTCTGAAAGCTTAAGAGAATTAAATAAGCCAGGGAAAGGAGAAAGTATATTAATAATCAATAACACTTTAATTTAATAAGCATTGGGCATTTATTTCTAGATGGAATTAAGATTTTTTTTCCTTTATTGTCACACCATTTTCCCTCTAGTACTTTGGTTAGAGGATGCTTAATATCGTAACCTTTTACTCTGACTTGAACTTGCCTTTGATTTTTTATAGCAGACTTCATTTTGAATTAAAACCTAAATAGTACCTAAAAGCAAACTCTATTTTTTTCATTTTATTACTACTGCTCTTGTAGTACTTGTAGGACATCACTGCTCCTCATGGCCAGGCTGAGGCCACCTCCTATCACTGCTCACTGCTGCTACCTCAACTGAAGCTTTTATTATTATTATCATAATTTATATACTTAAGATACACTTGACAATGTCAAGGATGGGAAGCAACTCAGGAGATCTATAGCAGCCAAGTTCCTACTGATATAGGATTTAATGGCAAATGCTTATTTATTTATTTTTACTCGAGATTAATTTCAGACATCTGGCAATATTTTCTGAGAACACTAGGAAAGCAGTAAATAAGCCAAATAGAGACTTCCGATCCCTCTACCTCCTCTGTATGGTTATGGGGGTATCAATAGAAATTTGGATAAATACGCTGTTCCACAAAAAGTTTGTCCAAGTTCTCTTGACATCTTAGCATCCTGAAGTATCACTAGTTGGTTGTTTTACCAGGGGGAGAAGGAAAGGCTGAGAATTAACTAATGAAAGCCAAATGGTTTGTAGCTTCTTGTTTTTCACACAGAACCTTCGTTATCTGTCATATCAAGGAAGGCAGACCTTGGCTGATTCTGGTGTCAGTAGGAAAAGGCCATTATCCTTGACTCATCTAATAGGTCCACAAGAAACAAGAAAATTTCTTTAAACAGTAATAATTTTGTTAATAAATCTCCAGCTGGTTCACATCACAGTTTAGCAAGGCATTTAGGCTTTCTCTTAATACTGAACAAATACTTAAGGCACCAGGATTTGAGTTCACTTACATCGATCACTTGCTTAAATACGAAGACAGGACTTCACTTAAACATTAAGAGACAAATACATAATAATAATTAAAAATATACCTATATAAAGGATAAGACACAGCTGGCTGTGTTTTATTCTGCATTTGAAGGTAGGATCTCTTGCTTTAATTAAAGTGAGCGAGTGAAGAAGTCTGAGTGCTCACATATCACTGTGGCAAGTGGACAAGAGATTAATTTTCGGAGCATGAGGTAGAAAACAGTGTATAGAGCTGGTGAACTAATAATGACAAATCTGAAATTCAAGTTGTTTCATGGCTAGCATGAGGCATCTTGATGAAAATATTATCTACCGTTGCAAAAATGAAGATTTTGACATCTTCTGCATCTTCGAGTGGTTTTCTTATTATAACAAGGAGTCTTCTATTGACATTTTCAGCTGTAGCTACTGGAAATTTAGCATTATTTACAGCAGCCTTATGGCTCAGCACCTAAACTACACATGGCACGTAAGGGGTAAATATAAAGATACTCAGCAAGTAAGGACCAAGTCTTGCGGTGATTACTCATAAGTGTCACTCCTATTCCCTAGGATATTCATTGACTCACTCTGGTAATTGGGGTCTACCGGTCTTCCAGAACAGGGAAAATGGGACGTTTCACACAGGTCTGAAAACCTGCAAAATAACTGTTGAGAAAAACACCACAGAAAGGCAGGACTTTCAGTGTACTCTAGAAACTAATTAGTAACAAGTCATCAATTAAATAACTCATCGAGAATTAATCATCAATAATTTCTTAATCGTGATTAAGGAAAGAGAGAATAAAATTGGAATACATCATAATTAGTATGTCAGTAATTAAGCTTAACTGGTGAAAGGAATAATAACATCTGAGCTCCAAGGGACACTGGGGGACAAAAGAGGTGGAACCAGTTCCAGGACAGATGTGAAGGCCCCTCTTTGCTCCAGATGTTGTGACCCTCAATGACCGCTCTATCCAGACTGACAGATGTGCCAGGACGATTGCTCCTTGGCACCCAAGACACCTAATCCAACCTTAGTAAGTCTGGGAACAAGCAGAAAAAGCCCAAAGAGAAAGAGAAAAGGCATTTCCATGATGGCAATAGATGAGGATGATGAGAGGAGTTTGCACTGAGACGAAGCAGGGATCTTCCCGCTGTCCCGCTGTGTTTCTGCTAACTGAATCCTTCAAAAACATTCACGCTGCAAGCCCATAAATCCTAAATTCAACTCTCATGTTAGAAATGACATATGTGGCTAATGACATGTTTCTCTGAGGAGAGGAGGCTCCCACATGGTTTCCATTCCTACCCACCGGCATGCCACGCTGCCAGGCAAACTGAGATGAAAATCCTTGTTTTCCGGTGGGACTACAGACACAGTCCCCTCCCGCAATACCCTCAGGCCTTTTCTTTAGGGTCTTTCCCCTTTTAAAACATCATGAGCAAGAAAAAGAAGTGACACATTTGCACACTTGGCCCAGCAACCGCTTCTCCACTAGATCAGCAGTAAATAGTGAAATTATCACGGGCTAAAGGAAAGAGATGCCATCCCGCCGCCCGCACCGCTGCATGCAGCCGTCAGCAGCCGACCAGGTACATTTAGTTGCCAGGGATCCTGCGTTATCTGGGATAACCCCGGAGCCAGCGGGTGCCTCCGGGTTCACAGAGCTGCAAGTCAGGCAGCGGCAGCTGGATCCAACCCAGCAAGGTCAGCGAGGGAAAAACAGAGAAACACCCCCGGCTCCGGTGGAAACGAGCTCCGCATCTCAGCGCCAGCAGGGAGAAAAGGCTCCAAAGGTCCCGCAGGGCCAACATAAAGGGGAAATTGTTCCCAGGCACCAGGAGCTGCTTCGAACCCTGTGCCGGGGCTGGTCTAGCAGCCTGATCTGCAGCAGAGCGATGCACCCTGCCTCCCCTAACTAACTAGGCAGCAGCACCATCGGGCTTAAAGAAAATCATGGGTTTGTCTGCAGACAACTCAATATTTCATTGCATCAGGCCCGGTTCTCTCATACTATTTTTTATTGATCAGCGTACCTCAGACTATTAAGTTTATTAATTAAATGATAATTTTTTTCTTCCTGGTGAGTATACAATGAGATAAATGTCTTACAAATAAACTCAGAGCTTGCAGGCTGAGTCATGTGGTGATTTAGAAGTCATTTATCTTTTTCTTTTCCCTCTCAGCAGAAAGTAATCATTGCCAGAATGCTCTGCAAGGCTAATGCGGCTGCGAAATGTGCAACATAAAGAGGTATTTTTCATTTTCAGCACAATTATACCCTGCTTTTATGTTACACTAATTTGTAATTGAAATGCTAACAAGAGGATACGGATAGTTGCTAATCCATTTAAGCACAAGCTGCCACCCTTCTGAATTAGGGAGCAGACCACCCCCTGGGCTCACGCTAACCTTTACGGAGGCCGGATTCACATCCAAATGTCAGCACCCGTCACACACACACGCCTGCATATTCCAGAATCCTCCGGCGCTGCTTTGCTGTTCTGAGCCAGCCTGGGGTGATCAGCATCGCACCTAGAAACAACTTGGAAGGCTTTTTTCCTCGGTGCCGTTTCCCGTTATTGCTTATTCCAGTGTTTGTTACACTGGTACATAGCAAAGCTGAACCCATTTCTTAGTCCCTCACTGTCCTCTTGCTTCATCAACAGGGGTTCGATTTAAGGGTAAAGTTATCCTTGTAACAAGCAAACAGTGGCAGGATGAGTGCTGAAATTCTGAGGGATCAGGAGAGAAACACGGGAAGAGAGAAAACAACATGATCTGAGAGCAGCCTTACAATTCATTTCTAACAGGATTTCTGAGTCCTGGGCATCCTCACCCCAAGACAAACCAGCAACAGCAGGACCTTCAGGACCTAAGGCAGCATCAACTCCACATGGAGTTGATTCCACAGGGAGTGAAAAGGGAGACAGCGGGATATGAGCAGACTGACCTCACTCATAGGGAAAATTCTGCAGTCTGGATCCCCCTTCTCAGGCCTTTACCTCAAACAGAGCTTTGCTCAAGTCAAGACAGACTAAAGCCTTCAAGACTTGGTACAGATACACCACATCCTTGGATCATCTGCGCTTTGAATACAGAATATCACAAACTAGTTTCTTTTAGCGTCTGCCGGGCTCTTAGAAGCCTGTAGAAACTCACTGCTCTGGGCAGCTTCTTGCCTCCTGCTCCAAACCAACATCTGATGCCGAATCAGAGAACTATGAAGTAGTTAGAGAAACCCAGCTCATGAATGTCCTGTGACAACTGCTTTAAGACACACAGTAATGCTGCACCGAATGCTGGTTTGTCAACCTTTGCTGCTTATGCAATTCACAGCCAATTTAATTAAAAATATAACACATCCCAAGGCTGCTAAAATGCTTGCAATGACTATCAGTCATTTGATAATGGTGCAGAAGTGCTATTAGACGTGAACTGTAAGCAAACTTTTTCAAGATTCAATAACAGGGGCATTACATTTCCAGCCATTAATGTCATTTTTTTTTAAATTGGCTGTCCATCTAGACCTAAAAACTAAGCGCTTTTATATCTCACATATACATTAACAATCAAAATATGTTTAGAAAAGCTACAGTAAATTTCACGGTTATGAGCTGCACATTTTGCATTCCAGACATTAAAACAACCTCTGCTGACTCACTTAATCATTTACTTGATTTAATGCATAACATTTTTTTCCCTTTTCTGTTTGTTGCTAAGATGAAACTTCTGCATTCATTAGTAATCAAATACAATATCATATGCATTATTATAGCACAGCTGAACTCCTTTTATTACCACCAGCCTTGTATTTAAATTATTTCCTTTAAATAGTTAAATTATTTCCTTTGAATAGTTATGAGCTCATTCAACTCATAAAGGAAGTTCTGATACTAACAGCCTGAATGAAGAATGCCAAATAATTAAACAAATAAATGAATAAAACTAGAAATGGGGGATACTGGTTTCTTCATTGCAATGAAGTCACTTTAGCCAAACGCACAATCCTGAATTTGCCTTGGGGGGACACGGCAGCAGGAGGACCCGACTGCCAGGCCTGATGGGGACCAGCAAGACATACCATGGCCAAGCGCTTGTGACAGCCCAACATTTAACACGGGTTATCCCAACTTGGGGACAAGCCAACCGCTAGCTCCAAGTCAAGTGTTCATGGCATCGGGTCCGCTCAAGATCCCAAAGGGAAGAGCTTCCCAGCTGGGGTAGGTAGAGGTAGCACATGCACTGCTGGGAAGCCGAACCAATGCTAGGGAAGTTGTTGAACCATCCGATTTCTGCAGATTAGATTTGAATTCAGTTCTGATTTGAACAGGTCAAGTCACAGATACTTGTTTTACATACAAATTTCTCAAAACTGCCTTTAACACTGAGGACTGCAGGTGAGGAGCAAGGCAAGTCACCCTGGTTTGGAGGAGCCCTGTGGTCACAGGCACCCAGGCACGGATGCAGAAGGTGGAATACCCCGTGCACACAGCAAAGCTCTCCTGCTGACAGCTCCATTTTTCAAAGTTTTCCTGCACAGCCATGAAGAAAAACGACAAAACCAACCAACCAACCAACCAAGACCAGAGGGTTTAACATGGTCACATAGCTTCACAATCTGAAACTTTTGTCCGAAGCACTATATTTAATACAAATACACACAGACACTATACATACAAAAAATATATACAGCACAAGTTTGAGTGAAACCTGCACTGGAGATCAAACTCTACCCATAAAGTTTATAGCCTCTGCTTTGAAATTAATTTTATACATCTCATCACACAAAATATTTTTCTGGACAATAAAGGATAGGCTAAATACATTAAAGTGCTGCAAAGCTAGGATATTTATACATATAGCAGCAGATGTTGCTGTACCTCTGTACAGTATGATACAACTTCATATCATATATTGCCTTCCATAGTGACTGCATTCCCAAACACTGAACAGAATTAAATAACACTAGGAAGCAATGGATGCAGGCAGTATGCAGTATGAATTATAGAAACCAGTGGTGTAAAGACACTGTATGATGAATAAATTAAGGCACTGAGCCATAAGGCCAATAAAAGTGAGAGAAAAAAAGAGAGAGGCATATGCAGATGAGAAAATCTACTAAAAAATGATAAAAGTTGAAGAGATGGAGAGTTGATGAGGCAGAAAGATACACGGAGGCTCATCCAGATGGTGGAAAGGAGAGCAAAGGTTTCTACATCACGAGGGGCAAGACTGTGTACAAAGCAGCACAGGGTGTTTGGAGAACCTGCAATAAGAGAGAAAGCAAAAAGAGAGAAGCTGTATGCCCTGCTGAGGTGAATCACTAATTTTGGAAATAAGACAGTACCCTGAATAGAGAAAAAAAATGGGATTTGTTTTGAGCATGGTCATATTGCTTCAAGTATGCACTGAGGCACCTGGAAGCTTACGGGGCATTCCGTGTCCTCCAGCTCCGCTGCTTCAAGCGTCTGTGTTTCCCGGACACGAGGCTCAGGAGGGAGCTTATCCCCATCGCATATCCCACATCCAGCTGTGCTGGATTCTTCTTATGGGCTTCACCTATTTTATTTATACTGTATATAAAAATGATCCCTTAAATACCCTGATATCTTAAAAACTCTTAGTACAGACTGCAAAGACACACTAGCAGCACTATGCTATTTGATGTTTTAAGAAGTCAAACATGACTGTGCTGTGCTACACATTGTTTTTAAGTATTAATAAGCATTAGACAAACTCAGATTTAGCTATTGGGCCAGAAGCTGCAATATGTGCTGGGCAAACAGGCATCATGTGTTGGCCAGACTTTGCTCGGCTCTGAACTAAAAGACAAAAGTCGTGTTAGTGCCACGTGAAATCACCAACCATTGGTATTTGTGGATCCATTTCTCTATGAAGTGAGAGAACAGCACCGAAAATAGCCATCCCTCTGGTGTCCCCCCATCCAGCCTCCAGGCATCCAGAGCAGCAAGGTCGCACAGGGATGCCCACGTGTAGCTCCCCAGGTGGCATTTTGCAGCACAGAATGGCAGCAGTGGCACATGTAGATCTTGCTCGTCATCCCGTATCTAGCTTTATTTTCTTGCCCATCAGCTGTAGGCTCTGCCAGGTCAGTCCCCAGAAGTTCCTGGCACATCAACACCTTCCACGATGATTGTAGGTTCTTGTACACCATGGAAGACCCAAACATATAAGAGATGTTCTCAACCACTGGGCAGATCTGATACCACTCTAAATGGAAAGGAATTAAAGCACTGCTTGTTTAGGAGTTAAGCTAAAAGAGCAACTGTTCACAGCATTCAATCAGTAAATCCTAGAAGAGTTTCCCTTTCCTAGAAGGAATCATTTACCCCGGCACGTTCAGGCATTCGGTGGCCCAAAAGAGGTTCAACTCTTTTACAGCCAACCAGTAAATGACCTATCAGTCATTTAAAGCTCTCAACTTTTTATGGCAAATAAATGTCTGTCTTCCTGGTATCAGCTATGAAAAGAAGTAAATGTAAACTACCTGGGGTCCCCGAGCAAAGCAGCATGGAAAGAAATGATAGCAATAGAGATTCATTTTCCAGCTTCTTCCCTGTATCTTATGGAGTCAAGCATTTCATTTAACAACTGATGCGGTAGAAAGGTTCGTGTTATCACCTATATGTAACCAACTTGCATAAGCAAGTGAATAACTCTTAAAATTTTTAGGTCAAATACTTATTTTATGCTCAGTGCTCAGGATGATGGGTCATTAAGAGGAGCTTGTGTTACACAAATGCTGTATGATGTGCTGCTGGGTCAGGCTCATGTCAGCATGACAGGCTGGAATATGAAATGCAGCACGAATGGATGCACTATGAAAAACAACAAATCAAACATCAGTAATCGGTTTGCGGGCTCAAAACATGACAGTGCTGCTTCATATGAAATAGCCCTTGGAAAAAAAAAATACATTATTCAGCTATAACCTAGACTGGCATTTAAATAAACTTCAGTTAAATATTAATGTACTCAGAAACACGATTAATTTGTTTGCTTTTATTTTTCAAACACAAGGCTCATTAGCGGACGGCTGCATGACTGTAATGGCATGGCTTTAGAGTGAGCACGTGTCGTGCACATACCCTGCCCGTGCTGGATAAACAGAGCACAGCCCCATGACCAGAAGAAATGTACATTTTCGTGATGGATTTAGGATGCTGTCAGTCACGATCCTCTGCTGGGAACATCATGCTGAGATGCTGGCCAAGATCCCCAGACTGCGTAAGCCAGGTCTGAACTCTTCGAAAACAGTTTAGCCCTTCTCAGAGACAGAGGTAAGAACATATTGCAAATCCTTTATGAACCTTACTGCAGCCTCTGCCCAAAACCACAGACTGGGAGCTTTACGAAACCTAAAAGCAGGATACAAAACACCACGGCCTCCTTCCTGCTTTGGAAAAAGAAATCATCAACCACAAATAATTCACCGTAGGTAGCCTAACTGCATTTATTCAATCTGATTGAGCAGAAAAAGCGTTATTAAAAGAATTAACGCATCCCATCCTGAGATTTATTTGTATGGAACCAGTTGGCTGGTGAGATCATGTAAGAATTGATTTTTATGCCTTATTTCAAAAACAGTAGGCTTTCATGGAGACTAAAAATCATTTTCTGAGATGCCAAGAAAATCTTAAGCAAAACTAAATCATACTCACAATTCACTCAGGGTATAAATACATCTGATCAAGGAGTGGTAGAACTTGGTGTTTGGGAATTTCTCCACCAGCACATTATCTTTCTATTTAAAAATATCACGTATTTTGACAACAGTGGGACTGATTTTAATTCATTTAATAACTAGGTCAATAAAAATTGCTATAGCCGAGAGCTCTATTAAAAGCCCATAATGTTACCTTAATGGAAGAAAGCTAATAGAGTTCTTTTGGAAGTTTTCCATGAAATTAGTATTTCAGAATTTTTGTGGATGTCTTAAATGGTTTAAACAGATATTTTATTAACAGGCCTAATAATGGAATTAAAACAAATTAAAATAATTTTTTTCTCTAAGATGAGGTATTCATATTCTGAGAATCTTCCTGGAGTTTATTCTTAAAATAATTTAGAAACAACACTCATTATTCACTGCTGTTAAGCTGGAACTGGCTAGCTGGCATCCAAGCACAAAAGATCTGCCAATTTGCAACTACCGTAGTGCTCGCTCGGAGCCTCTCTGTCTAACCCATTTTGCATGGCAGCCTTCCAAAACCTCGACCTGCAATAAAATACCCCTCCTTGTCAAAACCACGCACTCAAATTCACCCAGGAACAGCTTTTTAAAAAATAAATAAATACCTGGGTAATCCTTAAGGCAACCAGCTGTAAGAGAAGGTCATATCAGAGATCTGCTCACAGTCCATTTCCCTCAGTATTTCACCACTTCTGCGGACGTCCCCGGTTCACGCCGGGTTGCACTGCACTCCTGTTTTCCACAGCTAACTGCCTGGTGATGCTCTGCAAACATTCACGGCTCCGTGAAACATCTGTATTTGTGCTAAACCGACCGCCGGCGGGACCAAAACATCTGCCGATCTGCTCAAGTGCAAGGCCAAGAAGGTTGTCCTGCCTTCAGACACTCAGTGCTTGAGCAGACGTCCTGCAAACCTGGGCATGGTGCTAACAGTGAGTATCCAGCAAGGCTTCTTGGCTCGGACAGTAAGGGGATGGCACGGGAAACACTGGGCACCTCGCATGGGCCAAGGACATCCAAGTCACATTTTTATAGTCTCACTGCCCAACTTCTTGCCCTGGGCACAGAACATTATGATATAGACAGTAGGACCACAAAGAGCCGTGGAGCTACAACCCTACAACCGAGACCCGCAGACCTGAGGACCCATCTGCTTTGGGCTCCATGGGCAGTTCTCAGCAAACTCACAGGGAAAACAGCAGGTTACACAAAGTTACTTACCAGTCTGCAATCAATACTGAAAAGCAGCTTTTTTGCCTCATTATTGACATGAAGTTGGAATAGACATTGGCAGGAGGTACAACACCATGATAATCAGTGCCAGCACTGAAAGATCTTTCCTGGAGAGGCCTGCCAGGGAGTTAAAGCTCTTCCATAGAAACTGGCAGCTCTGCAACATTTGCAAAGTGGACTACAGCACAGAAAGCTGTTTCAACCATTACATTACTGGACACACGACAGGACCAGATCGAAGGGCCACGAAGTCAACAGGAAACTTTGCAGTCCATAATGAAGTTTGTAGGAGGCTCCAGGCCCCAAATGGTCATCCTTATTTTTGGTATTCACGTTTGCTAAAAACTACAAAATGTCTTTTCATTTCAGAGAATCTTATCAGAAAATTGATCTCTCTCTATATATAAAGTTTTCAGCCAAGGGAAAGTCCTTTCAGGAGCTTTATGGTTTCCTATCATTCTTTCCACACTCCTCTGGAAACAGGAAAATATGCTGATATTGTTTCTGCGTTAGAAAGAATGGCTAAATAAAAGAAAAATGTAATTCTCAAGTATTTGTGAATATACAGCCTTTTCTATTTTATTTGACTAAAACAGCAAAAGCTAATAGCAAACAGGTAAAACTCATCCAGAATCATGGAATTATTTACAGAATCACCTATCTGAATATTATCATTTGTAAAAAAAGGAGTAAGATAAGATCTACAACTGTGTTCTTTCTGTGTGTATGAATTAAATTATCTAACACAAATGTTGTATATAAATAGCTCAGCAAGACACAGTATTGTAACACAAGACACCTTATTCCGCATAAAAGCTGATTGCTAGTTCTGCAACTGTAAATGTGTCAGACAATAATTTCCTTGCTTTGCAGGTAGCAAAACACCCCATGTCCTTGTTCCCAAACGGTGATTGAATGATAGTGTTTAATATTGCCTAATGATCACCAACATGTGGAGTCTTGTGCTAACATCTGCTTTATGGGTAACGTCGCACACGGAAACGACTCTCAAAACAAATAATCCCCTGCCCTCCCAAAGCCTGAATTAATGGAACAAGCACTCACTCTTTTATTGCTGAAGAACAAGGAGCTCGGCGTGCCGTAAGCATTTCTGGAAATATGTTTTTATTCGGGGTAGCTAACTGAGCAGGTAGTTTGGTTCAAAGAGTTCTCAGAATACAGGGCTCTGGGGTGGGAACCAGCTTGCCCAGAAGACAGTAAGAAGGGAACAGCCCCCAAATCAAACCCCACAGTCCGAGTGTGCCAGTGTCCTCCAAACACCAGGAAGGCCTTTCCCAATAGTCCTTGATGTCCCAGTAAGCCTGAGGACTCTCCTTCTCTTGGAGCTAAAGAGCCTGCGTTGGCTATTCCATCCCAACAGCTCCTATGTTCAGGCAAAGAGTAACACATCCAAAACCAATCCCCATGAAGTATCAAGAATCCATGGGGATCTCGTTCGAGCTGCCTTTTGTTCACAAGCCTCCATCAACACCACTGTATGAACGACTCCACCACAGGTTTTCAGCCATTTTGTCCTTTCCTTCAGCAAACCAGGGATTGATCCCCAGAACATTTCTCCCCTGCATGATTTTCCTTTGTTCCAATCCAGTTTTTCCTGCGTTGCAGGAGTATCTCCTCGAGGCCCGCGGTGTCCTGCTCGTGGCTGGGATTGCTCCTGCAGGGATGGCTTCTGGAGAAGCCGCTGCCAATTCAGGTGGGGTGCCATTGCAAACACTCAGTTCTTAGTTTGGGCAGAACATTTTTAATGTTAGTTTGTGACAAATAAGTCGCCAACCAAACTCTCTTCAGTCTCTTCTAGGAACAGAGAGGACCACAATGAAGTTTATCTACAGAAGTCACCACAGGGCCTTCCCACCAAGGCAACCTCTCCTTCCTGCTCCACAGTCAATGCCCGATTGCCTCCTTTCCTCCTTGTTTTGCAGCCTGTTGGTGCTAGTAGCTCTCCATCCCCTGCTGACAGGGCTGACCATCTCTTGGACGTGATTTCTACATTACTTAAAATGCACTGTTTGGGCAGACACTTTGCTTTTCCCCTTGGTAACTCAAATGTTGGTAGCTGGATAATGTCAGTATTTACACATGAAGGGTCTGCACGGGGTGACATCCTTGAGATGGCCCAAGCAGTGACACGAGAAGCTCTGCAGGGAGGAGCAGCAGCTTCGCTTGGGTCTGGGAGCCTCTGGAAAGGAACCTCCATGCACACGAGTGCCCACTGCCCCCTCTTGCAGGGCCACGTGGAGATTACCCTGAAATATTCCAGCCCTAGGGCTGCAACCACGGCTGCACTGCAGAGACACAGAGCTGGAGAGGCGCAGAGGCATTTATCATCATTATTTAACAAAGTCCCGAGGGCACTATGGCCATTTAGTAGGCGTTTATAGCAGAAACATCTTGTTTCCAAGGAGCTTATGAAATCCAAAATAAAGGATGAGGCTGTAAATGTACCAGAAGCTATAACATTCAGATAGAGAATAGATTATGCTCTAGATAGTGGATGTATGAGACGTGTTCATTATTGCCCATATTCACTAAAGATCTCAGTTCAGTCATCCTCTTACACCTGTGCTGCAGGTATGTGACAACGACTCACCAAAGCACGTGAAATTAAGCACGTCCCCACGTACTTTGCTAAGAGCTTTAGAGAACTGCAGGCTTTGAGCCACTCACTGTCCATGAAGCAACCTTGTGGACACAAAGTCTTAGACAGTAACACTGATTAATACGGAGATCAACCTTTAGTGTCATTAAAACTGTCCCAGGTCTACCTCTTTATCCGAAATAGCAGTATATAACTGGTCTTTCACCCTGGCAATAAACAGCCCTTACTGTTTATTGCTTTTCCAAGGAGAGCAGACTTCAGAAAATCCATAATTGCCACAGCTAAAAAGATTTGGACCAGACTGACACCTTCATCCTGTAGACCCTGAAACATGCATGTAGTCCCTTTCACTGTCTCATCCTGCAACTAATTGAAGAGACATATTTTAACAAACTGGTTAATTGAACAGAGCTGAGATGCAAAATTTAAGATATTTGCCACATTTATACATACATAATAATGAGATCAATTACTTTCAGCTCATGGAGATACATTGGGAACTAATGAGGTACTTAAACGTGCATGGAGAAAATCTACTTTCTATTTTCATGCTGTAACTTAGAGCTTGTTAGGGATTTAGCTCTTTATCAGTTTGAGCTATGGCACTTACATTGATAGAAGGCCTGTTAGCTGTGGCTCCCGACTGCATTAAAAAGTCTTTTAATGCAGTTTTGTAGTGGCATACATCTCATTATAGTGCAAAAACGGGCAAACGCTGAAGACTACGTTGTTGGAAAATACTTTGTCTGAGAACACAGCAAGCAGAAAGCTTGTCCTTTGAAGGATAACATCCACCTCACTCATAATTTAGATAACTAATCCGGAGACCCTTATAATAAGAAAACCTTTATCATTTTAAAGCTATTAAAACAGGTCTGCAAAGGTAAAGGGACAGATTCTGGAACTGTTATCTTTATGGGTCACTTTTAACAACAAAATACTCTTTCTCCCAATACAAAACACAGTGGTAATTTATTTCTTCAAAGAAATTGCAAAGAGAGAACATCTACAACACGCTACACTTCATACACGGCGCTCTAGGTTATTACCTGGGCAGCCAATTTCCAGGCAGTGATTTGAACATCTGAGCACAGCCCTGGATACAGCTCCAGGCACATCCAAAGTTTCTCATTAAGTTAGACACGCAATGAAAATGTTGGAAGTTGTTTAAGGCTGAGGAGAAAAGGATTCAGACGTTGTAACGGTACAAGGAAGAACACAAACAAGCAAAGAGACCTTTGTATCCAGCTTGGAGGGCTCCAGGTGAAGGCAGCCCAAGACAATTACACCGGCAAGCACACGCGCATGCCCCTTTCACACAAGCAGACCTTTAAACCTGCTATTTGGCAGGTAAAAACAGCTTCAGTTTAACTACAGCTTCATGTTTCCTACCTATTGGGCCTTCTAGGCATTTCCATTCCCTGGGCCTCAGTCTAGACTTCTAAGCCACCCCATGTAAGCAATAACACAGCTTTGAGTTGCTTTTCCAGGTTAGTTTAACCCCTTCCCCTGTCGGAAAGGAAGCTCCTCATCCACGGAGCAAATGCCATGTCCTGCATGGCCAGGCTGGCCTCCCTATTGCTGTTCTCGAGATATCAGGGACATCTCCTTGGCGCAGCCTGGAGATCTCAGCCCCTAAGATGGACACAACATCTTTTGCATCCCTTCTGATCTAATACCTCCCTTTTCCACCTTCAGTTAACCCTAAAGAACACCTTAAATTTTACCCTTGCGTTTGCTCTTCTCTTTCACAATGCCTATCTACACCAAGTCAATGTCACCCCTTCAAAGAGAAAACCAATCCTAGAAACCAGGTTGGAGGCAGGAGTGCAAGAACCAACTCTAAAGGAAGCATCTGGCCTCTCAGCCCACATCCGTCATGGAATTCATGGACACACAGGGCTTCACAACAGGGCTCAGGGGCTCCTTGCATGTCGGGAGCCCTTCCTCTCTGCATGGATCCCAACCGACTGCCTGCAACCAAGGGCGAAGGCAACAGGCAGCTCTGGGCTGCGCTCGCCTGGGATCTTCCCTTATGCTTGAGTTTGCTGAACCAGAATATACTGCTTTCTGAAGCACTCATCATACATTTGCTTGTCATTACAATGTCTATAAGTAAATACTGAGAAATAAATAAGAATGCTTAGTACTTTAGGCCCATTAAAGAATTGGCAAAGTTTCACATGAGATGGTCTTTAAACTTGATGTATGGCAATAAAATCAGTTCTGAAAGAGACAACTGCATAAAAACAATGTATGTCTTCACATAAAACTGTGAAAAATATTTTGACTGGCACAGATTTTGAGGTATGCTTATTTATTGGAGCTATGCTTCAGTAATTTACAGAATGCAGGATCTGATAAACAGGAGTGTCAGATGCTGGCAGAGGGGAAGTCCAATGCGCACTGATTTCAACTGATGAGTTTGAAATCACATTAGGCTCAGATTTATATCTAAAGTTGGAAGCAATCACACTTCACACACACTGACAGCTAGCAAAATAAAATTAAAAATAAGTGCAACAGTGGGCAGAAAAGCATATCTAAAAATGGATGGCTTACAACTAAAGATGAATTTCTTATTAAAATAAAAGACAACACTGAATTTGACTTAAAACTACTTTTTAATTTTGCTTTGGGACTATCTGTGTCAAGGAAACCCTATTTGTGCCTTTGATCCAGTTAGCAGTAAGACAAAACACTTTCCTGATTAGTGGTGCAAGAGAAAAACAAATTCATGAGAGTTTCCTCTCCTTGTCTATAGCTTTGCGTAATTTTTTTCTCATATCTTTAGCTGAAAAGCCACATTTATACCTAAGAGCAAGAGAGCAATGAAAGATGGTGCCTGCAGATTGCATTTCAGTCCCTAACACGAACACAGCTTCTGAGTGATGCACTGCCTGGTTCTGGTGTGCTATTTACTGCTCTGCTAATGACACCATGACACAAAGGCACAGGACCGGGCTGAGACAGCTCTTTCATACCCTGTTTTTTACTTTTTTTTTTAAAAAGTGGTTATTTAAAGCAGGTCAAAGAAAGCTCAGGACAATCTCTCTCCCTAGAAATTGTAAGACGTGATACGAAATTCTTTTTTATTATTATTTTTGCTTTTTTAAAGCAAATATCAAAGGGACCGGATACATGCTTCAAAAGTATTGATAAGATCTTGGTCATCTTAAGAAAAAAGATTGCTTTACTTTTTAGGATTTGAATAATTAATGACATCTTGTACTGTTTCTCCATTTAGGCCCAATAATACTGAATCTTTCTTGTTTATCATTTCTACAAGTAAAATCCTATTAAAGCATTTCCGTAGTTGTCCACATAATGAATTCTGACTATAAAAATTGCGTAGTTACATTAAAGTCCACTTATGTTCTCATATGTACCAATGTCTTAATTCAGATCATACTCCCCTAATTGCCCAAATTAATTGCTCTCTGATGAATTTTACAACACCTCATTTCCAAGAGTTTCTCCTGAAAGTACAGCAAAAAGGTCAATTCCACTATCAAATGCTGCACACTTCAGCATGCTTTGAAGATGATAATTATGGCTAATTAGAAGTTTTTGCAATTAGCAAAACTAATTTCCATTCTCTGAATTAATAAGATCATTTTGTGTTTACCCTGCCAAACAGTTGTGCGTATCCCAACAAACTGCTGCTGCTCACGGACTGCACGAGCGCGGTGAGGACAAGGGGATGTCACCACATCTGGCGTTTCTCTCCACTAAAGGTCTCCTTCTGCTTCCAAGTCCCTCCAGCAGCTCTGCAGCCTCATTTGTCTGGCGCTTTGGGACACAAAAGCAACACCAGTGAGCTGGTATTTAGTGCCATAGATATCAGCAGTGTCTTTGGGTAATTTTTACTTGGAAAAATGCTGACATGAGGAGAAACTACTAAGGTAACAGATATTCTATAGTGACTGCTGCACACAGCCTCTAAACAAAAGGAAGGTCCCAAAACAGTGATTTTCTAAGTCTGCCACAAAGCACATTTTTCCCGTTCGGAATTGCGCAGGCAGCAGATTAGTATTCTGGCTATTGGGTGGTTTTCAGCTCTTCTCCGCAAGCTACACGTGCACTTGCACCCCAGAGAGCACTAGAAGAGCAGGACTGTCAAGCTCCATCCTTGCTGTAGACTAATTACAAAACCTGGTTTGCAAAAGCAGGCTTCCTTCGCCACCTCCCCACGTACCTTCTGCATCTTAAAAACATGGGGAGTACTTCAAAATGGTAAGAACGCACTCAGTCGCTTTGAAACGGCAGAGCAGTGCATATTTGCAGTACCGTAAGGAGGAAAAACTGGTAATGTGCTAAGTTTACCTTGAATTATTAACCTGCTGGAATTACACTAACAATTATTTTGTCATTTTGATATTACAGTGGATACAAACATGCAAAAATAAGAAAAAAAAAGAGACAGAAAAGCAGTACTGGTGAAATTGTGGTTGGATTGGCATCCTGTGGGATAGCATCTTCCCTACCACTCCAGCATACACACCCATGGCTTGACTGCAAGGCCATGCACTGCTTGCAGAAGGGTCTGTTCTCATTCTAGACACAAGAAGGAGGCATCAACCCCAACCAGCATCCTCCGAGCACACCCTTAGGGCGCTCACAGCACCGTTTACCCAGTGTAGTAACTCCCAACATTGCCTATCCAACTTCACTGAGAGAACGGCACATCTCAAAGCCTGTCGGCTGCCCAAGGATGCTGAAAATTGCCCGCAGAGCTCCTAATAGCGCTCGGCTTCAGCTACATCGCCCCTCAGACTGGGCTGGTTTGCTGCGGGCCCTACAGAACCATTTGTGGAGCTGCTTGTATATCCTCGGGCATGTTCTGTGCTGATTTGTTCCTGTCTTGGATGCAGCATCTCTTCGGAACACAAAGAGCCAATTATAAATACAAATAATAATAAAAAGCCCTTCAGCACTCAAGGCAAATTCTCTCTTTAGCATATATGTGGCTGCCAGTGCTCTGCATGAAGAGGTACAAAGGTGATTATTCCGTGCTCGGATTCTTCAGAACTGTGCACGTTCTCATAGTACACATCTAGCTAAAACAAATCTCCTTCGCTGGGATCGTTCTCTCTTCATCAGTGACATCAATAGTGGAATCGTTTCCCATCACGGGAAGCCCAAATTAGGTCTCTCTTTAGAATTGTTTCATTAAAACCTTCTCAAATGGTCCAGAAAATTCAGGGAAAAGCCAAGTTTCCTCCATTGCTCAGCCACAACGAACTGTGACATGCCTTCTAATTGACCTTGACATGTGGGGACTTCACAAGACAGCAAATTACTAAGAGGAACTAGACGTCAGGCAGGTTAAGAGAAGTCAAATAGCAATAGCTAGAAGGGCAACACAGCCACCAGTATGTAAATCAGGAGTTGTATTTAAGCCAACATTTTGCATTATGCATGGAAAGGTGAGCAATAGCAAATAGTTTAAGAAATCTGTCTACAATTAATGAATCCTAAATAGCTTTATTAATGTAGATCAATTTCCATCTTCATGGGGGAATGTGACATTTACTAATATGGCCACGTATGAATTATTCAAGGCAAATATATTTAATATATACACAAAACTGTACTGAGTATGCTCTTCTCAATGGCTACATTACAGTTGTATTACAAAAACTACAGGGGCTACTTAATTTCTAATCCAGTAATCATTAATTAAATAATATTTAAATCACAACATATCTAAATCCAAATGTTAAGCAGAAGGCTGCAAAATATTGTTTGATTTGTAGCCTGTGGCACAATGTCATCACCCATCGCGGAGCAGGTATTCAAATTTTGTCTTTTGTTCTTGTAAAATATAAACCTGGTATCAATTCCCCCTGTGAAGAAAAACTATGATTAGTAATTAAATTACAGTGCATTAAACTTACTTAACTTAAGTTCACCAGCTGGGAAAATTCTATGCCTCTGGGCTTAACAATAATTCTTAATCTTGCCGTAGTCTGCACGTATTTTTTTAAGTTGTATTATAATTTTCTTTATTGGAATTTCATTAAAAATGGTAATGTCATTACTCCTGCTAATGCTTAAAACCAACACCATAATCCTGAATTTTAATTAGTAATTATAATTAATCATTATTTCATTAAGGAAATGTTTAGTGGGTAATTGTCTTTGAACACCCCAGTCCCTAGGCTTATCAGCATTCCACAACATTTAATTTCTCACAGTTTGGGATTAAGAGGAGCCATCAACCTTGTTCACTTCTAACACTTGCAGGTGGCTTCAGGTCTCCTCTTTGCTGTCTACAGCAGCTCCAGGGATGGTTCCCGGCCTCGAGGAGCCCTTCCTCAACGGAGAAGCAAGAGCTGTATCTAACGGTGCTCCCCATGGAGCCAACATCTGGATGCTTGAAATTATGTGGGGATGATCCCAGGCCAGATGCTGGTTGGGCACCGGGGCCTGGACTCACGATGGAGATGAAATTTGCTCTTAGGAAATGCAGCTCATCCCTAGGACGACTGCAAGCAGGAACGGCCAGCACAGGGCCCTTGGGACCCATGCGCTGTGAATTTCAGAAGATGGACTATAAAGCTCAAAATTTTGCAGCATATACCGTATCGAACTACCCTTATAAAATGCCCACTGGCTTTCTTGAGACTAATTAAAAGCACATGCTGGGTAGTCAATGGGCACATTAACAAACTGCCTTTTACTGTTGTCAGCGAGTTGGAGGGTTTAGGAATTGGATAATTCAGAGTAAATGGCTTAGTTGGTAAGTACTTTAAGAAAACTACCCTTCGACTAACTTTACTGGACATAGACAGAAGTATAGGAGATTGGGTGAAACCAGGAGCTTCTGCAGCCCGTGACAGCATCTCCATCACGGATCAGCTGGGGATTCCTAGGAAACCCCTTGGGAGCAGGTTGGGCATAAAGTGATACCTCTACAAACCCTTCCACTTCTTGGAAAAGTCAGGAATAAACATACACTAAACACACACAGGGTGTTTCAAGGGGAATACTTTTGAAAATCATTTCAGGCTTGTTTTAGGCCTAGTATATGTCTTATATAGGTCAAATCACATGTATAGTTACAAAGATGTGCAAAGACCTATTTCTTCTCCATGTCAGAACATGATTCTAGGTATTTGATGGATGCCTCAAAGAAGATCAGTCAAAACATCTAGAAGCATGGAGGAAATAACACATAAAGAAGATGTAGAGGTTACAGAAAATCCTCGTGCTGACCAACCCATTCCATAAGGAATTGCTGAATGACTGTTTGACAGAGGCAGCGGGTGAAAGAGCCCATAGAGCCCCCGTAGGGAGCAGTCTCCTTCGCCTGTTGCCCAGGTCCACGGGCACAAGCTGAAGTTGGAATATTTGTCTCAGAGCTGAAGGCTCAGAACACAGAACTCAACTGCAATGCACTGGGGACAAGAATTGCATGGAATATTGTAATAAAAACTCTGTTCCTAGCGGTTCTTCACATGCACAATCAACTGAGGTCACCACCTGGATATCATCCAGTGACTAATTAGAAGACAGAGGAGATGGGAAGGAAAATACCTTTCCATAAGGCATGCTCTACCCTCAGGAAAACATGACAAAGCAAACGATATTTGGATGCAAACACACCATATTTGGATATAAGTCATTTAATTGATTTTTTGGAGTTATATAGGAAATAAATATACACAAAGCCATTTTTTTTTTCTGTGTTATGGTGGCTGAAGGATAGCAGAACTGCAGAGATCCATTTCTATTTACGGTGCGTCTAAGAGCAACCGGGATGCTCTGCTCTGCATCGTGTTATGTTACTAATGTAGTACTTGATTCAGTGAGAGAAATTCTTAAAAGATCATTTCGAAGCAGATGGGGGATCAATAGTTTCCTGTACAGTCTGTATTCCCTATAGACCAAATAGTATTCATACATCTGAAGTTTAGCAGATGGTGTTTTTGCATTAATTTTCTAAACTACCAACTGTAGGATACTCTGTTTTCAGAAAACCAGTTGCCTGAAGGCTTGAATTTTTTAAAGTATTTCAAATGTTTTCATGTGTTGTAAGCACACCTCTTCCCCAGGTTTTCTCTCCCAAAGGTGCTGTTCTGATTTCGGATCTCAGGAAAGTGAGCTGGCAGCAGCCTTGGAAGTGGGGCCTCCTGCTATCCCTATAACAGGAGAGCGGAATACGATAGCACTATCGCACAGGAGGGCACCTGCTACACACTGTGGCCACAGAGCCACCACACAACCTTGCTGCTTATAAAGGAAAATATCAAAGACAGAGATGGAAAGTACAATAAAATCATTCAGTGCATTCTCAGGATACAGAAGAGCATTTGCTTCTCTTTCAAACAAGTCTCCAAAGCCCACTCCACGCTCAGACCACCTGTCCTCCTCTGCCTGCACTTCTCTTCTCATTTATTTTATTTATTTAGACAAAGAAATACACAAAGAACCATAAGAAAGGTACAGCGCCTCAGAATATTTTAAAGATACAAATATTTTAAAGATACTTCCCTTGGCTAGATATCACATTGGAACACTTTTGACAGCTTGACCTCAGGGATATATACCAGAGCACAAAAAGTTGCATGAAGGCCACTGGGTTAAGAATTTTACATGAATTGCTGAAGAACCCCCAAAACTGAGAAGTCTTTGTCCACAGCAAATGGGGAGAAAATACAGTTTCAAAAAAGAATAAAAATCCTCTCGCTTTTCTCCTGCCTTAGCTGCAGTCAGTGTGTAATATTTAATATTCTCACTTCACTTCAGCATTGCTCTCAGCATGCAAAGTCATTCAATTTAGCCTTTCAGTTTGGTCAACATGCCAGAAAGAAGCGATATTGCCTTCACCTTCTCTATCCTTCCTCTGAACGCAAATAGAGTGTGGCTGCTAATTTGTTGATTTATACAGCGTTTAATCCACTAGAGTCATAAAATAGTAAAGGAATCTTTCTTCAGTAAATGTACAGCAAAATAAAATCTTCACTCTCAAGACTTGCAAGAAACCGGAGTGACATTTTATTTGTTTGAGAAGCATTTTCTGACTTAGTGAGGTGGTCAGACATGAGTGGTTTGCTTATCTACACCACAGCATACGCAGTGCACTTGGGTGGTATCTTCTTGAGGGAAGATTTGTTTCCTTATTTTACGGAATAGCACCACTAATGCCTTCATCTCACTCTTTATTGTTACTGCTAAATACTCATAATGAGATAGCTGATAGTTTCTGCTACAAGGGAAGCACTTACAAAGTGGAGATGCAGAGAAGCCCCTGTTCTTTATAATGTCACTTCACTTGGATCCCCTGGAAGACAAGACCCTGCGTTAAGTGCAAGATGCAAGCCTGGCTGAAAATGCATCCTCAAGTACCCTAGAAAGCCTTGAAATAAGATCTCTTCTTTCTCCTCTTTTTTAGCAGACAATAAGAGCTGGTATCCATGTACACCACAAAGTGAAGAGCAGGATGTCAACATACAGAAGGCCACACAAATTAGTTTTACTGCACATTCCCAAACACTGCTTTTCGCAGGGTACAATTTGCCAACTACCCACACCCTGAGCGAACACTGCAAACAAAATCTTACTTATAATACGTTTTTTTTTTAATTTTCAGTGTATTTTTTCTCAGTGTCTTTTTTTCAGATTAAAGGGAGGTCAGCCAAGGTATAAGAAGAAAACAAAAATATTAATTTCATCTCAAGTTTAATTCATGGTTTATGCCACTTGGCCTTCTTGAGTGCCTATCACAGGAGTCAAAGTGAGCACTGCTTCGCTGTGTACATAAAGCAGTGACTTCATTACGCAGGCTTGGATGCAACCAGAGCTGCTATTCCTATTGGAATAAAACCTTTAAATAACAATTATGTTTAAGTTTGAAATCCTAGTTGTTCCTTAGTCAGCTCAGAGAACCTCACCCACAATGTTAAAAGAAGACTAAAGCTTTTAAACCTTCATACATAACCATAGTGCAGCTTTGCTGATGCTCACCCCAAGAGGCAGAGCACCCATGCCTGGAAGAAGCCCAACAACCAGTCTTACACATCCCGAGCTTTCTCTTCAGTCTTTTTTTAAACCTAGCACTTTCTGAAGCCCCAAACTTTACAGTACTTCAGAGAACGCATTCTGAGCTCATGCCTGCCTAGCTCAGGATAATCTCTTTGAGGTAATAAAATGAAAGCACCAAACAAAAATAAAGGTCTATTCTCTCTCATGTTTTTTAAAAAGGGGATTAAAAAATTACCATCTTTAGCTGCTCTCCTAATAGCAAGCGTGAATCAGAAGGAATAATCTCCCTTGCCTCTTTGTGGCAGCAATGAGAGTGTTTCCTTAAGGACCCAGCTCTGTGGGTATAATCTGATTTACAGCTGAGATCACCCAGACCCTTCCTCTCAGCTCCAGCCCGCAGTGAATGAAGGTGAAACGTGTTGCTGAGGCCCCACTCAGCCTCAGCCCCAGCTCTGGCTTCCACTGACCCTGATGTCTCCCCCAAAAGCTGGGGAGCACCTTGATGTCTCCCCCAAAAGTTGGGCACCAGCAAGTACTGAACTGCTGTCACTTGGCTTTACAGCAGGGTTGGCCTCGTGAAAGTTGTCCTCATTCCAAGCTCCTGTATTTATTTATTTATTTTAATATTGATTTTGTCTCATTCCTGACCTCTTGGAAGTCATGTTTTTAAATCAGGATATTTTGTGTTCACGCAGATCTTCTAGGGAGCATTAAAACTTAGCCGTGTCCTTTCATCTTGAAATGGTGCTTCTCTCCCTGTGGATGGCAAGTGCTGTGTTGCCAGCTAAGTCAGCCACAACGCTCCTTAAAACAGAGTTTCTCACTGCACTTTTTCCCGTTTTGTCTTTAAAACTCGACACTACTCAGCAGTCGCCTCCCCCAGCTCTGCAAGCAGCGTGCTCTCTGATACCCGCTTCATTTATCATCATTCCCTTCCCTCTCAGAGCAGGCACTTTCCCAGCAGATAACAAATGTTACTGTAACCTCTTTATCTCCCTTCCTCCCAGCCTGCTCAGGAACATCCTGCAACCCCGTGTTTGGCATTAGGAGCAGCTTTGACCCCGGCTGCTTGGTCAACTTGGCGTGCTGGAGCCGAAAGCCGGGGCCAGCTCGGCGGGGTTGCACCCCAGGAACCTGCTCTGGCGACTCCACATGTCCTGGTTTCACCAGGACAGGACCCTGCTTCCAAACACCTCCAAAATTTAAGTCTTTCACTGGCCCTAAAATCAATTTCATGTAAATTAATGTCCATTTCCCCTCTCACAAACCCTGAGGCAGACCATATGCACTTAAATAAATGGCACACTTAAGGCCACCACAAGTGTTGATCTCCTAGCGCAATTCTTACTAAAGTGACAACAGGAATGGACTCTCTGCTGGGACTCCTCTGTGATACCACTGCCCTGAGGATGCAAACCATATCAGGTTATTATATAACTACCTAGAGAGGTCTGTCACATGGCAATGAAATTAATAATACATATTTCACAGCCCAGCAAAAGAGGATGTCATGTTTAATACCTCAAGCACATACTGTTGGGCTCATTTGGGTGCTCACTTGAATGACTGCAACTATTGATTTGTAACTCCATGGTATGGCCAAAGCAGTGTTCAATGGAAAGTTACTTTAGCCCGGCCTTTCTCAGCTGTTGAGGGATCTAAAAGACTCTGAAAGATTCAGGAATTCAGTTGCAAAGTGAGATGTGCTCCAAGAAGTAGCTTGTTCTGTCAGTGCTTTCATTTCATTTCCATCACACCATCCATCACGTGTTTACATACAATAATGTGGCAAAGATGGTGGGAAAATGTAGTTTTCAGGGTTCTTGCAACGGGATTTATCCACCAAAAGGTGATCCTGACTTACACAGTGCAGGTTTTACACCCTGAGCTGTGCTTTGATATACCCTTAATTCATTTAATACTCATTCCTTTCACTCTTTTCTTTACAGTTGTTGAGTTTATAGGTCCTAGTCTGTCTCCCTGGGATGATGAACTTGCATTGTGCTTTGTGTGGTATTCAACCCTCAAGATGCGGATCATTTATTTACTGTTTGCAAAAACATGAGGCTGGAAGTATTCCAAAAATGACTTTGTCTTCACAAACACAACTAACCCCGTCGTCACGTGCTCCTTCCTTCTTCAGTTACTGACCCACGGGAGATGTCAACGGGGCTTCTTTTACTTGCAGAGCACATGTTTCTGAATTTATCTTATTCATCTTTGACTTTCTGTGGAGGAGGATGGTGAGAACTTTAAATACAAATGCACAAATACTATGCTTTGGAAAAAAAAACTCTGATATTATTCAGAAAAACCAAACAAACAAAAAACAGCTTCAAGCAGCCCAGTTCCTCTTTTTATGGTCAGAAAATTGCAAACAGGTCCCACATAGATGCACATAGGCACTTGTAACCCCTGCCATCGCAGCACGAGGCTGCACCAGTCTCCAGCTGACGCAGGTCTGTTCTCTGGCTTCCCCCTTACAGTCAGCCCAGCAATATTTTTTCCCCTGGAAGCAGCTTCTCTTACAACATCCAGAAGTACATGTTGTTTTGGTTTGTTTGTTTCTTTTTTTTTCCCTCTCCTTCCTACATCTAAGACATTTTCATGGATTCTGAACTGCAATCAAAGCCCTTCTCGGGGAACTGGTCAAGCCCAGCTCTCAGCCTCAGCGGCACCCAGGTACCGGCCCTGCTGCAGTTTCAGACACTCATTTTTCATCCTTTATCTTCTGTACTTATTTTTTTTCCAGCACTTCTGAATCAATGTGGCTATGGAAGGTTTACCGATACTGTTCTGCTGGGTTTAACATATTCTTCATCTCTTTAGCACATGATTTTATTCCCAAATGTGAGAATTATACAACCACCTAATAATCAACTCTGTTCCTCTGCAGGGGAATAGTCATGCACACACACAGAACTGCATCTGTGAGCGAGGAGATGAACTGCCCTCACAGTATATGGGGATGAAGTTTTCTAACCTTGAATAAATCCTCTTTGACAGAAGAAGTCCAGCTTCAGGGCTGGGGGAAAGGAAGGAGCAGTAACTACTGACACGAGGCAGGCAGCGCTTCCACGAGAATACCGAGAGGGAAGGCTGGCTCTTACCAGCCAAGCTGGAGAAAACCATCAGTTTTAATCTGAAAACTTTACTAGGGAATTTCTGAGCAACAAATATCTCCTTTCATCAACGTCCATCCTCATTCACAAATTGCAAACTTTAAAAATAAATAAAAATGGGAAGCTACAAGTTACACATCACTGAGTGGACACCATCCTGCGGTGCTGCTGAGCGGGCAGGTTAAATGAGATTTGGATGTGAGAGGCGCCGGGTGCGAGCGCTGAGTGGAGCTGCCCCACATCAGCGCGAGCGGAGACGTGCGGCTCGGGGCGCCCAAGGAGCCAGGAGAGGCTGCGCTGTTCCAGCTAATGAGGCGGCCCCGGACCAGGCGCTCTAACCCGCGGGGTCAGGCACGGAAGATGTGCCCGTAATTCGTGCGCCTTTCCAATTTAACATTTCAATTAAAAACCCACCCTCACCGATCTCGTGTAGATCAAGGCACTTTGATCCAATCAAGGACTAAGTGCGGCGGCTCTGCGCACATCAGAAGGCCCCTTGTGCAGGGCTGCTAATCAAAAGGCACAGAAATACCTAAATGATTCAGAATAGAAGCATTACGGCACAGAGCAGTTGAGAAACCGGCGTCTGGGAGAAACTCAACTAATGACATTTTATTGAAAAAAAAAAGAAAGGGACTCGGTCCTCAACAGTGTTGACAAACGTCACAGCCAGACTCTCATGTGCGAGGGCTCTTTGCTCCAGCTCTCCCAGCTTAATAGAGGTTATTAACAAATGTCCATTTTACAGCACTAATTACCAAAGGAGGGATTTCCTTCCAAGCCCCATGGTGATGTCTCCATTACAAAATCTCCCAAAGGGCAGACCCTAGCATTTTAAATGAGTGTTTTCTACATACTCTGCTGCCAGCAGGTCTTGCCTTGAGCACACGGTGAGATGGGCGCTCACCGGCCGGCAGGGAGGACTCTGCTCCCGAGAATGCTCTATTTCCTCCCTTCCTTCTCTCTCTTCCAACTGGGAACCTTCATCTCTTTAGTCTGCCTTCGCAAGGAAGTCGTTTGGATTTTCCTGAAGCTGCTTCTTTGAATGGATTTCACTGAGATTTCCCTCCATGCAAAAAAAAATTCAATTCTGTACTGAAACCGAACATAATAAATGCAACATGCCCAAGAGGAGGTTTTGTGAGTTGCTGGGAAGAAAAGGGAATAAAGATTATAACAGGAGCTGCATTTCAACATTAATTATATCAGAAATGTTTCTGGCTTCTTCTGCAATTTCACATCTTTGTTGTGTGTCCCAACCACCGCAAACACAGTAATTTTCATTTATTCCACAGCTAAAATTTACATATCTCTCCTCAGCCCTTTTTTTTAATTAGCAGGAGTATTTTTTAAAAATCCATTATGTCTCACCAAGTTGTAGGGAAATTTACACTTGTGCAAATACTGTCTTCCCAAATAAATGCTCCAGCCAGAAACCTATGAATTAGCTAATGACAGAATCTCATTTACAGCCCTGGACTGGGACAGTGCAGTTATATTTTACACCATTTCAGATTAAAAATTCTTGCTAGGGGAAGAAGATGAGAAAATCAGATATTTCTAAAATGAACCGGGAGGGATGAAAACAGCTGGGAGACTCAAATTAAGGGCTATGGAGCAGCCGTGTACCTGTACAACCAATTCTAATTTACACCTTTGCATTGTGTTAATAAATGTGTAATAAATACTGCATGTTTCGATGCCAACACAGAGATACCATCGGCTCAACCAGCGGATATTAACTTTTGCTAGGCAGTTAAATCATTATTTTTTATATCAAAACAAGTTCAGTTACCTGAATTATTTACCCGAATTCTGAGCAATGCCTCGTGGATACACCTCGTGCTTCCAGGGAATATCTCCCCCAGACACCACCGAGTTATCATATAATCTCCTAACTTGTTCACCTGCTGCTAAAACTTCATCATTTTCCCCTAATTTCTATACTCATATATATTATATCCATTCCACCCCAATGACGGATATCTTGTCCAATATCTTGTAGCCCATCAGGGTTAGGAACGGGAGCTTTAAGCCATCTCAAACTACAAAGCTCATTTTCCCAGTGGAATATGGCTTTATTTCTAGCCTTGAAAGGCCATGAAATGATAGGCTATAAATTGCCAGTTTTAATATCTATTTATAGGCACTTCTATAGTGCACATCTATGTATAAAAAAACTTTCTGATCTCTAAAGTTCTGAAATATATTACTGTCCTCTACTTCCAAGGTCTTTTTCTGTAGAAGTCACAGATCTAAAGGAGCCAGGGTTTGAAAATGGCAAGGAGTCAGGAAATACAGATAAATTCATGCCCAAGCGTCCAACTGCAGCCTCCCTGGGCATTACATTAGTGACATTATCCACAGCAGCTGCATTTTCGGACTGTTTATCACACTAACATCTAATGAAGAGCAAAGAGCAGACACAAACCGAGTGTAGGAACAAGGCAGTGGGTGCAACTGTGCCCACTGCTCCTTCTGGCCACCCACGCAGCTATTTTTTACGTTCTGTCCATCACAATTAATGCAATAATAAACTGCAAAGCATCTCCTGTCATCTAATTCTTTACCCTAAAGCATAAACATGTAACACGTGCAAGGTGTGGAGCTGATCCCAGAAATTTTAATGACTTTTTCCCCCTTTTTATGTTGACTGATGCCTGACCAGAATTCCTAATGCTGGCACAAAGCTCCCACCACATAAGATTTATGATTATTTTCATAAGATAGGCCTTGTCAGGGGAGTTTGATTTGATTTTGGCTGGATTATCTATTGCAATGAAAGTAACTTGTTTCAGTTTTTTAGGATGCAATGCAGTCACGGCTGGTGGAAAGCAGGGGTGGACCCACTTAAATGTGATTTCCTGGTGTCCTCGATTCTAGGAGCTGTTCCCTAGGGGCAACACGCTTGCAATGCTCTACAAAGGAACTTCCTAATATCTTTTTTTTTTCCCCTTTCTTCCTAGACAACTACTTTCATTAATTATTTGAATAAGATTTAACTGAGATGAAAGGCTCTGGTCTGCCTTTGATGTGAACACATAACTATCATTAACATTTTATTATTAATAGGAGTTGTGCACATAAAGATGGAAGAAGAGATCCCTTCTTATTTAAGCTAAAGCCTTGCTTTTTTTTCGTTATTTTTACCTCTAATGACAGAAACAATGGATCAGCAGCAGGAATACAAAACACAACCAAGTTAACAGACTAGAAAACATTCTTACTGTAACGGGATGTTTTTGCCAGCCCCAGTATGAAGGTGGCAGAACAGTTTCTATTGCTGTTTTGGGTCCTGAGCAGCCTCCCAGTGCGATCACTGCGGGGCTCCTGTTTCATGGGGCTGACCCTGCCTCCAGGCTGCCTGTAGCGCTTAGGCATTAATTAAATGGTGATTTTTGAGTTACAGAGCAACAAATGAGTAAAAACTCCTGGAATTTCCCCATAGAAACCTCTCTGTTATAGAGTTCAGCACAATAAGCTGCTGCCTGAACATTAACAAGCATTTATCCCATGTGGTGGCCTTGTCTGAGTGGGCAAACAGGACCAGGGCTATAACCAACACAGCGAAATACTCTGCACCTTCAGAAAAAAAGCAAAGGTTCAGTCTAGAAGGTGCTACATAATAGTAAAACTACCGAAATAAAACTAAATATATGCCAATGCAGCTACAGGCATGGGCAAGCTTTGAATGTGGAGCATACATGGGGTTTTAAGAAAAATTTTAAGGATAAAAACACTGGAAGAACTATACTATGGAATAAGCATCATTGACACGTCTTTGGAGTTTAGTGAATCTTTAATTGAGATGCAGCTTCCTTTTAACAAAAATGCATATTCTGACTGCATTCTATTCTCCCTTTAGCTAAGGAAATGGTTGGTTCTACCAGAGAAATATAGTGTAAGTAAATTAATGAAGCTAACAGAAACTTAACTTTTTCATTTCCAGACTATATCATTTTAACTGTGCTGGTTTTATGGCGCATTAATGTTGTTGCTGGCATTTATATGGCATATTAATTACAGCGCACTCAGTTATTTTCTCTGCTAAACGTAAAAGGTCATATCCTTGGTGTATACTTTTCTGTATGGAAATTTGACTTCTTTAGCATGCTGAATAGAAGCTAAATCAACAAAATAATGCATTTTCTATGAAATGAGTAAACAGCATACAGTGAAAGGACGGTTAATCTACAGACTTGCCGTGAATTTTGCAGAAATAGAATTAATGTTTTCTTTGGAGTTCTCCAAAAGAGGAGCTGTGCTGCTCCTATGCACCACATACATCCTGCCAATGCCAACAACACTTGCACGTAGGGAAGGAAAAATGAGGGAGTGCATATAGCTTTCTATGGATGTAGTTTTATACACTGTACGGGAATACTTTTCCCAAGAATATGGCAGCACAGAAGACATCTGATATACTACAAGCCATTAAGTTGTCACTGAGCCTACACTGTATATCTTCCCCTGAGTGCAATTCTCCGATGTTTACCTTTTTAAAAAAAAATGGTTATATTTTACCTCCAAAAAATTCCCTGCAAAAATGAAGATCAATGGGGTGAGTGGAGAAGTGTAAATATTGTCTAGCGGAAAAAGCAGTCAATGCATAAAAGTTATTGACAACAGCTGGGGCAATACAATGATTTTTCCACAGAGATGACACCGTTTCATCATGAAAAGTTTGTATAAGAGGAAAAATATTCATTCTGGTAGGGAGCCGCTCTACAATATTTCTCACAGATTTCCTTTGTACCTCAAGCTGACACCCAGGGTACTAGTATGAATTGAAGGATAACGTGCTTTTTGATGCTTAAATTTCAGAGGTTTGTGTGATAGACTGCACCCCGCTGCTGCGCAGGGGTTTACATAGGGAACGCTGAGGAATGGAGCGAGCGGGTGTCTCAAATAGGAGCCCAGGTGCCCTGTCTGGAGTCAGGAGCTCTTCCCGCACCCTTGCTGGGCTAGGGAAGAGTTTTCATCTGGATACATGGATACACATGTCCGAATCCTTAAGCAGCAAGGAGAGAAGCGCCTAGCACAGCAGCGGGGCTCCTCTGTGGATGGAGGAACCTCTGGACTGGTTGACACCGTCGCTCTTAGCTATTTGAGTCGCTCTTAAGCAGGGCAAATCACACCGAAGCGCTCCGTGCTCGCAGAACAACGCGCTGCTGAACTAAGGTATTTGCTTTTTAGCATTTTCATTTATTTCCTCAGGGAAAATGAGTTCCCTACTGCAAAAAGAGCCACCGTCCTGCAAGGCAGCAGACTGCACCTTTTCATCCCCAAAGTGAAGGAAAGGACAGATAGAAGTATTGACCGTGGGGTTTCCTCAGGGCATATCCATTTTCCTCCTTAAAACAGGCTGAGTGAATTTTTCTGTTTTTGCTAAAATGCAGAGAAAGTTAAGGCTGTAATTCTAATTAATTAGAAAATAAATACGATAGAGAAAAGCAAAAGGAAAGTAACAATATATGCACAAAAATGCAGGCACACATGCTTCAAACATCTGAGCTTTTTATATATGTTTCCTTTCGAGAGGGTGGCTCCCTCCTATCACAACAAATATCTTGAAGCGCAGGAAGCTGCCAGTGGAGGCAAAGGCAATATATGAAATTGCTTCTTGATTCCTCATATCTCCAGTACGCCAGCAACTGTAAATCTAGCAACGTGAAAGCAGCTTGGACCCGCTGGCTCCAGCAGTGCTTATTGTGGTGCAGAATGGCCAGGGAACAGAGGGGATATATAGGAATATACAACCCACCGGGCACGCGTGCGCCTGGCCTCCCTTCCCGGGTAGTTGGTGCACTTGGAAAACTCAGGAAAATAGTGGTACTGGGTAATGGAGCTCCGTGCAAGCACAGCTTGGGTTTAATACCATGACCTTCCCGGAGCGAGGAAGGCCAAGGCTCTAAATGCATGGGGATTAATTCAGCAAGACACATTTAGGAGCACGTTGAAGCCCCGTTGGATTCAATGCAACCAAAGCTCTGCCGCGTTGGCAGCGGAAGGGCAGGTGATCCCGGGCTGGTCCTGGCCGCGCTCCCTGCTCCCTGCCGCTCCGGCCACGGAGCTCCGGCCTCCTCCTTGCTCCGAAGGCCGACGGCCACCACCGCCTCTCACCAGCACTTCAATTTGCTTGAGAAAAGAGAACAGTATAAAACAAAACAGACCCTGCAATTAGAAGGGACGCTTCCTTTTTAGCTCTCTGGTGGGTTGGCAACATTAGGAACTTAAACTAATAACGCCAGATTAGAATTACATTGGAAAATGAATTCAATCTTTATTTTAAACAAAATTCCCTTTATTCCGTTGATGTCACTGTGATATTAACAGTGTTTAAGCATAAATCCTGCCCTCCGTGAAGCCAGCATAATTGTGCACCGCATGCGAGCTATTCTCTTCACATTGGAAACGCATCTTTAAAACATTTTAGATTAAGCCTTGTCAGTGCTAATCCTAATGCCTGATGCTGAGATGTGTATTTTATTGCTGTGCATAAATGGAAGCGGCAAACCTTCAGGGAGGATTACAGGGTGCGGGAATGACCTCCGCAGCATCCCGGCATGACGATGTTCCCAGGGGCCAAACGGGATTTGGGGATAAAAGTGACATGTGTCTGTATAACCCGGGCATCCTCTCTGGGTACCCATGTATCTACCAGGTGTGGGATTGTGAACACATGTCCCTTCCAGCGAGCTGAATTTCCAGTCAAGAGGAGGCTAGAAAAGAGATGGAGCTTCTGAGGGTACTGGGCTCTCGCCTGCACCATGCAGGGGAAAGGGCCACGGTTGTCCCTGCTGTCACGGGAGCGGGGACCGCGGGATGGCAGCAAATCAGGGAGGAATGGCCGGAGAATGAAGAAAGATGCTGGAGTGTGGAGCGAGGTAGGAGCTGAAGAAGCAGGAGGGGAGGCCAAGGATGGGGAAGCGTCTCCCGGCTCCCACGTCCGTCCCTCTGGCTGCCTCGTGGCAGCTCCTCGGAGCAGCAGGTCCCACCCGGCTCTGGGTGTCACCAGTGAGGGCTGCGCTCGCCGCTGCTCCCCTGGGAGAGGAATTCATCTGGGCAAGGGGAGACGGGTGAGAAGGGGAGGTTTCCTCTCATCTGTGCTCCCTACAAACCGCCCGCGCTGCCTTTTCCAATAGCACTGAAAGAGAAGCGAGCGGCTTCCAAACACCTTTTCATTTGGTCCAGTTTCCCTCTAATCTACCCCGGGCCCGGAACACAGCTTTTCAATCTCCCTGAAAGTTGTTCTGCTGACCCTGAAATGTCAAACTCTTCTAGGGGGCTGAATCCAGAATTGATTACTTCAGAGGTCAGACAATAGCCAGTTTTATAGTGATTTTTTTAAGGCTTTCCTACAAAAAAAAAAAAAAAAAAGAAAATCCATTCTGAAATGCGTGAGCAGCCCTCAGCTACCTGCACCCTGCAACCCCCTGCCAAACCCACGATGCAGCTTCCACTAGAGCAACACGAGATGCCCACGCGCAGCCTCTTGACAGTGTCTCTAGCTCTTAGACCACCACAGATCCCATTATCCGTGTTTATTCCCTGCAGTAAATATGTGGTCTTGCTAAATTTTAGCAATCGCGAGTGCTTCACCCTTTTCCGCAGGCAGCCAGCAGTATAAATACATTTAATTAGTGAACGCCCCTTGCCAATTACGAGTATTGCTGAAATTGTTGGTCCTAATTATTTTAATATTCAGGAGAAGCACTTTAACATAACAAGATAATTACTTATGGATAAGGGTTTATGAGAGCTGCAATCATTTTCTTTATTTTTTACAGTGCTAGTCTGGGCTTAGTTAAATTTCTGGACACACTTTCAATTTAAGATTAAAAATTGTATTTTGTGAGAAATCATCAAAGCACCACATGTTGAAAGAAAAATAACTCTATGCAATCTCTATTAACACTATGGTAAAATAAATTCACCATGTATTACATGCAATTAAATTATGAGCAGAATCTAAGGGAATCGGTTTATTTCTTTTTAAACAGATCATTTTGCATATATTGAATTTAAATGAAAAAAAAAGCCCTGACCCTTCTTCATTTTAGAGGGAAATGTCCTTTATTAATCCAGCCTGTATCCTTTTGTAGTTACTTAAATTCTCTTTCCCTACAAAATGCCAATGGAAAATATAACCTATATCTTCCCTATTGCATATGTGAGAAAACTTTAACTCCAATTTCTGCTCTTTGCAGCATAGCAATCAATGGGAAGAGTTATTCGGATGAGGAGCAGTGGGTCTCGGTATCTGTTACATGTTAATATTGCAGCACACCCAAGAGCAGTCTCCTAGGGGCGTTTCACACCGTGAGCCCTGCAATATATGCACATTTTCATTTCAAAAGTTTTGCAACAATAAACTGTGTGCAGTGAACTGCATGTGCATCCAAAGGAGGCCTTTGTCACCCTGTCCCTGAAGGCAGTTTTAACATATGTCTGGGGATTTTTGTTGTTGCTGTTTCTGCTTCTCCTTTTGTAATTGCACGTACAGAAATAGAGTCTATTTAGAGTGGAAGTCCTTTCCCAGTCAATTTTTCTAAGTTAAGTCATTTGTCCGTGCCTTCTATACCACATATTTGCTCTGGTTTCTATGCAATGCAAAGGTGGGAAAATTAGATGATCCGATACCTGTTCCAGCACAAAATATCCATGTTTGCTCCATGTATAAGGAATGTGTCCTGGGTGAGGACCAACTGCTGCCTCGGGGATCATGCCCTCCTGCCCACTCTAGGTGACAGAAGGTGGCAGCTAACTAGGTATCTAAATATTGAGAAATAACTTAGCATTCAACAACACCAAAAAAAACATTATCCTGTAGTTTCAGCCTATAACCAAAATCAATTCAATTTACTGGGATATTTGCCATTTTTACAGCACACCTACCAGAATACACAGGAAAAATCCTGTCCCACTAAACTTACAGTGGCAGGGAGGGAAAAGAAAGTTGCTTGATTTAGTGGAGCAAATTTTGTAGTTAGCCCAACGAGTGCGCTTTAACTCAGCTCTGAGTGTTACAGAGAGAATGCTAAACCGTGGTCATAAATTAGGGAAATTAATCTAAAACATAGGTAAATGTTAAGCATAACATATGTAGGATGTCTGCACAGATAGACTAATTTCAAATAAAACCCTGTAGTTAGGTACCCATTACAAAAATTGCATTTATCCACAGTAGAGCAATTAAAAAAATAACCAAAACCGAAGCCCTAATCCCAGATGCTACGTAGGGAGGACCAGGCTCAGGGAGACCTCGGAGAGGAGCGGGAAAAGCACCTGGAGAGGAAGCTGGGCTAGGCTGACTACGACACACAAAGGCCATGCGTGGATAGGCAAAACCAGCACGAGCTGTTATAATTGAATAGTACCTTCCAATAACAAATAGTAAGAAATAGGGTGGCAGATAAGATTCATTTATCTTTCACATACTGCAAAATGCCAGCTTTACAGAGTGAAACACATGCAAAGCTTAGAGGAATGCACACACTTCCAAGCAAGTTAAATCACTTAGGGGGACACAGTCAGGTATTTTCCACCCCAAAAAACCACACGGTTGAACTGCAACCTAATGCTAGACTAAGTTTCACATTAAAGATGTGCAGTTTCTCTGCAGATACAGCCAATACACAGAGATTCACAGTCATGTCCCACCTCTCATGGAGAGCTCCCACAACAAATCAAGAAGGAAACGCTGTCAAAATGCTGGCAGAATTAACATATACTGTTCTTGGCAAAACAAAGTCAGGTTGGTCCTGCCAGAGCAAAAACAGAAGCACGAGTTCCTGGCAAAGCACAGATAGGAGCAGAACTCCTATTCTGAGAAAAAAAAATAATAAAGCAAAACAAAAAGAACTTTTACATAATTCTTGGCAACTCAAGCACATTGTGCAGGGTTGATTTCCTGACGAGGCAGTCTGGCATTTGCAGACAAACGCTACTACAGTGATCGGGCGGCCGCTCAGCTCTGCCTGGGCAGACTTGCCAGCCCACCACAAGAGCAAAAAAAGCCAACACAAAACCCTCGGTAGCTCCACAAAGCCTTTGAGTCTCTTTATGATTCCTGGCCAAGTTGTATATCTCATGCCCACAATACAGCACTCCTGTCTTTCCCATAAGAATGTTTTCTGAGAGGAAAATGTGGGGAAAAAAATGTCTTACAGCCTCATTTCAACAGTATCGTGGCTGCAACTGTCCAATAGCAAAGAAATGAAGAAATACAGCAAAGTTGCATAAAAAATGTTAAGCACTTTTAACAAGAAATCAATGTATGGACTTATCAGCTACAGCAACCTCAAATCCATTAAAAAATAAAGTAATGGCTATATTAGACACAGGACATTACTGAATAACCATTACCAAAGGCCACTGAACTGCTATAACTTGGTTGTAAAGCTTATAATGAACAAAACCCAGTATTTGTCCATGTCCTCATTTGTTCTTCTGACTCACCTGTGGGAGAGTTTGGTCTTCAAACATCTTATTCAAGTTTATTCAAGTTTTAGAGTAAAATATCTCTACTCCTGTTGAATGCCAGAAAAATATTTTGCTGACGCTTTACCTTTGGTGGGAGCCCCCAGCTCCCTCTTCCTTTTTCTTTGCATGCTCCCATGGTGGAAACATTTAAGAGATGTGCAGCTGAACTGAGAGATGGAGATGTTTCCCCTGACTTTTAAAGAAAAATGTTCTCCATTTCAGGAAAACTCTTATTAAATGCAGAGGTCTCAGTAAGGAGCCTCCGAGGTGGCCCTTGAGGTCCCTGGGATTTTGATCCCTATTTTGCAGGGTGCAGTGGATTGCTGTGAGAGAAGACCTGCTCGAAGCAGTCACAAAGACCAGTCTTGTGAGGACTGAATGCTCTGACCTCAATTTAGGTGCACGAGCAGCTTCATGCATATGAAAATCTCTAGTCAACTGCTGCTTTGGATCTCTCCAGGATCAAGTCCTCCCTGCATTTTGTTTTCTGGTTTTCCAACTCCCTGGCAATCAGTTATCCAAAGACATCTGAAGAAAGAGACTAAATTACATTTTTATATATATATAGCTGCTGGATGAAATGCAAATGCACTAGAATTTTATGATCTAAGCCTTGAATTACCTGAAAGCCTCCTTTCGTGGAAAGCTGGAGATGAACGCGTTTGTTCATTCCTTAAATACTCAAACAAGTTGGGCAGACTGCTAAGAATTAAATTGTTGTAAGAAATGGGTAATACTTAAATGTCTGAACAAATCTCCTAGGAGAGACAAAGGGTACAACACGCAGTCTGATGATGGACCGTCCTGCCAAGGACTATCAACCCGCACGGGCTGCTAAAACGGGCTGCACAGGAGGGTCAACAGGCCCAGAATACTCCTCTGTACCAACCCCAGCAGAAGAGCGACGCCAACAGACGACTCAGCTTTGTCTCTCATGCAGATATATTAGAGAATTCTTAATTAAAGAGCCCAGTTTCACCCCAGTCAAGGAGTAATACATCTCATCAATGCATCTTCATACTGTTTCAAACAGAAATGTGTCTGGGCTCCAAGGAGCCTGTGCAGGCAGAGATGTCCTCAACTCCCAGTGCACTGAGCTGAGGCTGCTAGGCTGCATGCCCATGGCCAGCCTACAATCCCCTCTATACAAAGGTGTTAATACCCTTTAGAGTTTAACATTAACTCCCATGCAACCATAAATGACTTCCCATCTTTTTCTTTTTCTTTTTTCTTTTTCTCTTGCACTAATTATTAAGGCACAAAACACAGATGAACAATACTGACTGCAAAGTCTGAAAGAAGCAACATCCTCCAGCTGCTCCGCTGGTGAATCCCTGCCTGCTCCTTGTTGGGATTTCTCTCAAGCCCTTGCATCTGAAACTAATTACTGCAACACCATCCTCAACACGAACTCCCTTCTCCTCTCTGGAATCTGAAGCAATATGGTTCATTCAGGAGATAATTTTTCATCTCTCTTCCTGAAGGGAAGATCTCAGCTGTTCAGGAAGGGAAGGTCTCAGCTGTTCCAGGCAGACATTGGTAAATGTGAAGCCTCCAGCGGTCCCTTCCACAGACACCCCTGTCTGAAGCTTCAGCTGCTGATCCAGGAAACCTTTTTATACAAAAGTCACCTAGATCCAAAGAAATCTCTCTACTCGCTGTGTGATCTCAAAGACAAACTGCAGCAATATCACATCAAGCAGCTCTCTCAAACTTACTCCACTGTGTATCGCATTGAACTGTTTTCCCTATTATTTTTCTCCCAGAAGATATTCTGCCCAGCTTCCTTCAGCAATACCTAGTCGATCACTTCTCTTCCTTTTTAGATAATCTTTTTGATTTTAGTGAGAAGGAGCACTTGCTAGGCTAACATAATTATCATACAGATGTATTTATCATGTAATATTATTTTAAAATTAATAATAATTGGGTATTTAGATCCCAGAGCACCAAGACAGGCTGCAGCAAAAGCTGTCAGGAATGCAGGTCCCTCCTTGCCACCTCCAGTGCTCCCGGATCGAGGGCTCACGCTCAGGAAGCAGCAATGTGCCCACCTGCTCCCTGGGACCTGCAGTCTAGGAATGACTTTTTTTAGAGGCAGAGCCTTGAGCTCGAGAGAGACCATTGTAGCAAACGTACTCACACATTTTCCGCTGTTCATCAGGATGCTTAAAGAAAGGCAATGAAAAACCCGCAATTCTCTCAGTTCAGAATGCAGAAGTACCTTGTGCCCCTCCACGTACACTTGCTGATGCTAAATATTAATCATAACAACTAGATCTTCTTGGATATGACATGGTGCTTCCTTGAAACACTGCAGAACATTGCAGCTTGCCTCTTGAGCTCGCTGGTGCCTGAAGCCCTGCGTTGCCATGTGTAACACCAGGAGAATCAAACAACTCATAGGGGCTCTTTCATGCCCAAAACGACACAACCAAAGCGTGTTTCATTTTCCATGTGCATTCTCTGGATTCACACATTCAGAGCAGGTCCACCCTGCCAATGCCTTACACAGCAAGGTAGAAAAGTAGCAGGTTAAAACAAACCCTAGCTGAGGACCAGATCTTCCTGGCCGTTCAGGTGCAGATAAGAATGCAAACACATAACTTGTCAGTAAAACTCTATCCCAAGAGCTCTCCTGAGGTACTCTCAGTCATGTGAAGCCTGTATTTTCTAAGCTCTTGGGTTAGGAGGAGGAACTCCACACCGCATTGCTGGTCCCTCCACTGTGGAGGCTGCGAGGCTACAGTTGGCACTTGGCATCACTGATGCTTGAAGGGCTGCAGCCGAGGATTTTCCACAGAATAAACTGAAGGAGAATGAGTGAATGAAAGCCAACAGAAATTTTATCTTCTGAATTTCTGCATATACCAGAAGGGCTATTTCTGTTGGATTTAGCACGGTTTTGTCTGACCTCCGCTCTTCTCCTTGCCCCCTTCCCCATGTGAGCTGTGCGGGAGGCCCTGGCACCCCGAGAGGGCTCTGCTCCACAGGGGCTCATCCTCTTGGACCCCTCTTGGGCTTCAAAGTCAGTTTCTGTGCCCAGGCTTTGGTGGGAGAGCGCGGAGCCGAGGGCTGAGCTGCAGGCAGCTTTGACCAGGATGGTGAAAAGAAACCTGCAACGTTGCGTGGCTTGGACCCTGTGCCCTCACCTTTCCTCGTGAGCTCCTTGTGCTCCTCGGTGCAATCAAGGAGAGGAAATCTGCCTTGAAGCCCTTTTGTTCTATATTATCATTTCATGTTGGTCTGGTGTGTTAATCGAGGTGTTCGCAACGGCAGCAAAGAGAACTCATTTCATCCTCAAATGAAGAGAGATCTCAGCTTCCTAATACCAGCCCATTTTCCAGTGGATAAGCTTTTTCGCAAAGTAATTATTTCATTTTCCAGAAAGATTACTGATTACATCACACTGGGAAAAACTGAGAGAGGGGCCTTTATCTTCCCCATGTTTCTGCAATTCTTGTACAAACTTATACTTGTTACCATGAAAAATGACAAATTTGCCATCTGATCAAAATGTTAACAAGGTAAGTGTCAGGGAGATGGATCACTGACTGTCACTGCAAGCCAGAACATGAGGATACATTGATATTTCTCAATATATTCACTGCTTCCCCAATGTTCGCTAACAACATTTCTACTGCAAGTGTAATAAATCAAGCAAAAATAACAAGCTGCATAGGATCTCCAGGATATGATAGATTTGTCGTAATAGCAGTATCTGCAAGGTAGAAAACAATTGGTAATGATCTATAGAAAGACCTAATCAACTGTCGTTTGCTATAATGTGGCAGATGAAGCAAAGATATGAAACCCATAGCACTGCTTTAGCCACTGCCCTCCCCTGCACATACACCCGCGCCAAGAGGGAAATAGTAAAAAGGATGAATGAACCTTGGGGTCGCAGAGGTAGGAAACCCAGTTAATAGCTTGCCCTGGATGCAGTCATTGCATTAGACACTGCCCAACAAGGTACGGGATAATCACGGAATTTCTAACAACCCTAAGGCTTTTGCCAAGCCTCCTCCCCTCCCGCCTTCCCCTTATTTCTTTGTCATTGATTTCTGTGTTTTAAAAGCATTATGCTGTAGTGAAAGCAAATGTGAGCAGGGCTGGATAAGCAGAGGAAATGCCCAACCTGAGCTGGCTGGGGATCTCAGAGGCTGGGGGGTTATTTGATTTGAGGCCAAGGATTGAGTGTCCCTTTGCAATCCCTGCTTGGGAGTGAAACACCCCAACCTCCAGCAGACACATACAGGTCGTACTCACTAAAAACGTCCATCAGATCCACATTCCACCTTGTGTCCCTGCCCAAAGACCTGTTTTTAAGCACTTCAATACCTTTCCGCGTGATGTTCTCATTTGCCACCTGCCTGGAATAACATCCAGGTCAAGAGCAACCCTACATGATACTAACCCAGAATCTTTCCAGTTTTTGCAGACTGCTCTGCCACAAGATTTCTCTCTCTAGCCTTGCCAAGGAAGCCTCTCGGGAGGGTAAGGCAAGGAAATGAATGTGATGAGCAACCTGGGTTTAGAATTTCAAAAGAAAAATTCGAATTTACCCCATTTTTAGCAGATGTAAAGATACATATACACATAAAAACATATATATATATTCCCTAGAAAAAGGCTGGTGGAAGAGGAATGGCTGCTTTGCAGAACTTTGCTTGCAAACCACATTTTGCTAAGTAAATGCCCCTTCAGGAGCACAGGACTTGCCCTGCTGCCTCAGCACAGCGGTTCTGCTCCAGGATCCTGCCTGGCAGCTGCTTCAGCGCAACGTGCAGGAAACCTCCTAGTGGGCAGTTATGGGAAAACCTGTTCACATCAGAAATTCTCTCCCAAGCCCTCATCAGTTAGTAAAAATTGGCATGTCTTGAAACAGGAGGGCTTGTCTCTGCTCAAACACTCTTTTCAAGTCCTTCCCAATGTTTATAACTTACCATTTCCCATTTCAGAAAGTTTAAGAATCATATTTTAAAAAGACCTCCTTTTCTGGCTTGGCACTCAGTAAAGCTGGGTAGATTTTGGACAGAGCTCAGCTCCTTGGGGAAAGGGAACTGCAATGGTTTTTTTGCAAATCTGTCCTTAAAGGGTCACAACAGGAGTCGTTCTGCATTGAACAGTTTCAAAAACCTGTCCTCGATGGGGGGTGCCAAGGCTTTGGAAAAGGGGTGCTGAGCTCTCTTTTGATAAACTGGCCCCAAGTGAAGCACCAGGAGCCAAATTATGTGGTTCAGAGGCAGAAATTCCCTACTGATAGCAGTGGAGACTTCTGCTCCACAGTGAATGGCACAACAGGATACTGAAATAATAGATACACAGTTAAGTGAATAACAACAAATAAACAAAGTGTAGGAGTTCCTTTTTCACTCATGTCCCCTTGTGCTTGACAAAGAGAGGGAGAAGGAATAAAGCTAAGCAGATAGTCCTGCATTTCCTTCCAAAATGAAAATACAAAAGACTTTTTAGGAACTTGTTTTCATACAGCTGATGGTATAAACTGGTATATAAGATACTGGTTGGTCTGGACCTAGCACTCTCTTCATGTACATGCAGCCAGAAGGGCCCTTCTCTTCCCACATGGAACAAGGATTTCTCCATCAAGCTCCTCTCTCCTTTGCTTGTGAGCAAATGACCTACCTCTCCCTCCTCTGCATGTTCTTAGCAGTCGGTCACTTCAGCCTCCTATTCTGATCAAAAGCTGCAATTCTACACAATTACTGTATGATTGTTCATGGCATTTTAGACTGAGAGTTTCAGGAGTACTTACTGGTACTCCAATGAGTGTGGTGGGCACAGAGCTTGACCCTCAAGCAATTTCTGCTGGTTCCCATGACAATTTGGTCCATCCTTATGCTGCTATTAAGACTTGTGCCCTTCACTTGCACAAGAACATGCAGCTAACAGTTTGCCAGGGCTGGGAGAAGGGCAGGTTTGAGCACGGCGCTCAGGGCAGCAGGGACATTACGGGGTGCACGGCAGTGCAGCATGTCCCCTTGGGAGCTTCACGCCTTTCTGAAGCTCTTGAGAGAACACCAGTATTTTATATACCGTAACACACAAATTAGTCTCCTCTAACTGATGCAAAGACATGCAGGTTTCCTCAGAAGCTGAAGACACTGTACTAGGAGGAAAAGGGCTTTCGTGCTGCGGAGAGGAACATCACTGGACTCATTCCTGGGACTAGGTTATGGGGAACCATGTGGAATGACAAAATAGACCAAGATGAAGAAAACTGCAAAACCTGCTGTCTCCAGAGGAGGGGGGCAATGCAGGGGATCAACATTTTCATTTCACCAGAGGAAAATTAGTTATCAAGACGTAATTTACTAATAAGTGCTGTTCTGTATTATTAAACCACCAACAAACAAAAGCTACTGTTGACCCGCAGGAAGCAAGAAACTCTACAAAGAGCAGCAATTTGAAGAACACCCACCCTGCAGCCCACCTTCCCCATTCTCCCTCTAGAAATGGGCTCACTTCATACACAGTGATTAAGGTACCGAAGGAAAAACTACTAACATGATTCACATGCAGAAAACAAGGTTATTAGGAATGGGGATCATTTCAACACATTGTTCTCCCTAATAAGCATAGCAACGAGTAATTGAGTTTCAGGCAATCTCCAAGGTGGCGCTTTGTAGAGAAAATGGAACTTGGCATGATTTCTACTTTTCCTTTAATTACATTGCCCTAATGAGCAACTTTCTTTCTCTCAGAGCAAATTTATTTTGCGAGAAGCAGCAACAGTAATAAATGCAAGGAAAGGATCACCAGGTAGTACCGGAGAAGAAATATCAGCAGTTTAAAATGACAAGAGGTCACCGAAAGTGGCAGGAAAGCACCAGATTGTTCTCAGCTTCATTATGTTTGCTGCACTTAAAACCAGAGCAAAGGATGTTAATCAATGGGGCACGTTACTTAACCCGCGAACTGTCCTGGTTCTGTTGTTGTTTCCTTCCCGTGCGTGTCCGTGCGAGGCGCCGGGATGCACAAAGCGCTGATCCATCTCCCCGGAGCTGCTCTGCCCGTGCCACAAAGAGCAATTCTGCCTCCTGCCCTTGTGCGAGCGGCGAGAGGAGAACATCCCACGCCGATACAATCCTGCTGCGGGTCAATACTGCTCACCGCAACCTCACGCGGCAGGAGAAAAGGATGCTTTTTCCAAAGTCTTTAAGGCATTTAGATACCTGACGCTCACTGGAACTCACTGGAAGTCACGTCTGTTCTGCTTGTCTTTGCCTAGAAAACAGTCCCTGAGAATCTGCTTACAGGGAAGAGCTCCTGGGTTCCTCTTTTTGGAGCAAAAGAAGGCAATGGCACCCTAAACCTGTGCTCATTCCTAGGCTCCTTCCTTTAAGTATTTGCTAGGGGACACAGCGCCAGTGAAGGTTTTCTGAGCACTGAGTACTGCTCCTTAACACCCTCACAGAAATGGTAGGAAATTTAATTAGCATATGTAAAAATATTGAGGGCCCCAGAAATGGGCACTTCAGCTGTACAAGTGTGAAATGAAGTTATCACCAAACAGAAAACTCGAAAGCGTCAGGGGAAGCAGATACCTAAGACTTTAAGTGTTTACGCAGCTTTATGAATTGTTATTTCCCAAGCACAACTGCCAGGGAAATGGTAGAAGTGTGGGGAAAAGAAGTAGGCTAGCACTTAGGATCTCCTCGTAAATGTATTAAGTGCAAGTATTTTACTGAGAAAAGAAATGAGCGGGAGAGCAGAGTCCCTTCTCCTGGGGAGCCATCTCAATTACTGCTCACGATCCGGCTCCAGCTGAAGGGAGCCCTGCAACTCCCCTGCCGTACGCGATCTGGCAGCCGTGTGCATTAGCCACTCCACAGACACTAACGTAATGACTGGGAACAGCCTTTTTGCTTACAGAAAGGAACGATAAGAGTGGTTCTTCAAGGAAAAGGATAAAAATACATCTATTAAAAACTATATATATATATATATATTTCAGTATCTTTCGCCTTCTAGAAAGCTTGAAATCTCTTGAAGGAAACTATGGTTAGACACAAAGGGAGATAAAACCATTTGGTTTTATTTACTTACGTTTTTTCCACAAACACACGACCAATTTTTGCAATTAAATAAAGAGGTCTTAGATAGCCCTGTTCACAATCCCAAAACTAATAGCAGTGCAACATGGGACAGGCGCTGCCTTATGTCTTTGCTGTTCCTAGTTAGTGGAAGCCCTGTGCCTGGTTAGCCAGAATTAGGTCACAACTCCATCAAGCAGATTTTTGAGGGCTGCTTTTTCTTGGAGCAGTAAATGCAGCTGCTTGGAATAGGAGCCATTAAACACTCTCCTCATTTTGCAGAAGGCAAAAGCCAGAACTTGGGAAGACTGTATTTCTCAAAACACCCTTCCAGAGGCTTCCCACAGCACCCAAGGCAGGCAGGTGTTTTCACCCAAGAGATGTCCTTATGAACAGGTTAAACAGCTGGAAAACGGTCAGATTCCTACGCATGGAAAACGGTAATGAGATGAGCTATGTTTGAAAACACATCACACATTGCCTGCAATTAATTAAAGTTTGAAGGCATTTCATTTTTGCCCCAGAAGGAAACACTGTTAGATCTTCTTTTCTTTTGAACGCCCCGTGTGCTTTAGAACACGCACTTAATTCCACCAAAAATTCACAGTTCTGCAGACTTTGCAGCTCTGTGGGAGCTTCCTGCAATGAGCCCTCACCCGGGTGTTGGAGCTTGAGCCCTTCACTCCCATCCCAGCAGCATTTTGTGCTTTGGGGCTGGAAGAGGGGGTCACTTGCAGGAGAGGAGCCCAGCCGGCCCTGCAGCACCGCACAACCCGGTATGCCAAGCCGCTCTCTAACAAATTGAGGGCCGGCGAGCAGTAGGAGCGACCATAGCAGATTCTCACATCATCAGGAGGGAAATAGACTTTTAAAAAGCCAGTTGTGTCTGTGCACAACAATGAAGCTTTATGTCTATATAAACTGACAAGTCAAACGGCACTCCTGGGCCCCATTCCCCGCATCCGCAGCCAGCCTCCTGCCTCCGCAGCCTGGCTGCCAGGAAGGGCAGGCACTATGATTAAAATAAGCATTAGCAGAATGGGTTCGTAATTAGCTTCTCTCGCTTTCTCTATCCCCTTCTTTTTTCTTTTTTTTTTTACACATAGTTCTGCTCTGCCAAAGATTGATAAAGCCTTTTGTTCATTAGCAGTGTACTTAACAAGTGTAAATTTGAAGTAATCATTTTCTTAAGGCCACGGGTTAAAGCAATTAAGGAAAACTGCTGCAACCCAGCACTCAAGTCAAGTCTTAACACGGATAAGAAACAGTAGTGCTTATGATATTTAAGCAAAACCAAATTGTATATAATTATCCTGACACTCTGTCAAAATGAATTTTCACCGAAGTGCAATGATTTGTTAAAATCTCCTTTCCGAAACCAAAATGAACATTTTGCTTCGCAGTACGGGAGCAAGTCTGCAATCTTGCTGGACTCCCTTCGTAGCAATATCACTGCAAGGAAAGCCATGACGTGCCCTCTTGCTCCGCACACACGCTGCCCGCAGGCTTCATCCCTCCTCCTTGCATCTTCAGAGCCTTCAGATCCACAGCTGGACCTGCCCAAGGTGGACCTGACCCCGCAGCATCCCACCAGCTGGTCTTAACACCAACTGGGGCCAGAAGAGTAGGAAAAATAAAGCAAAAAGCAAGCACTATGGAAACTGAAGCCGTATTCCTGCAGTATCTTGCCTAAAAGCGGTTTGTACCTCTCCTTTCACGCACACTAAGTCCTTCTCAGCATACGGCAGGGACGGTAGAGAACATGGGCTGAGCTATCTTCGGCAGTGAATATTTTAGCTACTCTTTTAAATGCATGAAACTGAGATCTGCCTATGGTAAACTCTAGCATTTTTGCCAGAGCACAAGCTGTAATGTAAAGTGTTGTCTTCTGCAGGAAGAGGTGAGGTGTTAACTGTGAAACCACAGCAAGTTGTTAACAGACAGGTGCTAACTGCGGAGCCTCCAGGATGGCAATTTATATTCCAATGCTGCTAACTATTTCACTGAGGATTATTTTAGCAGGAATACTGAGCAAATGCACGGCATGAGGAGAGCTTGCTCAAAGCCTTGGATGCTCCATCATCACATTCATTTTTGCAGCAAAGAGAAGGTCTGCTGGTTCCCACAGACACTAAGTTTATGAATAAAAAACCAAACAGAGCAAAGTACAACAAGGTACTACAGCAAGGTACAACAGGAAGCGTACCAGAGCTGGATTCCTGATCTTTGAGTGGATTAAAATATAGAAAAATATCAGAGGTGCGCCTCAGCCCTCCACTCTACCCATACATACAACTTTGTAAACATGTAAACATATAATTTTTTTATTAAAAAGTCTTTCTCTTTAGAATTTATAATTCTCCTCTTCATTTAAATAAACAGTTTCATACTTAGAATTACTTTGAAAGAGGTTTGGGGCTTTTGTTGCCACTCAGTCAAGCAGCACACCATTTGGGTTTCTGGAAACCACAACCATGCAGTTTTCTCTTTCTAATTTGGATTGTTGGCAGTTTTCTAAACCCCTTTCAGTTCTGTTTCTTTCTCCAAAAGAAAAAAAAAAAAAACAGAAAAAGGGAAAGAGTGGGCAAATAAAAACAACTAGAAAGAATATTGCTTTAGTAAAGCCAACAAAATCGGCTCATGAACACGTATCTACAAAGCTTATATCTCACATTTTTTCCCCAATGCTTCTACTCAACAAAACGCAAGAAATTAACCTTGCAAATGTTGGTAAAGCTCTTCCATCAGACTGTCATCTGCTTCCCAGCAGTGAAGAACACTTGACTCCATTTACTGTAGTCATACTTTGAAAGCAAGGGATAGTGTCGCATCCAAATCACCAAAGCTGCTGATTTACTGACGGGTCAGCCAACAAAAACGTCAGCAAGAGCCAGTTTGGATGCTGTCTCCTATGAAGTGGTCACTCTCCAGATCCCTGGTACTTGTACCACCAGAAGATGAAGCTGATCCTCAGAATTCCCTCAAAATTCTGCTTTTTTTAGTTTTTTTGGCAGATAGCATCTAGCTATCTGAATACGCTCATATAGCTGAGAGGGCTGGATCACAGTGGTCAAATCTGAACCAGTCCAATGGACTGCCGTCAATCCCTCCTGGTTGTAAATGTTTGCTGTTGACAAAACCAATCGCTGAAATCATCTGTCACGGAGCACACGAGATTTCAGTCTGATTTGCTTCTTACCAAGCAGTTGCTCTCATATCCTGACCCCTAAATAGAGTGCGAGGGGATATTTCATTTTATGTTTACACCAACATTTCAGGATGGGGAAAATAAAATCTCTTTGGAAAACGCCAACTCTCGGACTGTTTTATTTACTTTCCATCTCATCAGCTCCGTAGAGCCCAGAATGCGGGTTCCTGATGGGGCATGTTCTCGCCACCAGCACAAGCTCCGCTCGCATCGTGCACCCTGGGATAAGCTGAGGTCTGGAGATAGTTTCACCCTGGGGATGTGGAGTGGACAAGAGGCACCGAAGCAGCTGAGCAAGTCGAAAGGGGCCGTGGAGACCATGTTTGCTCTAATCCCCTTATCAGCAAACTGTCTGTGGTTGGAGGCTCTTTGTCACCAAGTCCTTTGTCACTGAACTACCACCAAGGACACGAAAGAGCAAATACTGTGGGAGCTCAACACAGTAAATACCCTGCAGGAGCTAAACACAGTAAATATCCTGCAGCACAGGCCAACACTCCCAGGCGACGGCCGCAATAATTTGCCTGCGCAAGGTCATAGACTACATGTAAGTGACTCCTCGAAGCCAGGATTTTTTACCTCTGAGGGAAACGATGGGAGAAACCTTACGCCAGGAAAGGGTAAGAAGCAGCAGCAACGATGATGGGATGCGGGGAGACAGCTGGGCTGCAGGGCAAGCCGAGCACACGATGATATGCAAAATGCCAAGTGCACATTACCTGCAGACAAAGCCGAGGTGTAAAGGGCATGCGTGTGATCAGGGAGGACGGCTGCCTCGGCACAAAGCCTTCCAACCACTCCTGATCTGCTCCTGCACTTGGACTGCTTCCATTTCCCTCTATCTGATGGAAGATTGCAATCCACAAGACAGCCCGTAATCAGATCTGATTACGGCATCCTTCTATCTTAAGATATGCGCGGCAATGGACACAGTACACAGGAAGGTCTCGGAGATTTCAGGTTTCAAATTAAGAAATGTCTTGCAGCCTTGGAAAGGGCAGGAAATATCAAAAGCAGCGGGGCTTCCATCCCGGGAACTATCCGTGGTGATGGGATGTCTCTTGGCATCCCTGCTGCACCCAACTAACGGATTTGTCAGTTTGCCTTTTGCAGGAGAGGCGCATGCAAGAAACACGTGGGGATGTGGCAGCCCCCGGGCGTTTCGGATCAGAGTCAGATAGAATATCATGGTCCAGAACACAAATGATTTCATTAAACTCAAAAAGGAAATTTGCTTGTTGTGAAAGAAAGAAAGAAAGAAAGAAAGAAAGAAAGAAAGAAAGAAAGAAAGAAAGAAAGAAAGAAAGAAAGAAAGAAA
>JAWLRI010000449.1:439930-454918 GCA_034781795.1 Crypturellus tataupa
AAGAAAAGAAAAGAAAAGAAAAGAAAAGAAAAGAAAAGAAAAGAAAAGAAAAGAAAAGAAAAGAAAAGAAAAGAAACGAAACGAAACTCAGGTCAACTCAGAATGACTTTGTGTTGTTCTGGCTTCTCCTGCAGTTCTCCCTGTTGGAAATATTCCTGCTGTTAATTGGACTTGCCCTGCTGGAGTCGCTACAATATCACAAGACACATGAAGCCACTGGGAGGACTCAGGCCCACTGGCTCCAGGAATCTTCCCTCATGCCAGGTCAGTCAGGAAGAGCAACACTGGGAAGACCAGGATAAAATCCACAGCTCACTGGGAAGATTTTATTTTCTACCACATTGTAAGAAGAGAGGGAAAACAGAGTCATACCCTGGGAAAACACATATTTCTTTTTTTTTAAATATATTTAGATTCTGTGCTGTTTTCCTCTCTTTCCATGGGTTCACCCATGCAAGGTTGAATAGAAAGCAGAGCCTGGCCCCAAGGGAGCTCCGATGCAGCACACTGATCTACCAGCAGGCTACAATATGTTCCCAGAAGGTGCAATATAATTCCGAGGCCAACAAACAGCCTATTAGCTCTGCATGCCGTTAATTTCCACGAATAGCTCGATCTGATGCTCACAGAAGCCGTTGGGCATCCTTCCATTTTGACGAGCAGGACCTGGATTAGGGTTTATTTATCTTTTCATTACATTTGTTATCTTCAGGCAGGAAGCAGCCCACCCTGCCACAGACAGCAGAACTAAACTCCCGCCTTGTTTGCCTAAACTCCTACATTCGCCACGGTTTTCCGGCTTTGCTAGCCTCAAAAAGCAGCCCAGCAGGTTCTAGAGTCATGTGCCAAAATGCCTCCTCCATCCTCCCTCGGATTGGAAATGATTACTAATAGGTATTCTCGCTGAAATGATTTAACATAATGTGCTGAATGAGATCACTAAGTCAAAATATCTTTCCCTAAGTGATTCTCTTGCTGCGTGTCTGAGTGCCAGAGGCGAAGGAGGACAGCAGGAACTGAATTCTTCTGCTGCCTTCTGCGTTTCGCAGAATCCTTAAGTTCCCAAAGAATTCGCACCAGGATGGCTCAGACAGGCTCATTACAACAGGCCTACGAGGCAGGCAGCTCTGCCAATCCTGGCGGGCGGCAATGAGCCGGAGGCACCCGTGTTTTGGTCAGCCTCTCTCTTTCGTGCCTTCCCCTTTTACAGTTCTTCACTCGCATCAGTCTAGAGTGAGAGCTGAAGGCAGGTAAGAAAATGAGGTGGGCGCAAAGGAGAGTCTGGAGGACTGGGTCCTCTTTGCCCTGAACACATCACTTGGATGTGCTGCATCCACAGCAGCAGGTGGGAAGCTCAAAGGAACAGGGTCTGCCCCACAAAACCCATCACCAAGGGCCAGGGATGCTCAGGGGTCTCCTGAGAGTCTGGGTTGCCCTCACCCACCCGAGCCCATCAGCCTCAAAATTAACATTATTGAGATCGATACCGAGAACAGCAGCACTGCAGACTTCTTGTGCAGGAAAGCCTCACGCTCTCTGGCCCAGTACAGCTATTACCTGCCAGCCTAAAGGATGATGAATGTTATTTATATTGCAGAAATGGCTAACTGCTCAGTGGAGACCGGGGACAAGCTGTGCTCTGGACTTTTCAAACACGCTGAATGAGAGGAGTGCCCACAGATGGCTGAGTGCACGGTTGAGACATTTCAGGATAATGTTCTTGAATGTCTTGGACACGATGACCTCCAACAACTCGGTAGCGCTTGTGCTGACTGCAACAACGTGGGGGCAGCTCTACGATAAATAATATCCTTTAATACCAAATTCTTACCGGTTGCTGTGACATGCCCTTACAATAGTGAAGAACTCATCTCCTCCTTTAAAGCAGCAAAGCCTCAACAGGGCCTTTCAATTCCTTGATTAATAAACATACTATTCTATTTCAAATCAAATGAAAAATATACAGAGAGAAGTAAGTAGGTATTCCAATTAAAAGTTTTCCTAATATTAAGCTGCTACAGTTTTGGTCTCCAAGAGAGAGAGAATTGATGAAAAAGAATATCTCCAGATGTACATGAGAAAAGTAATCTGGCTAGAGCAAAACATGAGGGACCTGATCCTATAAACAACTGCAAGATCAATTTAACTCTGACATGTACATGCTTGCAGGATTAGGCTTCAAATAATTTGAAGAAAATGTAAGAACTGAAAACTGTGCCTTTAGTTTTTCACTGAGGTGAGCCCACAGGGTAGGTAGTTAACAGTCCCTGGGAAATACCCTGCCCAAATTATCTCTGGAAAGATGCAGAGGAAAGACATACCCTAAGCCCAGATGTACAAAGTAGATTCTTTCATTATTAATCATCCCCTCTGTATCTTAGAAAAATCATGTAGTGACTTCTTTCATATGCAATGGCTTGCAGAAACATAAATTGCAATGAATGTCTGTACTGTAGAATAGATGTCTGCCCCTCTTTCATTTCTTCTCCAATTAATATTTCTGTACTGAAGTCCCATCTGGAAACTAGCAGGTATTAGGCCCATCAGCAGCCTTATTAAAAGCAAGTAGTAAAGATCTCTCTCACCCTTAAGCAGACTCTTCACACATAGAAGTAGCTGCAGAAGAGGCTTTCCCAGAGCTTCACAGCCCAGAGCCCGCAGGCACCAGAGCCCAGTCAGCAGCCTGCACTAGGCAGGGATCAACCTGCTCCTCTTTGTTCTGTCGTTTCAATCAGCAGGGCAGTCATTCCCAAACCAAAGGGGACAAAGAAAGCACACAGCAAGAGACTGCGAGCACTTTGCAGCTGTCTCAACTCCAGAAATCTTCCAGGAGGACGGATGTCTCGGCAGCTGGGCATTCCCTTCCCTGTCAAACACTCCCTGAGCAATGGGATTTGTCAACAGTCGGCTGAGCGTATACAAGTGACGTGTGAAGAGTTGGGAGAGCACAACGCCACTTACACAGAGGAGTTTTGTGATAGGTGTTTGAACCACAGTTGTGGTCCAGAATCTGTGAAAATTATGCCACACAGTTGGGCTACCTTTCCCTGTGGTAGCCAAACCAGCCTCGGCGATAAGCAAAACAGTCCGGGTGCATTTTGCTATTCGAAAACTTATTCGAGGGAGGGTGATCAGCCTCCATGTCACATCCTACATGGAGATGACTTTGGATGAAAGTCTGCTCTACCTAAAGAACATGGAAGCCAAGCCTCATTTAGGAACAGTTATGGCCTGTCCTGAGCACACTTTTCACGGATGACGGAATTAAAGCTCTCTCCAGGATCTGCATCGCACCTAACAGTACTTTGTCCCTTCTAGATTTGCAGTCTGTTTCCCTGTCATGATCCACAGATCTTCCTACATCTCTGAAAGATCTCCTGAGATCCCATGTCCTGTTGGTACAATGAAAAGATGCATTATATCAAAAGATTTTGCTTTTTTGACATAACCCCCAAGTAATTTCCAAATATCTTTACTTGACCATGTCTGTTCCAAGCAACACCTCCAACTGCTATAACTAAAAATGACAGAATAAGAGAGTCAGAAAGGTTAAGGTTGGTAGGCACCTCTAGGGATCACCCAGTCCATCCCCTGCTCCAGCAGGGACACCCAGAGCAGGGGCACAGAGTGGCATCCAGGTGGGTTTGAAGATCTCCACAGAAGGAGCCTCCACAGCCTCCCCGGGCAGCCTGTGCCAAGGCCCTGTCAAACTCACAGCAAAAAAGTTCTTCCCTATATGCAGATTAAACTTCTGTGTTTCAATTTGTACCCATTACCCCTTGGCCTGCCCTTTCTAGCCCCACTCCCAATGGGGCTCTAGCCTTTCTCCTGCTATCCCTAAGCCTAGCCTTAGGCCTGAGGGCACCAGGACTAGGACTTGATCAACAGCAAATCTGATCCTGGCACCAGTGTGGATGTGGCGCTACATTTCCTTTCGCGTGCCCTTTCTAGCCCCACTCCCCTTCAGACAACATTTTTAGTCATTTGTCCCACCTGCATTTAACAACAATTATAGTTGTTATAATGTTATGACTATAGTCATTAGATAGTTTTTCCTGTTTATATTTACATGTAATGAGAGAAAGGAATGTGCTAAAACCAGGAAACATGACTGGAAAAAGGAAACTGAATTTTTGTCTGGCACAGCATCTAAAACCACTTAGTACATCTGAAAAGGAAAAGCAAGTTAACTTTCAAGTTGCCCCACTTCAGCTATTCCCAATGACAGCAGCACACAAGACTATTATCACATATTTAGTTTTTATTTCTTTGCTCAGTAATCTCACTGTAAGGTTATGCCCTTATTAGTGGGGTTCTCAGTCTCCACCCTTCATGCAACTGGTCAATAATAACTTTTTTTCATTGATAAGTCAGTGAGGACCTTTGAAGTATGCTGCCATTCTTTTTGAGAGCAGAGAGTTGTCTTCCTCTATATATCACAACAGAAAAAAAAATCAGAGGCATAAAATACCATGAATTTTTCCTCCAGCAGATGGTATTTCAGTGGTATTGAGGAAGTTTGTATTAATTACTTTCAGAAAGAAAGGAAAATGTCATATTTGAGACAGAGTATCCTACCAAATCCACTAAAAACTACCAATAAATCTAACAATAGCAAGATATTTCATTCACCCACTGTGACAGTTGTCAAGCTGGGGATGACTTTTTGTTAATACTGATACAATTGTGCATGGAAACAAAAGTCAGTTATTTTAGTCAAACGGGAGCAGCTCATTTCCCCACCTCAGCGGCACAGCCTGCACACGTGCATATATCACCATGCATAGATCACATCTAGATGCATTGCTCCTCTTTAATTTCGATGTTCAGAGTTACAATGTGCTTTGTCCAGTGCTTGAACATCAGAAAAAGGGCAATTTGTGATCTATTTATAATGAGCCTCCTGTGAGGCTCCTTGCTGGACGGGGAGGTCTGCTGCCAGGGTAGGATGTGCCAAGCCACAGTGTTCAACAAGGTTTTATCTCCCACCCTTCCAGCGCTCACAACATAAAACAGCATTGGTAGAGATGTGCCTCGCTCTGCGTGTGACCGCCACAGGGAAAGGCTCAACAGCGTCGAATGACAACCTTCCTCGAGGCACTGCAGGACCTTGACCCACACATCCTTCCTGGAGGCACTGCAGGACACACCTTGACACACAGCTCCTTTCTTGAGACACTGCAGGACCACCCCTTGGCCCACAGCTCATTCCTTGGGACACTGCAGGACCACACCTTTCCTTGGGACACTGCAGGACCTTGACCCTCAGCTCCTTCCTTGAGAACCTGCAGGACCTTGACCCACAGCTCCTTCCTTGAGAGTCTGCAGGTCCGTACCTTGACCCATAGCTCCTTCCTTGGGACCCTGCAGGACCATACCTTGACCCACAGCTTGTGGGCAAATCACGCTACACTGCTTGGTGCTTACCAGCCTCTCCTTGCAACCCACGAAGAGACAGGGAGAGCCCAATATATTAACTCCACTTGAGACAGGGCCTGTATCATTAAGGTGATTTTCTAAAGGCCAAGAAATAGAGCGGAGCCCTTACCTCCTCGTAGACATTATCATTTCTGCTGAAGTCTCCGGCCCTCCTCGGAAGGACGTGGACATGAACATGCTGAAAATGGGGAACAACACAGTGGTTATTATCAAGATCATTACTCCCTTTTCTAGACTGTCAGCACTATTCTCCGCACATACCAGTAACGACACCCAGGCTCCCGCAGCATTATTTTCAGAGAAAAATACATTAACCTGTTCCATAACTCTTCTGAGAATATAAAAGATGAAAAACATGAGAGAGCAGCTCTGCTGCATATATGAGCTTCGGAGTGCGATGCCTGGATGCCTGGAAGTGGAGGGGCTCTGTGGAATTATTCATCGTTGTCAGTCGGAGACATATTTAGGCACAGCTTTGAGATGACACTGTACCTCGGAGCTGCGTGTTGCGACTTCAGAAGCGACAGGACAGGCAGTGGCTATGTGGGTCTGTGTACCTGGGGCTCAGCGCAGCGGACACCCCGCGATGCAGGAGGCCATTGCCGGGTAACCGAGGCAGCACGGATGGAAAGGGCATCGTGAGTGGGGAAAGGTAGCACTAAAATCCTTTGCTTTTCCTTCCAGGAGTTGTAACATGAATATAAGGGAGAAAAGTCCCCACCGCGCGGTGGTCCAGGCACAGGCACCCCTGGGAGTACTGGGCTCCAGGGGAGAAGACACACAAGGAGCCACGGGACAAGTGAGGTCCTGGGGAAAGGCACAGAGGGGCCCAACACCCTCATGTTGGGCACCTCACGCATCCCCAGGGACAAGGGCAAGCCTAAAGCTTCTCTGCAGGAAGCTCAGCTATGAAATGGCAAAGCTGCTTTCACCTTTCCTCCTTCGTTCCTTTGGAGGAACAAAAATACTGGTAATAATTCTTCATGAGGAAAGAAAAATCTCATTGAGGGGAGACAGCAAATGATCTGAGTGACACACCGCATTTATGCATGCCCAGATCTTTATAGATAGTGCCTAAATCCTTTAAAAAAAAGACTGCAGCAGAGAGCACTACCAGCCTTACAGGGAATGGAGATAGCCTGCACCTCACTCAATGTGATGACTTCGAAATCAGCTGAAATTCATGCACCTCACTGAAGCAGTCTCAAAACATGTCTCAAGTCTATAGTGAACCCAAAATCAAAACAGATTTTCTTAGGCTATTTGTAAGAAAATTCAAATACACCTCTACTGTGTTAGGCCCATAAAATCCATAAAAACAGTTGCTCAGTGAACAAAACGAAATCAGAAGGATGTTTCAGCTAATGAAATGCTCTGAATACCACTCCTTTTTACTTTCGTAGTTTGCCCTGCAGAAACTGAGCGTGCTGCTGCTTGTTCTTATCATTATCTACAGCTTCCAGTTCATTCAGCCCAGAGATGGGATGCTTCTTGAGGGCTAAATCTATGTTTTTGAGTAATACATCAGCGATAGTGCTCGGATAGTGTTTTATACTAATATATCATGGGAGTGATAGTGCTCTTGTGATATATTAGTGCAATGTATCATTTGAACGTCACTGCTCTCATGATGCATTGCTCAAAATCATAAGGCAAGCTTAAAGATGGTCTTTGGTACCCCCTGGACCTCGAGTTTTTTGGACAAAGAGAGATTTTCCAGAAAAATAAGAGTGAAGATTAAAGTTTGTGTAGGCAGTGCAAAATTTCACTAGCACATTACACTTTTGTCATTCTCCTTAATTTTAAAATGCATTCCCAAAACAATAAACTGCCATTCAGGTTCCTTCTTTCTTCTTCTTTCCATTTTTTTTTTTTTTTTTTTTTTTTTTGGAATAAGTGGCTAACAATATCTTTTGTCAAAATATCATTGTTTAGGGTTTTTATTATAGATAAAGCTTAATTTTAACAGCCATAGCCCCCAAAGATCAACCAGTTTTAAATGATTTAAATATAATTTAGATCTCTATGGCAAAAGATACCAGGATGCACACAGGGAAGGATCTCTATACATCCACAACAAATGATTTGGAGTTAAGAGACAGCAAACAGGGATCTGGTGCAAAGCTCAGTGTGGAGACTGCAGACCTAGGGACCCAGCACAGCAGGTAAGGAATAAGCCTGATGTGAACGTGTGCCCCAAAAGAGGTTTTTTGTGATAAGAATGACAAAAAAAAAAGAATAGAAAAGTGTTTATGACAGCATATGGGCCACTTGGCATCAGCAGAGTCATTTTCAGGGATTACTCACGTTTAGTATCTGCGTTATGTTCTTAAACAGCATCAGGCTGCACAACAAAATCTATCAACCATATCAGAAAGCAAAAGGGTATTGCCATATACGAGGTAACTACAGACAACTCCAACCAGATTTTTTTTCTCCAGACATCTCAATTATTTCTTTTAATGTTGGAAATGGAAACTCCACTAAAAAAATATGAATTTTCCCTATTGTTTGTAATATTGTATTGTTTTTCCTATTGCAAAAGAAATGAACAGAAGCAGAAGAAGTTTCCTTCTTTTGGGCTTTACCAAGAAAGCAGCCCACAGCAATGGGTACCAAGCGGTGAAGAATGTCAAAAAAAAGGGGATTTAACACCTTCTCCAATCTGAATTTCATCTTATGGCATTCCTAATTTGGAGCCTCCAATATTCTTGATTCATTGAGAGCTTTTTAATTGATTGGTTTTGCTATTTTTTACTGCTGAAGCCTCAGCACACCAAGGCACTTAAGCACCAGCTCAATTTCCAATGTGTCAATTGGCAGAGGGGGAGGATTTATCCTCCCAGATATCATGTCGGCATCTGGGTGCGTTGCTGAACGGCAGAGCACTGGGCTGCTCCGCCAAGACTGCATCAGCAGCCGAGGGCTGCCCAGCTGCAGGGGTGCGGAGACCTTCAAGCAGTCCCCAAATTACAGTCATTTCACTGCATTTCGTTTCCTAGGCAGAAAAAAACCCCGCACGTCCAAAAAGACATTTGCGGTTGACTGAAATGTGTCAGCAGATACAAACAAAACATTTGGCTGCTTTCTTAACAAAAGAATAAAACAAACAGATTTAGGCAAATCTTTCCTAAAAACACTGCTTAGAGATGAAAAATCCTACTATTTTGTGTACAAAATGTGAAAATGAAACGTTTCAAGGTTTTTTCCCCAGTCGCCGTGCAGACTCGTGTCTGCGGGGTGGCAGACAACGCTGTCGTGCTCCAGCAGGCTCAATTCGGGCACTGCTGGCTGTTTCTCATGGTTCTCCCCACAAAACCACCTTCCCTTCAGTATTATTTTGATTAGTAAGCAAGAAAAGCAACATACAACACCCAAAACAGTTATATGAATGGAACGATTGATATGATCAGTAGAGAAAAAATACAAAGGAGGCTCTGCAAAAGTCATCCCTCAAAATGTTTGCTCAGCCCCAACAAAACATGCCTGAATTTTACAGGTTCTTTAAAGTTAATGCTGTTAGACTGCCAGTTTGCTAGGGCTGGGACCGTAGCTACCTCTGTTTGAATGGGGGCTACTGCTTCACAAATCACATCTCAGAATGAAGAGAATTCCTAACAGTGGGATTTCTCGGGTGACACAGAAGCATGTTTTCAGAGAACATTTTTGAGATTTTTAGCCCAGAATGCACAGAGAATTAGAAAATGTCTTGGCATGCCCCAGACATTCGTGGAATTATACACTGAAAGTTGATTTCCAGTGAACCAGGGCTGCAAAACGCTCATAAAAATCTTGCCCAAAGAAATGGGGTTTTTTGCTAGAAAAAAAAACCCACACCCAGTTCAGGTTAGTTTCAGCACTGAAGACCATGCAGAAGGCAACGTTCCAACTATGTCTGCTTTTATACACTGAACTATGCTGGGATAACCCATGTGTCACTGGATGTCCGTTACAGACACACGGGCTTCTTACGGGAGCCTGCGGTAATGCTCCGAACTGCCAGATTAACTGCAGAAATTCCCAAATAATAACGGTCCTCCAAGTGAGGCTGTTAGCGGGCAATAAAGAAAATCAACCATAATACTGAGATAGCCGCATGAAATATAGGGCAATTTTGTCCTCTCTGTAAACTGGGCTTCCATGGAGCCCTTGTTTGCTATTCTTGATTAACTGCTCAATTATCCCTGTTACAAAATTATTCCGTGGAAAGCCCTGCCTGTATATCCACAGCTCGTTAGCAGAAAGCACTCCCTCTGCTGTCCCCTAAAATACATCGCATTGGCTATATAATAGTGATATATATAATAGCAGCACAGTTCAGGCATTATTTCCAGGTATTGCAAGCCCATTCCCTGGACCCTCGACTTGTAGGCCCTGGCCAAGACATCTCCAAGGGAGAGCAATTCCAGGGCAGGGAGCTGCTAGAAACCCTTAGCGTTACTCCTAGTTCTGAACTGGGATGGGGAGACCAAGTAAGACTGGAAGAAAGTCCTACCCAACCTCAGAAGAAACATCTTGGTCATTGAAATACTCAGTCTTTAGGGTCTTCAAAATGTAATCTGGACATGTCTTCCTGGGAGATCTTCCAAAAGGTGCCAAATGGATAAACAGAAGGGAAATGTGGTGCTTCTGGAGTGATATTCTGAACTTAGTCCCCAGCTCCAGGGTCTACACATGGTGAAGATCAGCCCAGAACCATCCAGCTCACTCTCACCCACCTTCATTCGGTGCCTAAAGGATGTTCAACCCTGTCCTTGCATAAAATACCACTTCAGTTCTACAGATAGCAGAAGACTAAGGCACAAACCCATGAAGAAGCCTCCAAAGTTTCCCAGGACAGTGGTTGTAGCAGGTTTGGGGATGGCAGGAGGGCACCTGACTGCAGTCCTGGCCCTTCTCCCTTCCTTGGGGTCACTTTGCCCAGGTGGATTGCTGTAATGTGGTATTTAGATGCAAACAACATAGCATTTGCATTTCCTCTCACCTCTAATCTTCAGTTAAGTCTTGATAAATGCATATTGTTTTAACACTTGTGATACATATAATTAGGGTTCTTTAATTTATGTTTCAATAAAATGCACTATAATAAACATTTACTGCTCTGTGAATAAACATTTAAATGAAGCTCCTAATGGGGGTTACACGTTTCAAAGCAGTTCATGGCTTTGCCGAAGTCTCTCCCTATACTTAATGAGAGTCATTTCCATAATCTGTGCATTATTGCTTAAGCCTCCCTTTAGGAATATTTTACAAAGTAAAATTCTGTGAAATATTATCAGCCAAAAGAGAAAATGTTAAGAGGATTATCAAGTTGTCCTGTTAAAGGGACAGCACAAGCTTTCATTTCCCCCCCGAGACGCCAACATTGTAATTATGGAGAATGTGCTTACTAATTATCTCGCTGGTCCACTGCATTATTAGTGCGCTGCTTCTTCGGAGATCAGTTTAAATGAAAAGGATGGGAGACCTCGGAAAGGTCGGCTATGAAGGGCAGTATCGCACTAATTTACTTTTCTGATGTTAATAGGAGTTAGGAGCAGAATCTCCCCTCGTCGCACGCTGCTGCTGCTGGGGAAGGTCCAGTTCCTGGATGAGCTGAGCACAGCCCCTCTCACAACGTCACTCCTATGGTCCCAAGCTTAACACCCCGAGCCCGGTCCCCTTTCACTGAAAGTTCCCCCTGTTTTATCACCGACTCCAGTAGCATCAGGATTCAGCACCCTAAATGCGAGGTAAAGTACACTGAGGTCGGTGGAAAGATTATTGTTGGAACACAGAGGAGTGTTCAATTCTCTGGAGTAGCTGCAATGATGCAAACACCTGTAAGATATTTCTGCCATGTGTCTGAGTGCATTTGAGGAGAGCATAAAACTGCAATATATCTTGTCTCTCCTCGCAGGGAGTAAGAGCATTACAGCAGTAATGGCCCACTCCCTCTTTAATGCAGGGGGAAGAGAGGTTGGTGGGAAATGAGAGAAGATAAATCAGAAATGGATGTGGCAGGGAGAGCAGGGGGGAAGACAAGCCTTACATAACAGTTGCTCTTTTTCTGAGAGGGGAATCATTATCTCTAATTCATGGGGTTATTGCCTTTTTACACAACTGTTGCATCTAGGATTATGACAAGGTTCCCACAGAATTAAAATACTCTTCCCTCTCCTTAGTTGAAGAGAGATGCTACCCCAAGGAGAAAGAAAAGGTTTCCAATGACACTAACGTGACTGAAGCTCATAACTTTGCGCAGAGGATGAAACGCGTTCGAGTCAGGTGCCTTCCATCACCGCATCCATCAGTTCCCATCGCATCAGGGAACGTTTCCCAGGCCACATGTCAGGATGGAGGCATTTCATACCCCCAAGGATATATTTCCCAAGCAGCAGTAAATATCTCCACGCACACATATAGCACTCACCAGACTCTATTTAGTTATTTACAATATTAAAATTATACATAGCAGCTATGGGTTCCAAAACATGGGCTGTTTTCCTGTTTTACTGCCGAATGTGCACATTCATCTCTGAGGTTCAGCTGTTTCAGTTAAACCTTTTAAATGTAAATTATTTTCTGTTATAAAAAGCTGATTTGGGGAGTTTTAGTGTTTCAAAGATGGTAATTTATGTGACTGGAACAAAATAAAACGTTCAACAGAAACAGAATTTTACTTGATCAAAAACACTTTTATGTTTCAGTGTAGTTTTCTTTTCATATTTTCCTCCTGCAGCAGTGGCCTCTGTCTTTCAATTAGCTTGAAACAGAAGATCTGAGATAAAACTGTAATTTAACACTATTTGCATATGTGTCACTCCGTAACTCCTTCACCTCCCAGTTAACATATTTTTAGACTGTTGTGAACCAGTGTCTGGAATCACGGACACGGACACGAACACTCCAGTGCTCAACCCTCACTGTGGTCTCGGGGCGATGGGGAGGCAGGACCAGCCCCCAAACCACTCACACCAGGAAGCCTTATGCCTTGGCACCTCAATCCTTTTAACAGCATGTGCATGAGGGAGCCAAGAATCTGGACACCAGATTTTGGGGTAAATGACCCTTGAAACCAATTTTTCTTTGGCTTACACCCCACCGTTGAATTTGGGGTAGAAAAAGGTTTTGTGGAGGCAAACAGCCTCTTGAAAACCAGCCTTCATTGTGCACCTACCACCTCCCCAAGGCTGGCCAAAGCCCTCCCAAAGGCGCTCGGTCTCCACCTTGCCCAACCCCACGGTACCAGCACGACGCAAGGCACCTCCGAAGGGGTTCAAACCAACCTACCCAGGCTAATACTCTTTCCCAGGCTGGCAATGCAGAAATGCCTTCTGACTTCCCTAGTAACTAGCCTTTTCTCTGGATGTACTTTCTTAACATGCAGTCCTGCTCCTGCTCCCTTTCTGCTTAAGCCCATGGCAACGCTCCCAGTAACTGCGAGTAGGTCCTTTACGATACACACAATAAAAACGGCAAAGGATATAGGTAATTCTGTCAAACTTCAAAATGAGAAAAAATGCACTGCACCCTCTTTAATCCCTGTGCAGTATTTTGAAATCATACTGGAAAGGGTATTGGGTTACCTGTTCCTGACCTTTTTTCTTTTACCTCTTGAGGAATTTCTTTGGTAACCTTGTGCATTGGGATACAGAATTTGCACCTCTCTCACCTAAGTCCAGGCCCCAGTGAATTATCACAACAGCAACAATGACAAACATGCAGAAATGCATCTTCTGTTACTTGTTCACTAAAACAAGACCTCGACCATTTTACCTTACCAATTTAATTACAGAAATGTATATTGATTCAATCTTTCTTCATATGCATGAGTTGTCCAGAGCAGTGAACGGTTCTGCTCAGCACACTTCAACCTTGATACACATAAATTACCCTAATTGAGCAAGAGTTCTTTCAAAATTGTTTAAAACTGTAAATTCCTCTCAACCCTGGAACTTCGGTGGATTTTTTATACCTGCCAGGAATCCATCTGAAAGCGCCAGACTTGTCCTGGAGACCTTTCAGTGGACAGTTTGTCCCAATATATTTTGACTCTGACTACCAGGCCATATGGAGGGACGGGTGGCAGAGGGGAACAGTTTGTGATTACGTCCCTAAGTCATTTAACCTTCAAAATCACCATTCTGCACACCCTGGCACCCAACGGGAGGCTGTACAAGCAGGTGAAAAGATAGATGTCTGTTCTTAATGACTGTTTAGGAGACTGCTGAGCTCTGGTCTGTGCCCATGTTGGTTCAGTTCATTAATGTAATTAACCAACAATCAATCTTTTTAAATTAGTTACACAAAAACAGCTACTGCCAGATCAACTGACATGAAAGTTCGGTCACACTCCATTTCTGCATGATTTAACATCCACACTGGAACGCAGTACAGGCCATGGAAGCATCAGAAACTGGAGCCAAATGCATTTGAAGCCCTACAACATAATTAAAGTGTGCAAAATCTGTGCAGCTGGCTTGGGCTTTTTTTGCATGGCCTTCCATGTTTGCAGCTAAACACCTTGGCAATAGAAAAAATGTCCAGAGAACAAAAGGCAAAAAATGTTATTGCAGGGTTCATTTAACAGCATTGGAATTTGAATAATTCTATATCTCATGCAGGCCTTGAGACTGGACCTCAGCCGCAGCTTTCCCAACTCACCAGTGTGCTCTGGTTGCAAAAAAAAATAAAATTACATATGGAAATAGCAGGAGCTGAGCCTGCTCTTGGTAGCTGTTTTCCTTCTTTGGGCTAGGGAAGGAAGAGCAAAGCCACCCTGGTGCTCCCTGAACAGCACTGCTACCTGTGAGGAGTTACAGAGCTGCTTCCTCTTCAGCCTTCACTTGTCCGTCCCAGGACGGGAGCAGAAAGCAAATGATAACTCAGGCTCACAACCTGCTTCCCAGCCTCTCCTCCAGCTGGGGATGAGGGGCAGGACTCAGGCCCAGCCCTGGTGCAATGTGCTCCCCACACGGGCAGCCCCGCCAGGGCTGGCCCCCTGCTCCAGCAGGTGCCCTGGCAACCCCCTCTGAGACCAACACACAAATCCCCTCTCGCCCTTTAAAACCGAACCTCAAGGAAAGTGTTTCCAATTGCCTCAAAACGACAGCTCGCAAATTCTCTGTCTGGCCATTAAAAGAGCACCTGGTTTCTTTTAATCCCTCGCACTGAGTTGATCGGCTGCTGAACCGCTGCCAAAGGCCACTGTGCCCAGGAGGCCGCGCCGCAGGGCAGGACCACAGCGCTGGGGCCAGGCTGCAGCCTGCTGAGCCCTCCCAGCCCCCGGGGTGGACAGGGATGAGTCCCCAGGGCCTTGGGGAACCCGGCCACGGGGCTGCACTCGGAGGGGATGAGGGAGAAAGGGGCGAGTGGGAATTGAGGCACATGGGGAAGGAAGGAGAGGACGCCCACTTACATTCTGCTTTTTAAACTGCATGTAAAACAGTATGGCTGGAGGGGAAGGGAATAAAATAAAATAAAATAAAATAAAACAAAACAAAACAAAACAAAACAAAATAAAATAAAATAAAATAAAATAAAATAAAATAAAATAAAATAAAATAA
>JAWLRI010000449.1:455018-693946 GCA_034781795.1 Crypturellus tataupa
AAATAAAATAAAATAAAATAAAATAAAATAAAATAAAATAAAATAAAATAAAATAAAATAAAATAAAATAAAATCTACGAGACAGAGGAGGAAGGTGCAGCCTGCCACCTAACAGTTCCCAGCCTCTGCAGTGCTGCTTCCATAAAACCACCGGAGCAGTGCCTTTGCCAATGAGACATGGCAGATGTAAGTGAATTTCAAATTAACAAGAAACTTCAGTGAAATTCTCTTTTGATAGTCATAGGAATCTTTGCCATGCAGGATTGTCCGAGCTTTCACAACTCAGCACTCAAACAGCATCACAGGAATTGCCCCAAGTTCGGGGCAGCAGATGAGCACCCTGTGCCTCTCCACGAAGATGCTCGTGCCTTTCCCTCAGCATCCATGAGCCTGCAGGACACAAGGTCCCCACGGGTGCAAACTGCTCACTGTTTTCCACAGTGCTCTGCCTGTTTTCCTGGTAGATGCAGTTCTATGTCACTGCTGGGTGATGCACACACTGCTGAGCACCCTGGGGCTGCTGAGCACCGCGGGCCGGGTTACAGGACCGCAGCTCGAGCCCCGCAGCAGCTCCCGGCTCGGTGCGGGTCTGCCCTGCGCCGCGTGCCGAGCAGCCAGCCCGAGCTGTCTGCACGTTTAGCACCCAGCACCGCTGCCAGGGCCAGGAACAGGCAGCGACGCACGAGGAATACAAAACAGAGACCTAGAGGGTAGGCAAAACTTCCATAAATTCAGCTCATCTACCAACACCGAGGGAATGACTAATCAGAGAAAGAAACCCACAGAAGTGTTAACATTAATTCTGCTCTGCTACTGAACACCTGGTTGGTAGCATGACACCTTGCCATTTACTGGAGGAGAGCTATTTATTTATGTAACCTATAGCTCACATTTAAATAATTAGTCTGCCTGATAAATTTAAGAATTTGCAATCTGGGTGCAACTTTTGCAGAAGCACAGCATATTTAATGCGGGAACAACTGTTTTAACACCCCCAGCATCATATTAAAGAAATTCATATAATTAGGGGAGTTCTCCGCTCCAACTTTCAGGTCAGTTACTCATTTTTTAAGAACCTGCTAGTTGTGTGAAGTGGCTGATCCAGAGGGTAGCTGTGCTCAGGACAAGGGAGGTTCAGGCAGCACCGTATCTGTGAGAGAAGCTGCAAATCAGATCAGGCAACACCAGAGTTGATCCAAACTTCTACCAAACTTTCTGCAATCCCCGGGAGTCGCAACATTTCCCAGATCAGCTGGGAAGCTGAGCCTTTTCTACATCACAAGGTTTTTGCTTTAGGTCAGGTTTCCAGAAGGTAAAGAATAACCCTGGCTGCACAAGCTTAGCCTCTTCTTTAAGCTGCAGCAGCAGGAGCAGCATAATGATGCAGCTAATGAGCTATACTCGCTCCCCTGCAGAACGCTCTTTGCATCCAGGAGTGCAGCGGGGATGAGCTCGATCTTTGTTGCGATTATTTTGACATAGTCAAGCGAGCAGAACCCTCGTTGTGAGCATCAGAGCCCGGCAGTCCCTTGGTAGCTCAGCAGAATAAGAATGCAATAAATACAAGAGCTTGTAGCTCAGGTTGTAAGCATAAAACCAAACCTGAACTTCAACATAAAATGTGAATCAGTGCAGTACAGGTGATATGGCTTAAGACCTTTGGAAGAACCTGAGGCAAAACCTCTGATCCTAGCACATTAGAATTTGCATTACCTAAAGGTTTGTATGTTAGGACCTTGGGGCAGGCACAGCAACAATCAGACGGTGAGAAGATATTCTGAAAATCAGATCACAAATTCAGATATTAAAAATGTTCTCTTAAGAGTTCTAAGTACTTGGTCTAAAGAAGTTCAAGATAAATTTATGGGCTTTTTTTTCCCCTTCTTTGCTATCTGTTGCTCTTATGCAGACTCCTACTCTGGTACTTACCTGCTTTTTGTACCTGTGTACCTCCTTTTGTACTAAATTCTGTCAAGCAAATAACCACCCTCTTGCTATCTGCTAGAGAAAGGAAGCTGAGATGGCAGCTGAGGTGGCAGCCAACCAATGTATTTTACAAGAACCTTGATAACTCCAAGAGGATAAGTTCTTCTCAGGTGATGGGAATTTATTGTCCAAGGAGAACTGCCACAAGCAATGATGATTCCTGACAGGAGATGGAAGGGCAGAAGCACATGATGCTCCAACGGACATTAAAGACTTATACTGCCCCAAGAGGAGTACATATAGAAGAAAGAGTTGAAATATTCCATGTTTTCAGGGATAAGAGAGGAAGTAACTCATATTCATGAGTCCAGGGAAAGATGATGACCATTTTGTTGTTGTTGAAATGTGAATAGCACAAAACATGGCCTGGAAAAAAAGGCTCCGATTCCTCCATGAAGAAAAATAACTGTTCCGAATTCATCTGCATGAAGTCCTCAGCTGAACAGGCCTTTTAAGGAGTGATTTTTTCCCAAATTTTCCCAACAACTTGCAAATAAATTACAGAACTTCTCCACTCTCTGCATTTCTGCAAGGAAACAAACTTGCCGTGTTCTGCGTCTCCAAGCCCAGAACCAGACTGTCAGTCACCCCTTCGGATGCTGCATAGGAACGGGGTGGGGAGGGAGGTAGGGGACAGAAGGGATCCCAAAGCTCTCAGGGAAGAGGTGACACCTGGGCTGTTCTCCCACACTCCGGCCAAGGAGGAAGGACACTGGGACAGGGTTGATGTTGGCACTGCAGCAGGATAACGAGCAGGAGGACCAGTGGCAACGTGACTGTGCGCCCTCCACCCATGTGCTGCATTTCAGTGTTTGACTGCTTCCTCGTGTTCAATCAACTCCAGCAAAAACATAATGCAGCAGGATGGGAACTCATCCTTTGTAAGCTGCCACTCACAGAAAAAATAAACACCCGCAGGAATATTCCCAAACAGCTTCTGAAGCTTAATTTGACAAAAAATCTGCATTTCTGAAATGTTAATCAGGTCTGAGTTAACCGAGCAGGGAAACAGCAGTACAGATTAGCAGAGGAGACCGGCAGTAGATGGCAATCTGGAAAGGTTTAACTGGACTTGTTAACATCTGCCTAGGATGTAGCTGCAATGAAGTGATCTCCTTTCTTTGTCTGGGGGGCTTGAGCTTTTGTCTGTCTGGGGTTTCCTCTTTGCTGCTTTTCTGCACTTCCAGTTCTGACAGTGAATTCCGTATCCGGGCCCTGGGGAGCAGAGCACGCCTACAGCATCCACAACCAGCACAAGGAGATCACGGCAGTGAAGGGCAGTTTAGCTCCCGAGTTGTTCCATTCCTTCAGAAAAGTTTCACCTGATGAATACGAATCTCCCCAAATTCCTTTTGCTCGTGGATTTAGTTCTTTGGGCAGTTGTCCCAGGAAACACCTAAGTCTGCACAAGCCACTTCTGCCCCTTTGTCCATATTTGTCCCGCTACCTGATTCAGCTACAGTATCAGTTAATTAAACTAACTCTTTCCACACATAACCGCAGTTAAAAAGCAGGTGCTCAAATTATGCAAGCTTCCCTTGAACCCAGATCTCCTACAAAAGCACAGGGTAAGTCAAAACTTACCGAGAGTGCAACATTTTTCACATACTGTTAAAATATTTCAGGTTTTCTTGGATTACTGCCCTGCTCCTGCTGAATTCTGGTTTATAAAAACTTTTTATTGGTCACACTGGTTCTTCAAAGGCAATCAAAGTAGTATTTCTCTGTGATTTTTCTGCATTGTCTTCATAAAACCTGTCCTGCAGAAAAGAATGCAGTGCCCAGACCAAATGAATGTGAGTTTACGAGGCTGGAACTTCCAAACCACTCTGAGCCTGTAGGGAGTGAAACTATGAGGACCTGAAGGCAGACTTGTTTGCAGAAGGGGCACGCATCATCCCCAGAGCACACACATCAGAGGGAGAGCGGTTACAGGCAGCAAAACAGGCACAGGTTCATCCAGACGACTAACATTCTTCTGTGGAGAGTTAATGTAAATTTTTCTAAGCAATTTATTTGGTGCCTACTTTCATTTCTGGCTGCTGAACCTATTAGGTGCTTTCAGCACAAGGATTCGGAGAGTTCAGTTTGCCAGGGAACAACTTGCCAGGAAAGTCAAGAGGACGTTGCAACACAGGCATCTAAATATAAACCAACCGCGTCCTGGAAGGAACAGCAAAACACAACAGAAGTGTTTGGGGCTGGGGAAAGATCCTGCTATCCAGAGTAAAACCACAGGACTCAGCGATTAAACCGGGCTAGCAAAAGCAAGGAACCTGCATCTAAATTTAGCTACCTGAATGATTGGTTTCATTTTCAGAGGTGATGAATGCCTGCAGCGCCTGTCGACTTCAGGTGCCCACATTTGAAATGTTTGGCCTTTAGTCTTCAAACCTGAGCTAATTGAAGGATTTAACATTTCAAAGCTCAGGGTTTTATCCAATCCAAAGTGCCATAAAGCTGCAGTTCCTCGGGATGAGAGATATGACACACGAGCAACTCAAAGGCAAAGCAGGAGAAGAAAGATGATTATTCCCCAAAGTGCATACACATGAAAGACAGGCTAATGAGTTCTTAAATGACATAATTTAATCCCAAGGCTTCTCAAATACAATGCTTGAGCTTTCCTTTCCTCACTCATTACAGAGTACATGAGGAAATTCCAACCGTATTCCTCCTGCCCTTTGAAACGCACAAGTGTGCGCCCCGATTTGGTGCTGCCCTGAGCCAGAAAATGGATTAAATTATCCCCAAACAGCCCTGCAACAAAACTAGGTAGAAAAGCTAGCAGGAGGGATCGTGCCGTCCCAGAGTGCTCAAGATGTGACATTTTGAGAGGAACCTAATGCCCAAGCACAACCTGCAAAGCCCAAAGGCTCTGAGAGGCCTGGGGACACATTGCAGAGACCCCTCTAGACAAGGGACACTGGTCCTGACGGTCCTGCAGAGCATCAGGCCTTCAAGCTACTCACACAAACAAGGAGAAGCTTTTCAAATATGGGTTGTAATGCCATTTAATACCTGACTCAACAGACTACAAGCTGTTTCTAGAAGATTCTGCTCACCAGAAGCCTCCCTGGCTTTTGCATCAGCATCACCTTGGAGTTACAAGATTGTTAGACAAAGAGAAGGTTAAGGACAAACCCATGGCCAAGGTATTCAAGACCATTTACAGACCCGAGGCCACCCTTCCTGTGGCCGTTTTACAGGTTCCTGCGAGGAAAGTCACCTCAGCCAAACCATTTCACAGCTGGGCACTTTCTGGGCACCCACATGGAAGTGGCTGGCCTGGTCTGCAGAAATTCTGAGCAATGACAACTGCGACTGCAATGTCACAGTTACAGGGATGGGCTGAATGTGTCACGTAGGTTACTAAGAACTCAAAAAAATTAAATAAAATCAAGTGCTAGCACTGTCACCCAAAGAGAATGAGCATTGCTTAAGATATGAAATACATGTATTAATGTTTTGGAGACTTCCAGCTACACTGCTGAGCGGTGCCATGTGAAAGCTCAGAGATCATTAATAATCTTGGATTTAGGGCAGGGTTTGGATGGCATCTAAGCACTGGAACCGCACACTGAACGATGCAGATAAAAATAAACCCTTGATCTTGTCCACCCCGTGCACAGAATGAAGTACAGCCTGTGATCCAGTCTTTAAGGATGTACCATGGTTATATTCCAAATTAAAGCTACATCTTCGGTTTTAATTCAGCCTTTTCCTAATCATTGAGAGCTTAGTTTTAAAGACCTCATTTTCTTTAAACATAGAACTTTTTTGTGCATCACTAATAGCTTTCCCATCTCTGGCTAGAAAAACTGACTAATTTACAGCCATATACTAACATAGTAAAGTATTATAAGATGATCCCATGAATCATAACATAGTATTTAATTTAATACCTATTAAATACGAACATTGGGATTTTTTGTAAAATCACAGAATTTGAAGTGCTATCAAGTAAGATTAAACTAATGAGATAAGATTTAACTGAAAATATAGCTTGCATAAATAAGATTTTATGCTGTGGCAGATTCCAGCTTGACTTTAATTTGATTTAGGGCATCGCCATCGAGCTCTGAGCTTTCAGATTTGTTTCAGCTAATTTCATGCTAGCTTTAAGAAGCTGAGTGTAATAATGATTGCATTGATAACATATTGATCCCTTTTGTTCATACAGGTGAAGTTTTGACGAGCAGCACTAGGTCATTAGGCAGGAAGCAGAAGTGGGCAGGATTGTGTGGGGTTAAGAGGGACCTGTGCACACAGACGGCTGTGGAGAGGCACGTGGGGCTGGGGAAGGACTCACCGCGCTCGGGGCTGGGGACGTTTCTGCAGGTAACTGCAGCTCTCACCTCAGCACAAAGCTGCGACCGGATGGAGGATGCTCTGGTGGGAGCAAGAGGCAGACAGGGTCGGTCCTGCTGCAAAGCTGCACTAAATACTCTCTCTGCTCCTCACTCTGCTAAATAGAGCTGAGAAGCGAGTGCTAAGCTGGGAGGGGGTGCAGGGGAGCCGTGCAGCGGGCACAGAGCTCAGCGGAGCAGGACCATGAAGTGCCGAGGGAGCAGTCAGCTCCCTCTGACCCCTCTGGGGAGCCCCGGCAGGCAGGCTGCAAAATTACATGGCTTGGAAATGAGCAGGTGGATATTTGAGAACAGAAGTTTTTTTTTTTTTTTTTTTTTTTTTTTTTTTTTTTTTTTTTTTTTTTTTTTCCTGGGGGCATTCTTTCCTTGCAGAATGGCTTGCAGAATGACAGCACAGAAAGGCCTGGACATCTGGTGATGGGAGACAGCTCTTCTTCACACCAGGTTCTGTTTTCAGTGATAGGTATAAAAGCAACTGAGAAGCATCCTACCAGTGCCAGCTATCAAGGTTTCACATGCAAGTCTCCAAGAAGCACTGTTGTATCTCTGAGCATCATCTACTTCATAATTATCATAATTTACTCCTTTACAGAGGGTCTCTCACAAGGGCCACAGGTTTCGCCCCCTTCACAGAGCAGCAGCAGAGCGACCGTGCTCGTGCTACCGCACAAGAGCAGCTCTGCAGACAGCGCGGGACCTGCAAGAGGGAAGGACTGTCGTGACCAGCAACAAACTGCACCACAGATGGCACAGAGGCGCTCGGAAACGCCCCAAAATGAGCACATGGAGGTAGGGTGTCTCCATTAACTGGATGGTAGGAAAAGTTGGTGGCAGATTACTGAAATTAGACCTGAGTTTAATGAGCAGACACAGCAATTGAATATGTAACACACGAGCAGCAAGGAAATCTGCAGTGCAAGCTGAGCAGCCCATTGGAGCAAGACACAGAAAACAAGGAGCCTTTTGAGAGGAGAACTGCAACAGCCCGAGTGTGAAGCAATCTTTGAACCTTCCTTATTTGCAGGAAGAGCCACTAACTGAGGACTCCAGAACCGTTAAGCAGATGTTCTCTCTGGCTGTGAAGATCCATGAAGGCATCAAGCACTGGCAGAAAAACACCACTGAAAACGCTCTCGAGCTCTTCATCAGCACACTAGGGTCAAAACAGACTTCACAAAAAAACAGAGTTTGGCAACTGGAAAAATAGCTGCACAGTTTGCTTCATGCTGACTTGGAGTTTGTAACTTTTGTCAGAAAAAGTATGTTGTGTTTAGTGAGACTGAGCAATTGAAAACAAGCTCAAGGACATTCTCCTACCAAACCTCATCGTACACACTCCTCGCAGACACGCACCGCACAGCAGCAGGCACAGTTGCACCTACCAGCTTCTTCAGAACTCACTGTGTTTTTTAAAAATATGCTCCCTCATTTCTGGATTATTCCAGCACTGGATTTTTAGATTCAGTAGATCCATATGCATTGCTACTCTTTACTATTACCTCCTGATTTTGGATCCAACTATGCCAAGTTTTATGAAAAAAAATCATTTTCACATTTCACATCTTCGTTATCTCTAACATAGAGCTGTAAAACGTGAATCCTCCAAATTCTGTTGATTCAGTGTTACAATCCTTGCATTTGCGACATGCTCTAGACAGAGAGGTGGAGGGGACAAGGAACTCCGGGTGCTGCGGCTGTCTCCGCTGTCTAGTGCAGGTAGCAACCTAGCACCTCATCAACACCCTCCCTAATTGCCACCTTCTCCAGCGTAGCAATCCCCTCACTGAAAAAGACGCCTTCAAAAATGTTAATTCCCTCCTCCTAACCAGACAAATGAGGAAACAGAGCCTCTATCCCTGGAAAATTCCTGATCCCCTAACCCTAGTTCTCAGACTTCCAAAGACAGAAGGGAATTCCCTGTTTGGATGCCAGGAAGGCAGCACTGATCCAAGGGCCACGAGCACTTTTATATTGTGCAGAGCCCAAGCTTGCAGGGTTGACTTGTGTTCAGTGTGATGCTAACGCAGTCTTGGGGCTTTCGCACCCATGTCACCTCACCTCCCTCTAGCCTGGGCTTCAAGCACAACTCACTTGAAACTGTCTTAAAACAGGCAGCCAAAAAACTGTCATCTTTGATTGTGACAGACGAGTGGGTATTTGTCAGAGTACAAATGGGCAAGGTGGAAGTCGGATAAATCACTGCATGACCTTACTTTGGCTTCTTGCTTTTCCTTCGGCTTTAAACAGGCTGATTTTGCCCTCAGCAAATCTCTGATTTTGCCCTTAGCAAACTTTTATAGAAGTGAACTTTAACTGGGCTTTGATATGTCAGCAATATTCAAGTGTGGATCTGGTGCAAATGTTACAGGAGATAACTATATATTACTGTAGCTGAGCTTTGGATCAGACAACAATAATGTCTTTTCTATTGTTTTTGCAGGAAAAATCATGTCTATATTAATATTCTGAAATGAGTAAATACACAAGGCGTGTAAAAACACGATCCACCTAAAAACTAACAAGATAAACTGGTTGTGGGGTCTGTCAGGTCTGTTTTTCATTAACTCTACATAGTTTGCGGGAAGAAATAATTTCTAATAAAGCTCTTTTTGCATTTGTGTGTAACGTCCTTTATATGAAGCATCTCTGGAGAACAGCATATGGAGGACAGACAATAAAATTGTTTGGCAGCCCCTCTAACAAACTGGGATATTGTACCACGGAATTGATGCATATGCTTCTGATAAGAGGATACAGCAGGTCACACTGATATTGAAAGCGTGATAACTCCCACCGTACCGAGCTGTCACTTAGTCGCTCCACCCACCAGTGATTTGTTTGTGTCTGATATACAGAAACTTTCTTCTCTGGGATAATTCAGCAGAGCTAATGGCCAGCGGATTCTCTTAGCACTGCATACACTGATTTTACTGCTTGAGAAGGAGCTATTAGCTAATGGCAAGAATTTTCCTCGAAATCCTCCATGCCTCTTTGGGGGGCACATTAATCAGGTTGTAAGCACTCCAGCACTGCTCAGTTCAGTATCTGTGGTTGCACTTACTCTGTGTTTTGCTTCAGTTTCTAAGCAAGCTGAATATACGTGCATTAGTTGCTATAACCAATAAACTGTTACATTAAAAAAAAATACATGTTTATTTTAAGTCTTGCTTGGAGTTAACATTTATCCTCTTGTCTGAAGTCTGAATAAGAACCCGATCTTGTTTGCTCTCTGTTGCCATGGTTGTGTCTTGTAGGTCATCAAGGACCTATTCTTGCATAATTTGCATTAAACTAGCAAGAATACTTCATCTGTTTTGTGTATATGAGAACATTATTGACTCCATTTACAGCATTTCTGGGCATTTTTTGTGCTGCTAACCTCACTGGGAGCATTTCTTGTTCTTTCAGCAATACCTTCGTGGTGGTGGTGTTCTCTCCCATTGACATTCAATTTAGTCTATGCTTTCAGCTTAGGCAGAGTATTAAATCGAAGTGTTTGTTTAAAGGGCACCCACAAGCTGAGTAATACCTCATGCTGCAATAGGACAATTCATAGAAGTACCCGGTGTTGCTCTGCTGGGGTAGAATCCAGCCCTTCAGACTAGGTTTGTACTATCAGTGCTGATGGTCAATCCAAGCAAAAGGAAAATCAAAGTGCTTCATTTCTTTACAAAGTAAAACTGCTTTACTGCAATTACTGCTCAAGTAATTTGCCACTTGGTACTTGCCTTTCAGGTGTAGGCAGAAAGAACAAAATTACTGACTCCAGGGTGGCAGAATGCAGAGCATATACGAAGTTCTGTGATAGAGGAAGATAATTACAATCTTTCAAGCCCAGCACCATTTCAGTGTGTACAGAATAGCTCTATCCAGTCTCAATCCACATATATTTTCATTTCAATACAGTCCTTTGCTAATTCTACCGCTCTCCAAAGTTTACTGTGGGGAGCATGAAAAAGATGCTCTTTATGAACAGATGGTCTTTTCAAGGAAATGTAGTTACATTTAAATACAGACAAATGTACTGCAAGCTAATGGTCCTGTTAGAACGCAAGTTCTGAAAAGGGAATATATAATATAATACGCTAGCCCTTAATTATGGAGGGTTTCCCCCTCCCCTTCTGAAGACAAACTAATCACTAATGAAGCCTAATTAGCAATAAACAGGTACCAGTGTACAGTCGTTCACACACAAACAGATGTCTATCGATTGAATCCGACTGAATACAAACACCAGTAACTGTTGTTCAGGTATTAGCAGCAGAGGATGGGAAATTGCAACACCATTTCTCCTTACTCCATGACAAATTAACAAATTCAGCCTTCCATGCACAGCTGCATTCCTGCTCTAAAAGCTCTGGCCCAAAGCTCAGCAGCGGTAGCAATCCCTTGCTGTCCCCACACGCCATCCAGCGAGCCCAGCTGTATTCCAGAGTGAAAGCGGCTGGATTGCACCAATCTCCAGGCCATTTTTTTCCCTTCTGAGGTGCATCTTGACACTTGCTGTTTCCCTCAGGTGTGCAGAGATCCTGCGGTTTTGCTCGTGCTGCCCGGCCCAGCTGTATCACCAAGTGCACCAAAGGACCAACTGGGACATGAAACTGTTGTGACTTTCTTTTAAGGAGTCTCTCTTTCATCTTCCACAGGGTTTATCTATCAGCTCCATCAGGCCTAACTATGTGACAGGGCAGTTCAAGCCAAGGAGGCCAGATGGGTCTTTACAGGAGCAGAGTGGAGCGAATGCAGTCTGCTGGGGAACATAATCGTGTTAGGGCAGAGATACAAAAGAGGCCTAGAAATTGAGAAGAAATCCTCACCTTTAAACTGTATCGCTTTTTGTGCGTGTTTGTTTTCTTTGAAAGGCTCAATGAGCTCACTAGCTGGAGTTTAGGGCAATGCCTTTCAATCCACAGAATCCATTTTCAAGTCTACAAATACAATAACTGTTAAATTATGGAAGATAGAGGTCCTGAGAATTCTTATTTCAACTGCCAGTTTCGTGTCAGGTATAACACTTTCCTGAAAAAAACATTCCAACCAAGTAGCCCAACTTGTACTCGTTTCCTCCTCCTGCGTCTAGTGAGAAGATGAAACCCTCCGCCTCCCAGAGACAAATCCTATGGAAGTGGAAGAGGCAGGGACAGGGAGAAGGATCACAGGATGCGCAGTTTGTAGCACCGGACCGGGACTTTGGGATATCAGGTTGTTTCAAGTGCTGCCTCAGGCTTCATCTTTAAACTTCAGCATGTCACTTAATCTGCCAGCGTCCCTCCATAAAGCAAGATAATAATATCTCCTTTGTCTGTTAAAGCTCAGTTCAAACACTAAGTGTAGATACATATTTTATCAAAGTGCCTCTGAATGTAGGAGTAGAACATTCAAGAGGATTGAGGCTGTGTCTGCACAGCACATGCCACGCAGTGATTTCAACAGCTGCTGCAATATTAATATAATTATATTAATCATTTACTTAATAATGAAGCAAGGTGTATTTGAGGATGCTATCAGAAATTTAAATAATGATCAGTTTCCACTTACTATTTTTCTACCATTCTGCTGGAGACTGAAACACTCATTTTAAAGTCACTTAATGAATTGGATTCAGAGAAAAAAGATATAATGAATACACTGAGTAAAGAAACGAAGAGGATAAGACACACAGTGACATATAATGTCACAACTGAGAGGAAGCATCTCTTAATGTCATCTCTCCTGCCACATCAGGATATCTTATTTCTTTTTGCCCCCTTTTGGGAGAAAAGGATCACAGCTAGAGAGCAGCAATACTATTTTCTCTTCATAATCAAGGAATATATTCAAAAATGTTTTCTCTTTCCTTGAGCCGTCCGGATGGTATGGCTTACTTTAAGTGGGATTTGGAAATAAAACATGAAAACTGTAACTAAAGGAATGCCAAATCTATTAAGATGAAAAGAAAAGAATTGTAAAATATGTTACAAAACAGGGTGGTTTATTTCATGCCAGATGAAATACTCATTCAATCCTTCCTCCTATGGTGGGTGTTTCATCTGAAATCTTAAAATGACTGGCGCAAATTTTGGTCTTGCCTCTTGGGTGCAGCAGTGAAAACCCAGCATAAACCCACCAAAGCAACAGAACTAGCTTGGATTTACTCTGAGCATTTCAGAGACACTGAGGTCAATCATTCCACTCTTTATTAACTCGAATTTTTAGTATAAAACAAGAGGAAAAGGTGCTCTCTGTACAACAGAAGTTCATGAAAATCATAGATCACATCATGGATGTTCTGCCTTGCCCAATGATGTTCTTTTCTCTCCCTCAAAAAGCAACGTGATAGTGCCAAAATCAGCACAGGAATATGCAAATACCAAAGCAGCATCTGTCTCAAAAAGACCTGAGCTCAGGGACATCAGGCACATGGAAGCCACCCAGTTCCTGCGAAGCACAAATCAGGCGCATTAGGCAGGCACACATATACCTGGTCCCCTCCTCCTGCAACCCTCACCCATGTATTTTTATTATATCCCACTGCACTTCGACTTCTTTGCCAATGAGCCCAAATCTGACATCTCTATCCATTTAGCAGTGTTTGGCTACAAGCTTTGTGAAGGAAGAAATCTCTTTTTACACAACATTGCATGCTTGCATGGTTCCTGCTCTGTGCCTCAGAACATAAACAACATAACTGCATTGCAGAGCAGGGCCCTTGTGTCTTTCCACCCCAGCAGCAGCGGAGCAGAAAAACGGTAAAATACTGACTTGCCTCAAGTCACCACATGGGTCTCTGGCCTCTAATGCTGCAAAGACAAAGCGTGAACTCTTGCTGCCTTTAAGGAAATAATCATGTTGAATTAACAGGCCTTTGGCAGTAGCTAATCCAAGTCTGATTGCAGATCGCAGAAGTGGACATAGGCTGATGATAAACGCTTTTGAAAATGCCTTTGTTTATACAAAATAAACAGATGCAGCAATTTGAGAGCAAAGCTGTAACATCTGTCCTACAAGGAAGCTTCTTTTTCTCTCTCAATTTGAAATTAATCAAGTTGAAAGTTGACAATTTCATAGGAATTTCCTTATTTCTATCTTGAATACAGGAAAAATAGGTTAGAGACTATTTAAGATTTTCTAGCAACTTTCCATACATGTGTTTCCTCTCAGATTTGACTTTGATTCACAGATACCATCATTTGCACTGATTCTGAAGGAAGCGACACGCAGTAATCCTGCATACATTTAGGTTTACAGATTCTAGACACATTTGTAATGGAGCCTGTAGCACAGCCCGCAGATCAAAGTGATGATTAAAACTGGAGTTCTGGTGGGATTTAAATCACTTCAAAGCCTGTATATAGCAACAGCAACATCCATTCATACATATATGGTTTTTAAGAGTCTGTGGCTGGTATCAGACCTCTCAAAGAGAAATGGTCTATGTGCAAGCAGGCAGGACTCACAACGTGGCTACTGCCAACCCCCTTCCGACTGCTGATGTATTCCCTTGTGTTTATTAGTTTAGGGGAAGAGCAGCATCTTTCTCTCTCTTTTTAAGGAAAAAAAAACCCTTTTGGTAAAATGGCCTAGAGAAATTCCGTCCATGAGATGAGATGTACAGCTGTTGCCACACAACTGCGCTGTGAAGAGCGATCTTCACATGAATTGCATGCAGACATCTGTTCCATAAATCCAAAAATGTTATTTTTACATCATCATTTTCCACAGCAACACTCAAATGTTCCCGCTACATTCCTTTGTTGTCTCATTCAATAAGGTTTCTGCACATAAACGCTATGAATGCAATCAGTTTTCCTCTGCTATTATTTATTATTCATGTTGTGGGAGCGCAGAGAAGCCCCAGCCATGGGTCCTTGATCCTATTTGTACTTGCTGAACGAATACATCCTAAGAGACACTCGCTGTCCTGAAGGGACATTTATTTACAGCCTCAGCAGACAGAGGGTTCAGAGGTAAAGGCAGGGTGAAGTGGCCTGCCCCAGGCACACTGTGAACCACCAGCACATCCAGGACAGGTATCAAGCCACCATCAAGTCCAGGAATAGAGATCTGCTCAACAGGATCGTCAGGAAAGGCCTAACTGCCCTGCCCAGCGATTAGGCTGCTGTCATCCATCCCAGAGCCTGCCCGAACGACCTCGTATTGCAGCAGAACAACCATCCCGTTCAACAACCTCTGCACCGAGACCTCCCTGAGGAAGCGCAAGCTACGAGGGGCTGCAGTGGGGTACGTGCTGCCACAGAGGGGCCCATCTACCTCTACGGAGGGACCCACCTACCTATTTACATCCCTCTGGGCCTTAGGAGTGGTTTTGTGCTCACCGCGATTGCACATGGGCGTCTGACATGATTAAGAGCGTAGCGTGGTGAACAGCTTGATGACCTATACCGCTGCAGGCTCCTGAGGATCATCTGCACGCACAGAGCAACGCGAATTCACCCTGAAGACGATGGCAGGAGAGGTGGAAGGTTGTTATGTACCCCAGAGCCTCCATATGGCACTGAGAGCTACGAGAGAACCAAAAGGAAACGAGTGGGAAGGGCCCTTGAGTTGCAGTGTGGCCAGAGGTGAAACATCTGTCACATCCAGCGTTCTGCACACCCTGAAAGACTCATTTATTACCAACTCTCCATCCAGAGATTTATATTCACAACAACATCTAATAGGCGAATAAGGTGAAATTTAACTGCAGAGAGACTCTCTCCAAAGCCGTAACAGGGCAGTGCTGACTACCTGTCATCTCAGGTGACGTTCCAGGGCTCTGTTCTGTCTAGGTAGGTGGGGTAGCACCCGCGTCCTGGACAAATTCCAGCTGGAGTAACAATATCCCATCTAACGTAACTCGTCCCTTTTAGTCACGTATCACATATCACATCCTTCTTACCAACTTTGCACATGTGGCTTTAAAATACTGGCACTGTGTTTTCTCCAAATATGTAGCTGCATTTTCTGCAAGACATAATAATTAAATTAAAGCAAAGAGTAACTGTACCCCATAGCTGCTTGATACCAGCTCAGGATCTAGACTTCTCCTGGCCACTCCTATCCTAAAACATTAACAATGTCAGAAACATCTACTCTGTTGGATGGCAGAATCAGGCAACAGGACCTCACACTGTTGAGCATGAGGCAGAAGAGAAATAAATTCAAACACACCACTAACAGTGTATGTACATGTGCTATGCTACCCAATCATATCCTGTTCACAGCACAGAATGAGGGAAAAAGTCAGGAAAAACATACAATGAAACTTATTCTGCTGTCCTCATGTACCTCTGACCCCTTTATTCCTGTTTATTAATTCTGAGGTTTTCAACGATACCTTCAAGCAAAATGATGCACTTACCCCTCAAAACCTTCTCTGAAATCCCAGTCTGAGAGATGTCTATAACCTTAAGAGCTGTGACAGTAAATATGAAGAAAAACAAAACACAACAACTGCACAGGAGTTTGGAGAGCTGCAGAGGTAACAAACACTCTTGTCCTCTGGAGCTACGCGAACATCTAAGAGGCAGAGGGGCAGTATCTGCAGGGCTGGTCATGTTGTTATTACCTGCCGTAGGGCTTCAGCCCAGAGCACACGAGACCGGCCATTCGCTGAGAAATTGCTAGACTGAAAAAAAACCACTGTGGTGCGGCAGTCTGGCAGTTCCTATTACCTCCCTCCTATGTTATTTCTTAGTGATCTTTTCTCAGTTTCTGTCTTTTGTCAACCGTGGCGCATGCTGTGCACGGGATGGAGAAGCAGCAAGAAGTGCCGCAACTTTCTGCATTGCGAGTGACCTTCGGAAGTTACCGCAACTTCAGCAGTGCTACTGAGAATGGTTTAAGTCCCCAGCGGCGCCGCCAGCTGTACACAGAGAAGGCAGAACACTCTGTCCCGGGATCTGAGGGTATAATCAGTTTATATCATAGAAATACCTAACTCAAATAGCCTTATTCATGCAGAAGCACACCCAGCGTTTCCTCTGGCCTTGAGTTTATGATTCCAATTCAGCAAATTAAAAATCCATGACAAAGAAGAGTAGATGATTACAGATGAACCACACAGGCCTGTTAGATGGATACTGTTACTGAGGACAAAAAACCCTTTTCCTTGGCAAGCATGAACATCCCATAGGGACTGCAGGTATCTGTTAGGCAGTGTGAACAATCCACAAGATCAGCGGAACAAAAAAGTTATTGATTGAGTTATCATTAAAAATTAGTTAACGTGAGTCCTTGGTGAATAGGCACCACTTAGTACCAGAGATATCCTCATCCCAGATCTTTTTAGTGACAAGATGAAACAATAAATTGACTATTCACACAGACCTCTCATCTCACATTTGTCTTGGAAATATCAATATGCAGAAAAAAAAAATCAAGAAATATTTTTTGTCAGACAACCTGCAGCATATGATTAACTTCACTGGAATTCTAGATTTCCATGTTGGTAATCTGAAAAGAAAAATATCTGTAGAGAAAAGTTCTGTCATATTGTTAAAACAAGGGGGAATGTGTAAGAAGTCGAAAACAAAAAACCCTTTGCGAGATAATAACCAGAGGAAGAAGAGTGAAAGACTCTGGATTATTCCTGCACATTAACAAATTAAGTTAGCTCTGTTGGTTTTTTTTTTTTTTTTTTGCTACGATTTTATTTTTAAATAATTCATGTTCTTTTTGCTGCTTCCTTCCTTCCATACTAGAAGGCATATGCTTCCTGTTTGAGTTTAGCACAAACAAGAAGCATATTTTCTTATGTAAAGCAAAAAGTATGCTAGTTTGGTTGGTTTTCTGACATACATTATGACAGTTTCTCTATAAAAAACTTTAAATTACTGCAGGAGAAGTGCTTCACTCGGGGCTGCTTTCTTATTTAGCTATCTGCAAAAATCAGACCTCAGCAGACACACAGAACAGCGGGATATCTACCAAGTCCTTCTGGCCATAAACACAATTTATTGTTACATAAATATGATAATGTGAAGAGTTCTTCGATAACAAGTTGTGGCCCTTGTATTTCTAGCCATCTTTTCCCCATAAATCTCTGCCCCATCCTCAAGGGTTCTCCCTGAAACCTTGCCCCCTCTTTGCTTCCGCAGACCCTTGTTGATTTGTCTCCTGCCTTTTGATTTATTTCTCAGCCCATCTTCTGAAGAGCCTTCATTTTCCCTGGCCCTTCTGCACGTCGGCTCTTCATGTCCCTCGTAGCCCCGCTAGGGCCCCGTCCCTGCAGACACCTGGACGTTCACCTTGCTGCTCCAGCCCTCATGTCAAGCAGCATCATCTGAGTTTGACAAATTTTATCTCCTCCACATACTCTATTCCCAAAGTCCTCCTATCACATCTTAAATAAGCCACTTTATGGCTTATTTTAGCCACACACTGTCTTCCCGCATTCCTGCTTTAACTCACTGCCTCTTCCTTATTTCACCAAACATTAAACTGTTGGTCTGTTACAGACTCACCTCACAGCATCACTACAGGAGATGCAGTCCCCAATTCCTTGCCTCATACTCTTCTCCCGTCAAATATTTTAAGAAAAAATAACATTTGTATAAGGACAAGCACAACTCTAAGGCTTCTGCTGCAACCGAGGCAATGTCTGCTTTTGCTCTTAAAAAATAAATAAATAAAAAGGCAAACGGAGGTACTTATGCTTTTTGCTCAAAAAATTATTTCCTGCCATCACTTTCACTAAGGCAAAATTCCACGAGCGAAGCACACAGAAAGCTCTGATATACAGAGGCTGAAATACCGTCAACCTTGATTCACTGGATTTGTATTTCAGAACACATTTACTCCGTACATAGCAGATAACTCTGCATTACTTTACGGAACAGATGTTCATTCCTCATTTGTGTTTTACAGCGTAACGTAGCAGGAAACACCACGCAGCTCCCTTCACGGCACAGTTCAACCCCAGATTTTGCCCTCTAAAACTACAGTGTGGCTTTTTTCCTCATTTACACTAAAAATATCATAATCTGCCGCCCTCTCTCAGCTGCAGGGCCAGGTGCCAGTCAGTCATCTTCTCCAGCTTGCGCTCTGGAGCAGCCCAATGCAGAACCGGGTGTCTCCTTTGGCTCGTGCCTCCTGTTGCAAACTAAGAGCTAGGTCAGGACTAGCACAGCCTGATGCCCTATTTTCTGACAGTATCTTAACATTATCATCAAATTTGGTGGCATGAGGCCAGTTGCTCTCTAGCTGCCAAGCTCCCTCACGGCTCTCTGCCCCATGGGCTGCACAGCGACAAAGGGAAGCAATAGGGATGGTGCAGCCCTGTATCCTTAACTGGAAGGCTACGGATTTTCAAGGGGTGTAAGACAAGCTGGACAAGTGACGAGTCATGATAAGAACCCTCCTTTGGGTTCCCTTTTTTATCTTAAACATAACCAATACGCAACTCACGTTAAGCACTTCGGGGCCTTCAGGAGAACGATGCAGAACATCAGCTGAGTTGCCCATGGGGCATGTCTCCCCTAGACCGTTTTTGCACAGGTGAACACATGCAAACCCCACTGAGATTTGTCTTGCAGTATGTGCTGGACTACAGATCGTAGACGGTGGCCTAATGTGAGTATGTGCAAGCTCTGGCATCATCCCTCTTGCTTCAAGTAGCTACACTTAAGTTCATTGAGTTCACATAAATGCAGAAGACTTCAAATAAGAACACTAGCACAAAAGTCTTCATCCATCTCGTCCGGATCCCTGCCCCTCCAGGATGGATCTCTATGACAGCTGCTGAAAAACTCTTTTCATCTAGTCCCATTTTGCCCCTTTTCTCTCCTGAAATACAGTGATTACCAACTTGTTAACATTCAAGCAAAACAATATCCAAGGCCAATATGCCATGAATAAGCACACCCTGTCCCAAGATGCAGACCTGTTTGGAGGCACTGTAAACCTGAGCCTCTGCATTCACCTTTTAATTAATGAAGAAAGCTTAATATGCAATTTTTTTCATCCATCTGGCACTAAAATTGCAAAATTGCTTCTGCTGCAATTTGAGGAAGAGTTCAGGCTATTAGAAGAAAATTACAGCATATTTCTCTCTCCATGATCTACTTGCCTATTTCAAAGCAAGGGATGCTTGGAATTGGGGGGAAAAAAAGGTATTAAGAGAAGATATTAAGTATACTTTTTTATGTATTCTTGATAGTGGCAATGATAGAGTACATTTTAAAATTAACCAAAGATACTGCGCGTTTTCTGCTCATTTGCCTTTGCACTCCTGCACTGTTCTGCACCAGCTCTGCCTTTTTCTTCCATCCAACCGTAACACTCTAGAAAAATGTGCAAATATTAGATTCATATTTTGAAAAAGGCCCAAGTTTAGAGTTCCAATTTCAAAACTCTGTTCTGCTGAGGTGACTTGAAAGTGGAATATTTTCTATTACAGTCTAGCACTTGTTCTCCTGAATTCTCCTTCATCCTCTTGGGAATATCCTTTGGGACTGTATAGTGAGCTTGAAAATGAAAATCTCCCGAGGCTTTTCCTTCTGATATTTGAACTTTTCCTTGAAAAAACATGCATGTGCTCTGTACAATCCTCTACAGCTCTCCTCTAGCGACAGTCCACCTTGCCTGCCACAATTTCACAAATGACTGTGTTACAAGAAAATAGTAAAAAACTAGTAAACAACTTTGTTTTGCACTAAAAGTTAGAGAAGGGAAAACATACAAGGAGCATGTTAGGAACTGCTCTTTTTCTCACAGTTTCATTAGAAATCCTGATGGAAATATAATATGGAACATATGTTCATAAATAAAGCGAACATCCGATTAATTCTGTTTCCGTGTTTTTAATTGATCGGTTTCTCCACACATGATGCCCGGATCACTGTGTCTAGGTCGCTCTGGGAAGCCACCAGGATGCCCTCGATGACGCAGTGCAATAGGGGAAACATTAGCACGAGGTAAAATGTAGCTTTATTCTTTTTTATTCCTTGTTTCTGAGAATCATCCAGCTCCATCGTGGCCCCCTGACAGGCATCGCCCCGCATCACCCCCTGTCCCAGAAGCATCCAGCCTGCCCAGGTCGGCCGAGCAATCCATCAGGTCCCATCTCTTGCTGGGGGACCGGCAGCTACCAGATGCTGCAGCAGCAGCTGAGCATCTCCTAACAGTGCATCTAATTATCTATATTATCCAGGAGAGGAAGAGAGAAGTCTTTACATCTCCGCATGGTAATCAAGAGAGGCAGAATTCAGCGTTATAATCGTTGACATGACTGTAATTCTTAACTCGTCTAAGTGCAGATGTTGAACAGCAGCTACCAAGCACTAGATACAAACTATTAGGTTCATTACCAGAGACACAGACAATAACAATATATTTTTCCCCCCTTCCCTGCAAGTATAGGCTGGACCTACACAACCATCACTACAGTCCATCACATGCTTAAGTGTCAACGCTACAACCATTTACTACTGGACCAAACAGCAATTGCCCTCTAGTGGATAAAGGTTCCGTTTTAGATTAAAATTCAAAAAACTCCAAATCACTTCAGGGAAAAAAAGAGATATTACGGCCTTTGCCAGAGCTTGCTGCAGCTGATACAAAAAGAAGGATACAACCCAATGCAGTTCATCCTCCTGGAAACAGAAATTTGAATTTACTTTCATTTTATCTAAACACATCAAAAAGAACTTGTTAAAGCAGAATTATGTTCCACAGTTCACGTGGCAATTACAGGGTCACGTTGTCCATTACTGCGGCTCTTCTCTTGCACTGCGTGTTTGCATTGCTTCGTAATTATAGGAATGCAGAATCAATTAAAAGAAAATAATGAAAGGGAATATATAATTTCCATAAATAAAAAGAGACAGTTTCTTTAGAAATATTATATAAGCAAATGAAAGAAATCAGCTTTAATTTACCAGATGGCAATCCATTTGAAGACGCTGTTCACCACTAAGCCATACTCCTTAATTAGAGAATTTTATCCCTGTGAACCTTTACTTATTACTGCATCAGGATCTTCCCTGCCTAATCTGCTATGAAGGGCTAATTAATAATAACCCACAGTATCCAAAGCAGATAGATTGAAGTGAAAAGAGAATTAGATATACATTATCTGGGAATAATGCTCACCCTCTGAAAAACAACTAAGGACTCTATTGACTCAACCCATTTAACAAATGACACTTAAGTAATTCATTGACAAGCCAGAACAATGGCAGGACTGGAAGCCTATTAAGCCATTTTTCTAACGGACATTGCACTACAGTGGCTGTAAATTTGGGGTATAATTAATTAACTAAGACTTAAATATATATTTCAGAAATTTACTTTTAGGAAAAAAAAATCATAAACTATAACGGCACTTAGGGAAAGAGATTAAAGTTACTTGCATTAATTGACTAAGCTATACAAAAAAAAAATCTATTTAGAAAAAAACCCTCCAAGCTCAGCCTCAGAACAGCGAAGCATTTATTGCAAACGCCACAGAAACAAAGTGCTGATATCACGCTTACTCCGGGTGCATTTTCATTTTTCATTTGAGCCCTGCTTTTAGCAGAGGTTTTATTTAGGGGGGAATGTCCCACTCGCCTCAGCCGCATGCAGCATTCCCTAGCGCCGTCAGACCGTGCCGTTCGCCGAGGACGCGACGCGGCCGCGCTCGCTGTGCGGACACGCTACGTTATCCAGGTTGACCTCTGTTTTACAGTGACATTTCTCCCTACAACCATTCCCCGGAGAACTCAGACTTGGACCAACTTTGCAGGATCAGGGCTTACGTCCTCAGTGCCATAGGAAGTAATAATGATAAAAAGAAACTTACAGGAAAAATCAAAAGAAAATAATTTCCTGGAATTCTAGCCTGAGCTGTTATCAGTGCATATTGCATTTCACTTCATCTTCTGTACAACTCTTAGCATATTCAGCACCTCTGATGGAAATCAGCGTGGTAGGATGACAACACACGTACCCAAGGCACTCAGCCCTCTTGGCTGTATCATTTCTATTTATCTGTTGTCTGCGTAAGCCCCTTTATTATAAACTCTTTCTTGAGGCTAAACATTAATGAGAGATATTGCAAGCTCAAAGCTCAGGCTTCTGCAAGCTCAATAGAATTTATAATCATTGCAAATGCTTTTCATATAAAAAGCTAATATTTGTAATCTTTTTTTATTTTTTGAATTAAAAGCCTCTTTCATATTTGATGCATTAACTGCATTAGCATTTGTTCTCTACGGATATCAAATCTTGATGATAATTATTTGCATGTTAATGGTTATTAGTACATCCAACTGGATGTGAACAATAAATAGAAAAAAGTGTAAAGTGCAAAACACTTCACATTCTATATTTTGGAAAAGGATGGGAAGCTGTAATTGCCAATGATTGCAGACAAAGCTACAATAATTGGAGTGATATCTAAGGTGAAACTCATATGAAAACTGTAATTTAGTTTAACACTCTAAATTAGAGGATTAAGTTAGTTTATTAAATTTGACAGGAAAATAGAGTAATTTCTACTTCCTTTACATTTCCTCTACAATGTAGGCAGTTAAAAATTGTCCTCATACCAGTGCTCCTCTATGTCCTCAATAACGTCTCGGGCACAGGGACCCTCACAATTGTTTTCCCCTATTAAATGTTTAAAGAAAAGCCATCATAAGACCCTGAACACAGCCCTGGGCTGCCGCAACGTGACCTGGGTTCTTGTTCTTGAGGGCACTTAAACACGGTCCTTGTTGCCCTCAGGGCTGATGTAGGACCTGACCCCAGCACAGCCCTGGCCTGAAGGCAGGAGGACCGGCCAAGCGGGACACACTAACACCTACATTATGACAAGATAATCTCTTTTTTCTTCGTGAAAACTGAATTTAATTGCAGTTTCATTCATGATAATGACCTACATAATTTTCAATAATTGGATACAATTTATCTTTTCTTAATGAAAAAAAAGGAAATTAGCAAAGAGATAGGACACTGCAAAATGCTTCACTGGAAACCTCTTCATTAATTATCATGATGTCCAAACACCATTTTGAGAACTGCACTTACAGACCACAAGTAGACCTCATATTTTCTGCCATTTCCCTTCAGGGTTTATTCTAATACAACTAGCCAAAAAATAACACCCTATATCAGGACATGATCATTTTATTGGGGTACCATTAGCTCCGCTTCTGAAGTAAGAGGTTACAGACACCTTTTCCACCAACATAAATGTGGATGCATCCTCTAAACTGGTGAGTGAAGATGTCTGGGATTTACTTAACATTCCTTGAAGTCACTGGGATTTTCCCAGCGGTTGGATCAACTCCAGAATTTTTAAAACCTTTATTTTAAATTAATGCAATTCTTATAACTGACATCAAATTCCTCATAACTAGCTCTGACATCAGCACTCAGCGGAGGAAACAAAACAAGCTGGACTTTGGAGGGCGGCAGCCTCCTATACGCTTGCAGATGACAAAGATTAATAAAACTCAGCCCAACACACTATATTTACCAAGTTTCACTTTATATTTGTCGACTTACTAAATTACTTTGACATATCTCCAGTTTATGTTCTATTACTGAAGAATAACTACACAACAGATGGCAGTGTGTTTGCATAACAGTTTTTTTCAGCAGGTCAATCTACAAGGTGGTTATGCGGATTGATATATACAGGGACGTACGGGGGCCTTTTTTTTGGTGCAATCAGTCAATCACACAGTCAGTCAACATAGTAACTTCTATACCAGCAAGGAGAGGTTTGAAAAATATATATTGCAGAGAATTCTTTGAAGATGAAAATTGTAGTACAAAGCCTAAGATTGGAACAGAGCCAGGATACAGAGAGAGACTTCTAAATAGATTCTTTTTGAATAGATGGACTTCAAACCTTTCAATCTTCCAAATATCTTAATAGATAATCACTATTAAATCATACTGGGATTAAGTGGGAATATAATTAAACATCTATAGCTATACATATTCCAATTCTCAGCAACGAGCAATAGATAACTAGGGACTATGTATGCTATATCAGGTGAAAAGGTGGTATCTTGAAGATTTTGCAAATAATTAAGATTATTGTAAGTTTACGCTGCTCTGCAAGCCATGTTATTTACTTACTCAGGAGACAGAAAAAGCCAAAAAAAAAAAAAAGAAAAAAAGAAAAAAAAAAAGGCATGATTCTTGAAAATTAGCCAAAGATATTTAAACCAAAATTTACATTTCCCTCTCTGTACTGCAGACTGAATACAACTTTGGAATCTAATGGGAATGACTTTTTTCCTGCCCGGGTCACTTCAACACCTGCATTCAGCAGTGGGGACAGTGACTCCTTCTCTGCTGGGGACGCACGAATACACGGTGTTACTTGTAGCTGGTACACATGATGAGCAGGTACTTAATTTGCCCAGGCTGACAAGAACGGGTATCTGACACACTGATTGATTTCAGCCACACACAAGGCCAGTATTAAAGACTCTCTGCCAATGCCTTGAAAAGAAATAATAATAAAAGAGTTAACAAAACACTATCATCTTGTGTTCTTCCTTGGAACAATATAAAAACAAAGTTCTGATTAATTGCTGCATATTTTTTAAAAAAAAAGAACATCTCTTTGGCATACTACTCCAATCCATGAGTGCCATTGGGGAGGGCAGGGAACAGCTGTTTTCAATGAGAAATTCTAGCTCGTCTCTGTGGGTGAGTATTTCTATTTGTGATGTACCCTGCTTAGTGCCAGACCACTAATTTTTAGTAATGCAGGCTGTGTCTTTGAGGCACAAAAAGGGTGAGGTGGTGTAATAATTTGGAGGTTGAAAATTCACTGCTTGATGCCTCCTCTAGTAAATTTGACCCTGGAATATTCAGGGGTGTTAAATAAATTGGACAAAGAGGTGTTTGGGGAGTAAAAGTGCCAGACATACTGCCATGAATGAGCAATTAGATGCTCAGGAACCAGCTTATCACAAATTACATGCTTACAATATCTATTACTGCAATGACCTTGAGAGTTGACTCATATTCTCCCTTAACCTAATGAGCACGCTGAGTATAATCAATTACATCTGCAATTAAAATTATAATTTGTCTAACAAACTCTTCTTTGCTTTCAGATATTTTTTAGCAAAGCTTGTTATACACTGGTAAAAGATAAATATTAACTTTCTGTTGTGTTCTTGCCTTTTTTTCACTCACTCCGTGGTTTAGCTATTAAACTATATTACCTCTCTCCATTATTGTTGAAGTTTAAGTAATTTACTTAAGTTTTAGTCCTGAATGTCACGGGATAATTATAACATTTAACAGAAATTTCTCATTTCCCAATGGTGTTTCCAGGTTTTCTTTGCCGATTGAGATTTGTTTGCACGTTCCATGTGACAGTTCCTGCACGTTGTTCATCACACGCGCGTCCCGATTGGGGTGTGACACCAAAGGCACTAGACGACGTCCTGCTGAACAGAGCCGACAGCTGTTGGCCAGCCAGGACCTGCTGAGGCCACCTCAACCCAACACAAGCAAAACCCAGCCCTGCCCGTTCAGCAACCAGGCGTCACTGCAGCCACCCCGCAACCAAGGAGGCACCAACAGAACAACTTTTTTTTGCTTATGTGCCCAGGTGGTCAACAGACACTGGCAACGACTAGTCAGGAAACGCAACAGACGAGTGATCAGAAAATGGAATGAACTGGAAAAGCTGCTTGAAATAGGGGTCCACACAGTTTGGGCAAGGAAAGCGCTGTGGGATCTCTTCCAGCTTTCAAGGAAGGCTTAGGACAGTCTGGGCCCATCTCCCATGGGAGTGGTTCAAGGCTTCTGAGGTCCTTAATCCCTGACCAGGGGTTTCTCACCCAGGGCAGCACTGCTTTGGCACTGGGCCTTTTTCATAGCTAAAAGGCTCATTTCCTCTTCCCACTACCTGCTTCTGTAGTTCCCAAATGACAACACCAAAACCCCATCAAACTGAAGAGCTTTACTTGATTGCTTGCTTCTCCAGTGCACCTTCCTTCCAGGACTTCCACATACGTTATGCCCAGCGCTCTCTACAAAATATTGATGTTTACCTCAGAGTGAGAAGATGAAGCTCAGTTATTTATATGAAATGAGTTAAATTTCCCACTGAAATGAGTTTTGTTTCCTCTGGATTTTGCATTTTGTCATGCACTACACCTGCACTGGGCCTAGGGAATGAATGACTACCACAAAACCCAGCTAATACAGCAGGAATCAGGGGGGAAAAAAAACCCCTTCAGGTACAGAAATGCCCACGACTCCCACTTCTTAATATGCTACAGACGACAAATAAACTACTTTATATTTTGTATTTATTTTCGTCAACAAAATCTAATCAAAGTTCATTTTTTTAAGAAACTCAATAGTTGCACTAAATTAGATTACAGAGAAAATTAAATCATAAATCCCTGTAACTAGGTCACTAATGCTCAAAAACACAACTCTGCTCTCCTGAGCACCTCACTTCAGCCAGAGAGCCCAAGTTTCGAAACTAGTTACGGATTTGATCATTTAATAACATGAAACAAGTAGTTGTTCGGTGAAAATTTATTATTTAATTAGGCCTTACTGGTAATCAATAGCAACCCATTAATTCATTAATTCACATATCTCTTGTTTTTATACAAGTCCACAAATTCTATTAAATAGATTTTTCCTTTATTTATGCACTATCTATTCTCACTGTGCAGAAGAAGGTGCTCAAACTGTATACATTAAGTTGAGCAAATAACTGAGCAGCAGGAGTACATGTATGCCCTATACAAATGACTGCAGGATAAGATTTAATATTGAAAACAAAGAAAAGAAATAAAACAACAGGGCCTGTTCTCCACAGGATGCATGCATAATTCTCATTAATGTTAATGAAAGACACTAAATGTATGTGCACTGAGGGAAGTTTATTGGAACCCAATAAATTCTGGGATTTTTCCTTACTTCTTTTCCTTGATACTTGCTATAGCAGTCAAGTTATTGGGTGGAAAGGAAGATATTTAAACAAAAGGTATAAAAACATGCACAGAACTGTGCTTCATAGGTTATTTTGTTCAAATGCTCCCTTGCACATGCAATTGCTAGGTTTACATATATAAATAACAATTGCAGGTACAAATAACAAGCTGCGTGAAGACAAATAGCTACTTACACAAATAGGGTCAAAATTCTTGTATGCAAAATGCAAAAGCTCCATTGATCCGGTCCACCGGTTTCCACGAGTGAACTACATGTGCTCTTCTGCGTCTGACCACACACACAAAACTTAGGCTATTTGTCAACGACCAAAAAGCACCAAACACAGGTTATAGAATCATATTTTAACATACGAAGACATTTAAATCCAACTCAAGATGGCTCCAGCTCAGTTTAGATATGATTTACATGCAGAAAAAGCCACTAAATATGGTTTGAGCTGGTTCTCTGCATGATCTGGGCAGACAGACCAGCCCGAAATGATGACTCCTGGCAGAAGGGGCTGAGCTGTGCTGCAAAGGACGGTGAGAAAACACCGTGATGTTACTCTCTTCAACACCTTCTCAACAGAGAACTATCAAAGCTCTTTCACAGACCTTTTAAACAAATGCTAGCCCTGAATATTGTCTTCCAAAACTGTATCTGTAGAGGAATTCAACATCCATGAAATCAGATAAAGAAATTCAACATTTCAAATTCAAACATTTTTAATAGCAAGATTGAGCCACTCGATCATACAAGCACTTCCTATCTGGCTAGTTTATTTTCTTCCAGACTCTCTCAGAGTGAACATGGGATGAAAATATTCAGGGTAGTAATGGATGAGATGACTGGAAAAAAAGTATAAATGGAAGAGGAAAGAAAATGGTTTGATTATTCTGAGGTAATAAAACCAGAAGATCAGCAAAAAATAAAGGTTTTTGTCCTTTGAAAGGCCTAAGCAATCTAGCAAGCACAAGGCACCCTTCCAATCTTCCAGCTTTAGCACAGGGCACAGATCTCCTTGCCCCGGGCTGCACTGCCTTGCTCTGAAATGCTTGGGGGCAGAATTTATTTAGAAGAGATGCATGTGCACGCACACACTGGTTTTTGCAAATGGGTACAGACAGAAATGAACTTCTTGTGACCATATACACTGGTTCTGGTCTGGAAGAAGGGATACCCTGTTAACCAGACCTCGCTTGTGCTAGCAAATCCAGCAGAAAAGAGTTGCCTGTTCGCATCTGTCCACATGGACGTAGCCTTAATGGACTTTGTCCATGAGGAAATCAAAAGGAACATTTTAACACAGTTAGGTAAGAAATAGTCTTTGCGTTCATGGTTGTTTCTCTGTTTTTTTGAAGACGTGCATGCATGTGCAAACCAACTGGAGAAACTGCAGTTTGGTCTTTGGGGTCAAGAGAGGGGTTTGGAGTGCTTCTCCGGCCCCTCAGAGAGTGGAGCATCTCTGCTGCCTCTCAACACACCAGGCTGCAAGGAGCAGAGCGTTGCAAGGAGCAGAGTGTTGCATGGAGCAGTAGAAATACTAGAAGATGGCAGGGTGCCACCACAGACGTGTGAGAGACGACTGCTTGAGACACTGCCTCATGGAGGCACCGCGTGAGCAGCACTGTGCAAGCTGCATGTTTTGCTTCCTACCATTGCAAGCACGTGCAGAGAACATGCTAAACTGGGGAGCGATGGGGGAAAGGAGGCTTGAGGGGCTTATGCCTGGTTGTGCAGGAAGCTCTGGGCTTGTCCTGCCTGCCCTGCAAGCAGTGCAATACAGAAAGCACTGCGGTGTCCACAAGACTTGACATTATTTTTACTTAAACAGTAAAAATATTACATCCTCCTCGCCCTGTCACCCTGTCTGGAGCTGATGGAGCGAGTTTTATTCTATTATTTTAACCTCAGTTTTCCATTTGTAAATCACTTCCAGGAAAGGCTGTGCTTTCTGTAAACAAAAATCCCACACAGGCTAATGTGGTGCTGCCAGAAGAAGCTAAAAAGACATGGATTAGCTCAGATGAACCTGTATCTCCAATGTGCTTCAAATTTCAAAAAGTTACAGGACAGCAAAACCACCTAATGCTGCATGCAAGGGACTTGGCCAGAGAAGACCTCCAGTGCCCTGCTCCCACATGCAAGAACATTGTATAATCCCTTCCCTATTCACTTCTCATTTCTAAGCAGCAAGTTCATTCCAGCTGTGCAGGCTCCCTGGGGAGCTCAGGCACAGCTTTGAGCAGACTGCTCTTTCCTTTTTGGAAGGTGATACAACTTTAAGGAGCAAAAGATCGAGCCAGCTTTACATTTTCTTTATTACTGCATTGATAAGGCTGCCAGGAGGCTGGTAAATGGGTTCCCTTTGTCTGCTGGAAATTGGGTCATTAACATGCCAAATAGAAAGAGCAAAAGCACCCGGATTCTTGTGATTCTCTCCTTGGCTGTGATGCTCTGGAGGTCATCAGATCCAGCCTGACAGCTGAGACACCAAAGTTGAACAGATCAGTCAACTGAAAAAGCCTCCAGGCAAAACACCCAACAAGCACAACCACAACAGCTCAAATATGGGTGAGTTGGTGCTCACAGGAACGCCGGGAGAGAAGCCTGTTTTGCTAATGACCCACAGCATCCTTTCTCATCTATTGCCTGCAAAAGAACCATTTTATTGAGGATCTTAGGAGAAAAGAGAGTAGTACCTGGTTTGTAGGAACATGAAGACAGAACTGCAAAAGCCCAGGGGGTGAGACCACCGAGACTCAGCCTTCTGCTCCGAAGCACTATATTAATTTTTAGAAAGTTATTCAAAAAGATATTAAGCTGCAATCTAGTTTTGCAACCCATGCTTAATAAACAACTTTCACCCAAGGTAAAATACAGAATAGCATCAAGTTGCACATCTGAATTAAATGGGAATGGTTTAATAGATGAGGTTTAGGGTATTTCTTGGAGAGTTCCACTACACTTGAGAGCAGCGTTTTGTAACCAAATAGAAAAAAAGAAAGGAAGCGCTCCCTGGAAAATGAAGAGTTTATAAGATAGGAGCTTGACAATGAGCAAAGTGTTATGAATGGGATGGAGCCTGGGAAGAATTCACACACTAACCACACAAAAATTAATCAGCCAGCCGTGACGGTGATATTAATGATTTTAGACCTCATACATTGTCTGGGATTTACAGAGGTTTTGCGTTTACCGTACAATAGGATCTGCACTCAAGAGTGGCATGTGATTGATTGCACGTACTCAGGGACACAGAGTCATTTAAATGCAAAACGTATTCCTGTAACATGGGAACAAAGAAGTGAAAAATACTTTCTAATTAAAACTTAGCATTTTTGATCCCAATCTCTGTCATAGTGGGGCAAATGAAGAGTAGCAGCTAAGAGCAATTCAACACTCCTCCTCACCTTACCTGAAATTCAGAAAAACAGAAAGGATTCACAAAGGATGTTTTGCTTCCATGCAGAGAAAGTTTTGATATTGTCAAAACACCCTGTTTTAGCATTTGAAGAGGCCACTGGCTGTGTGTGGCCTTGCTCAGCAAGCAAGGAGCTGGGGATGCAGCCACCAAAGCCCTGCAGCTTTTAACACCTAATCAGGAGCTACAGCAAATTATCAAGCATGTGAGCCCACTTGCTTTCTTATCATAGCTTAATATGGAAGAACTATCAGTAACAAATGGCAAATTCTTCCTTCTCATTAGCAAACTTCAGTATCTGTCTTTGAATTTTCCCTTTTACTTCATCATTTTCAGTTGCTCATTTTTAACTCTATCTTTTTTTCCTTACAATCTAGTCCACATAGATGAGGCTGGTGCTGTCCAGGGACAGAGCATGATATTACTCTACAAGTCAGGGGGTAGAGCATGTCATGACATTCACTCCTGCAAATGCAAAATCATTCATGTTCAGAGGCATCATAATTCACCGCTAAGGAGAATCTCTCAAACTCCTGTCCCCATCCCTTCAGGGAACTTTGCAACCTGGTATTTCCAGATCAGACTTCATTATCCAGGTGATCATTTCCATTTATCAGCGCCTTGAGGCCTTTGGTATTCTCAGGCAGGATGGTGTCATGCCCATCAATCACTGCATTGCATTCACTTTCCCCATTTTTTTCATCTCTTCTAGGTTTTTAAAAAAGCTTAAACTTTACCTGGGTATGTATTGGCCAGAAAGGCCTCCTGCTTTCCTCATCTGCTATCATGTTTTAATTGCAGGAAGTAATCTGTACAAGTTGGGGGGGGCTTAAGAGACTTATGTGTTTTTACTCAATGTCTTGCACATTATAGGTATGAACATAGAGGCTAAAGATCTATTTGGGGCCTCTTTTGGCTATGGGCACTGCAAATAAAAGAATTTTGTCTTTCCTGGGAAGCTCACATTTCAGTGAGAAACCAAATATTACACGCAGTGAAAGGGAGCAAGAATCTGAAGAAGGGTAGAGGAAACTGGGACTGTAACAAAGTTCAAAAATCATTCGTTAAATGAGCCACTTAAATTTTAATCTGGGGTGGGTTTTTTGCTTTGTTGTTGTTTTTGAAGTTAGTCATCATTCCTAATTCCTTTTGAAAGCACAGAAGAAAGCACAGGGTTTGCTAAAATACTGAAAGGAAAATTAGACCAACACGAGGCAGATTTAGAGAGGGCTTTGAAGGGAAGGGCAAGAATCATGATTTAGAGTGATTAAAAATCAAGGGCTAGCAAAGGGCTTGTGGGGGCTTCCTAGGTGCAGAACCACGTGCTCTGTGGCTGCCCTGCTGCTGCCCCATCTCTGCAAGGGGCAGGATGCTCCTACCTTGAGCAGATACATCACATCCCCCTGCCAGAACAGCCCATTCTAAGCATCAGACTGAAAGAGAAAAAAAATTACGAGCAGAAAAGAGGCACAGCAGTCCTGAAGCTACTGGCTTTGCAGTAGCTATTAGCTACCTGCAACATTACGCAGTCTCCAACCAAATACTGTGTATCTCAGAGCAACTGAGACAGACTGCTGTACTTCAAATCATTTTTGGGCATCCCACGAGCCTGCAAGAGACTCATAGAAGCAAACAAGACCTTTTGTTCACAGGCTTTGATACAATGTTGGTTTTCAAGCACTTGTTACTTTTCCCCATTTTTTTTCTACTTAAAATTTTAAATTAGTTTAGAGACAAGAGCAATTTTTGCTTTTCTTCTCTGATGCCGCCATCCCTTTGTTCTTGTAGGAGCAAGAGGTGGCCTCCAACACTCTATTAAGCAAGGACTCCCATCTGCCAGGCCACAGGGAAAGCAGGCTGAGGCATCAGTATTGCTGTTAGGAAGTGCAATCTTTCTGATGCAATCAGGCTGCAGCGCAATCTGATTAAATCTAAAGACTCAAACCTGAAGTCCAGTACTCCAGCTCAATGGGGACAGATAGACAAACAATGTCAAAGTGAAGTCTGCTGTGAGCTTAAACAGACTTCTTTCTGGGTTCAGGTAAGATTTCAGAAGAATGCAAGGCAGGTGGATTGATTTAACATAGCATTAAAAACCCATCTGGGAAAGAAAAACACGCACATCAAAAAATAATAGTGAGGCAATCTTTTCAGTGTAAAATAATTAGTGGAATGTGTGACATACAAAATAAGTTTCTGCACACATACTGCCACCATCAGCCTCATTTATTTAGGAGGAGCCGTGCCTGGCAAGCAGTTACTCACGGAGAGCAGCGCAGGGGCTGAGCCGCCTGCGACCAACGCTGCTGCAAACCAGACGCTGTGTTTGTATGCGTTTTGTGCAATGGACACTTGCTGTGCAATATTATCTTGTCTCTACAGATAAATTAGTTGTATCATGCTCCTGCCAGCTTGATTTGTTTAGCCTTTACGGAGTACAGAGTGCATGGAGTTTCTTGTGATTGAATCTCACATAAAAGGTAAAGCAGAGAGTTTATTCGACAATATGCTATACATCCAGCCAGGCAGCAAGAGCATTTGCTGACTTGATGTGGGGAAGAAGGCTATAAAATACACTGGGGAACATCCTGAAACGTCACTCTCTTGACATAGCATTAACAGCCCTGCATCTTAATGTTCTCTGATCCACAAAATTGTCTGGATATTTAAGGTATTCTGGGACAGAATCGGCACTCACCAGTCCTAGCACAAGAACACTGTGGGTTTTACAGTCTCCAAGAAAAACAAAGTTCAAAATTGTAGAGAGAAATATTATTTAAGAGAGGATTACAAACCAGGTCTTCCCTTTCACAAGAAGAAAGAAGAAAAATATTGCAAGTGTGTTGAATGTGCAGAAAGAAGCTTTTGCTGCTGCCATCCTGCTCGGCGCGGGTGCAAGGAGCTCAGGCAACACCCCACAAAGTGTGCAAGCCCTGGGTACAGCTCCGGATACAGGTGAGCTGAGGGCATGGATCCTCCCAAAGACGCATCCAGTGCCAACACCCAGGCCCCAGTAACGGGAGGATCTGCAAGGAGCACCATGACTCTCCCTACAACTCCGTTCTCCCGGGAAGGCAGAAGCAACGGGGTGCAGCCATAACGGAGTTATGTGGTAAGGGGATAAACAGCCTCCTCTCAGGTAACTGAGATGATTCGAACCCTACGGTGCTGCAGGCACCGCTAAAGCACCCCGCGTTGCAATATATGATAGACTTGACAGAAACCTGCACACCCCAGCAGGCTTCACAGCAGCACAAATACACGTAGCCTGACATACAATATCTTATAATTGATTTCTATCAAAAACCACACCATAAAAGTAATCTCTCTTATACCTGGTATGCACACTGCATGTATAACTTCAGATATCTCCATAGCAAACACAGACTTGACACTCATACCCAGGCTGAGGTCCAAGATCTGTCTTACATATGGCCTATGGTTCTTGTTGAGCAGAAAATAGACTGTCTTTAGCACATGCAGATCGCATTTCTCCAACAGTTTTTGTTTTTAGTCAGGCTGGTGGCTCTTCACGTGTTGCAGGCAAGTTTTGCACTGAGCAGCTTAACAGCCACCACTCTTCTGCCTTCCTGTAATTCCCTATGTAGCACGGGGAGCAGCCTGAATGTATGCGGGCATACAGAATCCTGCAAAATAGGAAAAGAAGAGGCTCTGGAAGCCATCTGGCCTGTGCCCCTGCTCAGAGCAAGACGAGCTACACCTAATTAGCTCCTGACATACGCTTGCCTACCCTATTGAAACAGCAATTCCACCAACTCCCTTGGATATTTATTGTGATGCTTAGCTATTCTTATTATTAGAAAGCTTTTTCTAATGCTTAGTCTCTTCCAGAAATTTTAATTAAAAGGTCCCTTAGAGGAAGACTGGATGACTGCGCGTGCTTATACATGAGGAAAGAAACACTTACAGAAACACATGAGACACTGAGTTTAAGGCTGAAATTATCTGCAGATCGCATAGGTGGGTTTTAAAATTTTCTGATTCAAAGCAATTTAAATAGGACCAGCTATTTATGTACCCTCCTTGTTGTTCACTTTAACAGAGATCTTGATCACAGCAATTTCTTCCCCGGTGCAAGTTTTGAAAGCTCTAAGTTCTTTGAAGAAAATAGTTGTTGGCATTTTCGGATGATAAACATCCCAGAGTGATGATGATAAATTACACTGCTGCCCAATGATGCAGAAAAGTAGAAAAATGCAAAGTGCTAACCTCTGATTTATGAATACACACTCTTTATCACAGAGTCTAGGGGCTCACAGCTTTAACAGTGGGTCTTTACTTATTAAAAGTGTGAGAAGAAACCACTAGGGTGTCTACCATTTAGCAATTAACTGGATAAGTTAACATTTAATGCCCTTTTTCTTAAGTGTGAGTATGAAACCATATAGAACTTCTTGCCTTTTTCAAGCTACACCAGCATTTGTTATGGTTCATGAGTCAACGGGACATATAGCATTTACATTAGTTCTGCTCATTCACATAAGCATTTTTCTCACTTTTAATAAAAACATTTCTACACATCTTTTCTTCATAGAGAAAAAAGCATCTCTTCAAAATAGGAAAAAAAATCCTGAAAATGTCTTGGTAAAACATGACAAAAGTTATTTAAAAAAGTAATTTAACTGGAAGACTTTACTTACTTCCAGTCATTCCCACTGAAGCCCACCCAGTGCTTCAAGAGCTGAAGAACCTGTCTGGTTGTACCACTGCAGGTAATCATGCCACCTTCCTTCCTCACTCCTCATCTTTCCAAAGCTTGGAAATTTTCTAATTTCTTCTCCCTTCTTCCTATTAGCAATCTGCTAAATATTCAAACCAACAAGAGGTAGGAAAAGTAAGGTCAATACAACAAATTGGAAAGAAGTAAAATGCTTCCACGTGCCATTACTTGGTTGTCAGAGTAATCTGAGAGAGCCCAAACAGCTTCTTTGAGTCATCTAATATGATGTTACAAAGCGCTAACCCATAGCTACATTTGACTTTCCTTTGATTCTAAATGTAAAAAATAGTTTTTATCTAATGTTCAGGAATATAATCTAACTACACGGACATTTGCATTATGAGGCAGTGAAACGCGGCTGGAGAGCCACCTTGGATGTTATCTGTGTTATTACTCAAGTACAGAGTAAAACCATAAATCCTTCTCCCCTCCTCTTTTCAGAAGTGCTCTCCAAATCTGTTTTTAGGCTTCGCTGGGCTCCATTACAGTTGAACTTTGGTAACAAGAATGTGACATGAATGCATAAAGAGAAGGCACAGACAAAAGGTGTATTTTTATAATGTGGTTGTGTTTAACTGTTCCTATAATTAGCTATGACTCATTAAGCAATAAAAAGACAAACAAAGAGATTATGAGTGGAGTGGCAGTATTTTTTCCATAAAAGAAACAAAAAACTTCACCAGATGCCTCTCTTCCATGGCTTTCCTTGCATAAATGCAGCCAGCAGCTTAGAAAAGAGATTTTTGTGATTCAAAACTTTTGTTCAGAAAAAAAAAGGAACGCAAACATCATCTCACGCAATTTCAATAAAAAGTATTTACAACAATTGCACAATCGGGATTTTTCTGTTCTCAAGGATAAAATAACAATACAGCAATGCTCTACAGATGACTAGTTTCCCTCTTTTATTAGTTCTTATAATTGTCTCTTAATTTGTGTCCTTCATAATAAGCACTCACCTTCACCGTCTGACCAGCTTCAGGGCCATCCTGCAAGCAGAAAGGAAAGTCTCAAGTCAGAGGAACTAACAAGGATCCCATGGAGACTCAGAAATATCACTCATTAATAATTTACATCCAATTTCATTATATGTTAACTTAGCATATTCTCCTGGGGACCATTCAACACAGCTTGTGGAGTAGGTGCCTTTTCATATCAGGCCAAGGCAAAGTAAAAAAATGTATCTTAGAAATAAAACACAAAACCCACGGTTGTTATTTCTCATTCTTCCACATTGTGTTTTTAAATAGCTCACAATAAGTTTCTGATCTTCATGAATATCAAATCAGAGATGTACGCGATGCTTTAATCAAGGCATGCTTACTTAAAGTCTTATTCTAATAAAATGGGCTTAGTCTCCCAATCCGCTTTAAACAGAGCTCTTCACTGAGCTCGGTCCAAAAAGCAGGTACAAAAGCAGCAGGTACAAACAACCGAAAGGTCAGCCTGGATAACATATTTACACGGTTATGTCTCTTTGGTTACGCAGGAAGAGATGCAAAGAGGAATTATCTCCTTGCCTTGAAGGCAGTGGTTTACCTGCTGAACATGGCAACGTGGCTGCTTCCCTGGAAGGTCAACCCGCAGACACGTCCTCGGTGGGGCAGTATTTACTGCAATGCTCACCAATAAACACTGCGCTTGGGAGTGTTTCCAGGCACAGCCTGGAAAGTTTCGCACTTATTAATTATCCAAACTTCTCTGCTGATTTTTTTTTGCCTGTTAATGTTCTCCAATGGCAAATCTGTCAGACTGCTATGCGTTATGTAAAACATTTATTGCCCTTAAAATGGGAATGCCCTTTTGTCATTGGGTATGGGAGGAAGGTTGGACGCTTGACAAACCACTGGCGGGTTGACGAACCTGCACGGAGATGGTGAGCGAGGAGCCGCAGAAGTGTTTCTCCACGACGTCGCCGACCCTCTGCACCGTGTGGAACAAGTCGGCCACCTCGTCGGGCCGCAGGTCGCGGAAACGCTCCACAGGCCGCAGCGGGCAAACGAGGACGTCTGAAGTTGGTGTCGTCAAGGCACAAATGCAAATTACAGTGACCCAGAAGGCTAAATGCCCCACTCCCCACTCGTAACCTCCTTCTGGTCCCCTTTAAACCGCCTCAGAACTCTTCTTTCCCTGTGGATTACAGCAAGAACAACCAAAATATGAAGCTGAACGCAACAGATCAGATGGTGCTTTACTCAGAACCCCTCTCAGTTCCCCCAAACCCTTCAGTCATGGATCAAACGACTAAAACGAGGTCACATACCTCTCTTTTACTGAGACATCTTAAGGAAAGTATTCTAAATTTTCATAAACTCAAAGTTATCATTTTTAACTACATGGAGAGAGAAGCTGGGATCTCAGATCTCAAAGTCAGAGAAGACCAAAGGATTTTAGGGTGGTTTGGGGCCACTGATCTGTAGAAGCAATTTTATAATGCTTCTTCATATACTTCGTACATATTTTTGAGAATCTTGATCTGATGTCTCTAACTTTAGGTACTACATTTGAATATCCAGCACTTTGCTCCTAATAGCAGGTCATATATTCCTATATAACAGCAATTACCATTCACTAGGAGTGCTCACCTGTTACAAATACCTGTTTTTAGAAACAGAGAAGTAATGATGACTCCATCCTTCCAAACTCCATGTTCTCAACACCACAAACACACTTCACTTCTCTTCTACCTTGATAACAGGACTTCATGAGCCAGTGAAATGGAGCTATAAAGTAAACTATGGAGGGACACAGGCACTCTTCACCGTCACCTGGCCCGTGCAGTTCATAGAAATACAGGATTGCTATGATTCCTCAGGCGAATGCCAGTTTGGTAACACTACTAATAAGGTTCTGAATTCTTAGCAGAGTCTCAGTTGTGTAAATCCAACAAGCGCTTGGGACTTGACTCTCATCTCAATTCCCTGCGGCTGGGATTTTTTTTTCTTCTGACTTGTACTATGTTTGCAGAATAAAGTCCTTAAATATCACCTCTAACACCACTTGAACTTTCACATCCAAAGGCTATGAAAATTAACAGCTTCTTATTTTTTCAGTATTAAAATAAGCATGCAAAGGGCTATTTGAAGAAAATTAAGCTCTATGGCACTGTATTCCAGTAGCATTTATTTTTACGGCATTGCAAAGCCTGCAGGTATTGGGAAAAATCTCTATACTGCAGGAGAGGTACCGAGGGGATGCTCTGTAGTTAACAGGTTCTCACAAAGGTTACATCAACCTGATTTTCAAGACCTCAAAGATATTTGAAATACAGACTAATACATGCAAAGGATGATTTATTTCCACAAACAAAGCAGCAATATGTTCACGTTCCCCAAATTTATCATAGGAAGCACATTTTTACTTCTGACTGGAGGAAAAACAGGAACATTTTCTGGAAGCAAAGCAAAGTAGAGGCAGGTTTGGATCATTTTTCAAGGTCTAGATGAAGGTGGACAATATTGCAATGGATATTTGCTTAACTGGGAGCAGCTTTTTCCAAAGAGCTCCACAGCTAGCAGCTAGCACAACAGAGCAGGAGACGCCTGGCTCCAGCTTTGCTGTTAAGCTGCTTTGAAAAATCTGCCCTTTATTTGTTTAGCCCAGTATTAGCTGTGCCTCCGCTGCCCAATTTTTACCCTTGCTACAGCTCACAGTATTAAAAAAAGAAGCATCTTAAGATTTTTAGGAAGAATTATGTATTGATATTTGTTTAGTAAATAGGTAGTGGGAAATAAACCAACGCTGGGCTGGCAGCACACGGTGTGGTTTGGTGGGGTTTGAGCTGTAAGAGGCTGTGCCTCTTGGCAGCTCGGGGGCATAATAAAGCCGCTGCAAAATGTGTTTGTGCCTCTGCGGCGCGCGGCCGCGCGGGAGGCTGCGGGCTGCGCTCGGGCCCCCGGGAACAGCGCTGAACCTGCTCCGCAGACCTGATTTCCATAGCAGGAATGAGGAACTGAAAAAAAACCTAATTAATTTTCCTCATAAAAAGGAAATTCGTGTCAACAGTAAAACAGGAAAAAGGACATTTGTTTAATCCGACTTCATTTTTCAAAAGGAGAGAAGAGAAGCTTTTACCCTTAGGGCACCTGATACTTAAGTAGATAATTATCCTTCTTCTGCAGCACTGCTTTATTATCATGGGTCAAGGAACCGTTTATAAATGAAGAATTTCCCCTTGCTTACCTCTAGCAAAACGGCTGCTTACATTACGGCAACTTGCCTCTCTTCACCTATAGGTTTTCCTCAGTAATTCCGCTCTGACTCGCGTGCCGCTCGCCCACAGGCTCCAGGCCACAGCCACATGAGTGGACTTCTTGCATAAACCACAGTTCCTACAACCTCGCGTTAGCACCGCACCACTTGGCACTGTGAAAAATCTGGGCTAAGAGCTGCTGGTGGTGGTTTCTGTTCCCACACAGAAGCAAAGGGAGAGCGGGTGGCGCAAGAGCCACTTGTGCAGGGTCAGGACATGGGCTTTCCCTCCTTAACTGCATTGACAAGCTGTTTTTCCACGGGAGCAGGTTGCCTCCACCTCTCCCCTCTCTTCCACATTGCCTCACTCTCACCTACTTGGGTAGCATCTCCAGGTGGCACAAGGGCTTTTTTCTTGCTTCACAACGAGACCATTGGTTTCCACAGGGCCCCCACGCACTCGTGCAGACCCAAACACCGCTCCAAAAAGAGCCGTCACTTCCTCGCTGCGTTACCAGGACTCATTTACAACCCAAACTAGATTTTAACCGCGTTTCTGTCTTCCAACGCGATAAATAATTCAAAGGCATAATCACACGCTGGAGCATCTTTACTGAACTTTCCCTCATTTCAAAATAGTTCTACGAAGAATAATGATAGAAATTCTGAATCAGAGCTAAATTAACATGAGAATGTAATTAGGACAACATTCAAGCTATATTTAACTATGAATGTATAAAAAGGCAAATGTTAGAATGAATTCATGGATTCGAGGTCATTACGAAAACAACCGCCCACTGCAACTTTACACCGGAGCGGGGTAGCTTTGACACTCCATCCTGCTCAGATTTAAAACTCGATTCGTCTCAAAAAACCTCCTATGTTTGAAACTAGATAGATGTTCACTACTGCTGCAATTGCCCCCTGAAAACACAGCTGAGCTGCCGCGGTGCTTCAGGTGACTATGAAGGATGCAGCGAGCACGATGCTGCACGCTCGTGGCTACGAGCACTAACTCCCTATGCAGAGGCAGCTCCTGCCGTGTGGGAGCCCCGGGGCTCGCAGCTGCCGCCGCAGAAGGGCAGCCGGCCCCGTGCCCTGGGCTCCGTCTGCCAGGCGGCTGCGACGCCCGGGTCACCTCGGGGCACCCGAAACGGCCGTCAGGGTCTGGGCACCGGCCCCGCAGCCCCTCGGAACCGCTCGCCTGCGCTGCGGCCACTCTGATGGGAAACACTGGGAATCTTTGGGTTTCCTTTCTCTTACCACCAGAATTAATAATTTCACAACTTCTTCGTTCATGCTAAACTGCTGTGTTTTTAGCTTTGATGTGCACAGCTGGTGCATTCCCACAAACACTCTGAGTCAGTCCACATCATTAAAACACACGCAATTAAATAAGCTGACTCTTCCATTCTAAGGTGTAGAAGACTTTTATACATTATTATAATTTGTAAGATCCTCTCTATATATTACACAGGACTCTCTCAAGTGCCTTACCTTTTTTATAATCCATAACCCAACGTGCACGCCCTCGCACACACTGCAGGCACTGTTAATGATTTATTAAACAATTACCAATGTCAATATTCTCCAAAGCCTACCAGTAGGTACCAGGCTATAACTCCAGCTACATTAGTGGAGCTACATAACCATAAAGTAGCAGTGATGCAATGGGAGGTCAGACCTGCTAATATCAAGCCAGGAACCTCAAACTAAGCTGAAAACTCCAGACGACCTGTGATTTCAGCAAGATCACTCATCCTCATGTGTTGGTCATTCCCACCCAGTGCCTGCATGATCCTGGGCAGCTGTTTAATCTACCAAAGCTTGTGAGCCCCTTCCTTAAATGAAGCTGACAGTCTCAGCCTTTCTGCCACCGATGGCCCATTTAAGACTCCAGCCTGCATGGAGGTCTCCTAGTCCTCACGCTCATGACCAAGCTGGTTACCACTTAACTCGACTGGGCCAAAATGCCAAAAGATTTGTGCCTGCTCTCGGCCCTCTACAAACTCAAGGTTGCAGATGTTTCTCTAAAGCTCCTTCACCCTCTCTCTGAATTTCCTAGACCCTGGTAACCAGAGCCCTTGAAGAACCAGAGCTTGGTGGATTACTGCTACGGGGCTCTGGGGAAGCCTTGTTCAATTTTGCCCAGTGCACGTACAACTTCCCCTTGCACATCCCCTTGACATCCTCACTCTGCAGATGATGGGTGACCACTGAAACCTGAGGATTTGTGCACCTCATAACGCTTTCAGGTTGAGGTAAGGCTGCACGTCCCCAATTCTACCAGAAATGCGGCCCCCGTGGCTGACAGCTGTGTGCTGACCACTTCAAACGCAATTTTCCTTTCACTAACGCTCTGAGTCAGAGGCTGGAATTCAAAGGCACAATAGGGATTTTTATTTACTTTAGCTAAATTTCAGTTTTGAAGTCCAGATTATTATAATTCTGCCTTTAAGGTCTAACCCAGGCCACCAAGGCCATCAAAGGGATTGTCCTGACCCCCATGAAGTGCCCATCACAAACGCAGCACACACTGCTAGCTGGGTACAAACACTCTGTATTTCTGAAGTGTTGCAATAATGGCCTTTTGGGGGGAAAAAAGCAAGCAAGGCAAAAGACAAAGCATATAAAATTCCTTTTATCTGACAAGCTTTAGAAAGAAACACTTTTTTCCTTGTTAAATCCATTAGCTTGCTATATAGGAAATGTATTTGCCATTTTGACTTCTGTTTTGTTCCGGAATTTGAACTTCAAACTGAATGATACAAAGCTCCATGAAGGAAAAAAATTAAAGGCTCTCCAGGTAGTGGCAACGTAACAATAGGTACAATACATATCAAATTCTTTTCCTTTTTTTTTTCTTCTTCTTCTTAAGGAACCAGTTAAAAATATATATATATAGAGAGGGACTTAATACATGATGCTTAAAAAGAATAAAACACAGGAGAAAAGACAGAACATCTAAAAGTAAAAGGCTAATTGCTTCTTTATGAAGCTCTTGGGTTTAAACAATATTGTCAGTTTTCTAAAAGCATTTGTTCTAGAACATTTTACTTTAGGGAGGATGTTTTATTTTCAAGTTGTCATATGTACAGCAGTTTGTAGCTGGCATTAGGATGGAAACACTATTCTTGTTCAGGAAACTTTTTATAGCATGAAAAGAAGTCTTCTCTGCCAGAACTGCAATAGAATTAAGATTTCAAAAAATGCTTATTTTAAAGGTGAAAATAAGGAAAAATATTCAAGTTAGCTTGAGTACTTTAAAAATAAATAGGATTTTGAGTTTTTCTTAACCTTTTAAATATCTACCAGAGCTTTCTAAAATTTTTGACATGAAAACTCATTTTAGTTAGCAAGAATGAAAAATATCCCTAATAGTTTAAGGTTGGGACACACATCAAAACTGGCTATTTTCATGAGCAATTCGGGAAAGAAGTGAAGAAGGCCAGTACCTGAGGCCTCTCCAGGAAGCAGAAGACCTTTCTGCACATCCATCACCTAGAAATAATGTGCGATGGGCAGCTGGGTAAAGGATTATTCTTCTCTTACACTGATTTACATGAATTTGCCCCAAGTGCCCGCAGCCCAGAAAATCAGTCAGATGAGGCTTCGGGTACTGGAACTCACACAATGTTATCCCCAGATTCAAACGGGGAGTCTAGGCAGGGGTATTCATTTCCTCTAAATGCAAGTTTTCCTTGTTCTAAAACTCTAATTGTTACCAGAAAGAAGTCCCAAACCTCAGGGAAACCAGCAGAATGCATGACTAATAAAATTGATGCCTTTGAAAAAGAACTGCTGCTCATTTATCCTTTTTCTGCCCTTGAACAGTCCCCCTCATTCAAAGCGCATGGGCGCAATTCCTCTCTGTGAGCAAACAGGGATCCTTAGATGCTGCACACAGGAGCAGTTAAGGAGGAGATAGGGGCACCTGAGATAGCCCATGCGTGTATCTGTACGCTCATGTACATGCAGGAGCTGTGTGCTAAAGAGGACTAAAAAACACCTCTAGAAACGCACCAAACGCACACCCTGCTGCAGAAGGACAGTCAGTCAAGTCCTCGCTTAACCCACTAAATTAGGATGTATGCAAGACTAAAGTGATCTACAGAGCTCACGTCTCCCCAAAGGATGAATCAGATTCAATAAGACAGAGTGGCTCAATTTTGGAAGGAAATCTTTGGAGACTATTTAGATTAAGAGTGAGGATCTCAGTAATAACGGGGAAAAGTGGAGTAACAGTCTGTAGTGGGTTTTCGCTGTAGCGCTGCTTTTAAGCGTATTTTACAAACTGTATTTTAGAAAGCCGTTCTGGTACAATTTAGGAAATACTACATCACAGAACTTGCTACTTTGGGAGAAAACGTATCTATGAACTATAAAGATGATTAAGAACCAATGGAAATGCAGTAAAATTACCGTAAGAACTTAAGAATTGCTTCAGAGTGTAAAACCTCCACACGATGTATTTTTCTGATCTTGCTGTCGCTTTGCAGTATTAACAAAAAAAGTCATTAAGATAAGACAAATTATCCAAACACAGTTGATCTTGATAAGGCAGCTCAGTACATGTTTACATGAATACAGAGGAGCAGCTTTAAGCAGCAAAAGGCAGAATTAGTGGTTCCAGTGGAACCCAAGGCAATCAGTGTAAATCTTGGACACGGATCTCTGTGCTCGGTGATAAGAGCTCTGTTTTAAGACCACACTACAGCTTTTACGCCATTTTTTTAAATCAACTGATCTTCTCACCCCAGATGAAGCCACTTAAAATAACTCTTCGTGTCAATGAGAGTAGTTCCAAGAAATGGACAATAAATATTAGTTCTTCAGTAGGAGAAAAAAGTCGATGCATCTCATTTAAATACAGATGGCTTTTAGGCTAAATCCTGCTAGGTGGGAAATCAAAGGACCAAGCACTGGAACTCCATGAGATAGAGGGTCACAGCAGGGAAATGGGAGATTCCCTGTTAACTTCTCATTTTAAGCAAGTCTTCCCTATATTTGATCTCGTAAATGGCTTTAGGGGATGTCAGGTAGGTCACTAAAAGCTCAGTTCCTCCTAGCGAGGGAATTTATCACAGGATTAATGCGTTTCTGTTGGCTCCTGACTGCCGGGGCAGCCTTGGGCAATGGCTCGTGCCTAAGAGCACGTCTATGAGAGCAGCCCTAGGAGAGTTGGTAGCTCCAAAACCTGCCCCCAATGCAAGTTTCACCAGAGGAAATTTTCCGCAGACCCAAACTTACATTTCTACCAGGAATCATAACCATGTTTTAGAACTACATTAAGGTTTTGATCTTGGAAAGCCCCAGAGCAATGCCTAGCGGTCAGGACAGAACTGTAGAAGTCTCAATATGAAACCACTTTATCAACACTTGTCCAAATGGCCTGACTTCAGTTTATCAAACTTAACCCTGCTGGTACTGGAATATGTCATTGCAAAGTCTTATTTCAAACACAGAAAATAACCTCATGGTCCAACCTCTCCACCTGAGAACAAGCAGCAACTTGTGAGAACCAAAGCTTCAGAACTGAGCTTTAGTTACAGCTGGGAAGCTATCTCATTCTGAAATATCATCACTACAGAGTTATATTCTAGCTCATGATTCAGCAACTGTAAAGAGGGAACAATTAATTACTAAATATTAGTCATGACAAATGTACATTCCCGCAATTTATTGGAAGCCACAGTCTAGGCATTAAATTTCTCAGAAATAAGCTTTAACTTAATAGAAAGACACCATAGAATGTCTTGGGAAATAAGTTTATGTAAAAAGTATAAGCATTATTGACATTATAGTCTATGGTACTTGAACATATACTCTTTTTTTTGTAGGCATCTCTGGTGGGATACAAGCAGATGTGAAATAGAGAAAGGCCTGTTTGTGGCAGTTTTATGGCAGTGCTGGTGTGTCTTCCTCATCAGCCTGTTTCATTCCTCTTCTGTCTTCTCCCAAACAGAGTCACCTCAAGAAGGTTCTGTTAGATCGGCGACAGAGGAAGGGGTTACAGGATCCCCCTTCTCCTATTACTGTCAACAGATGATCAAGGACTTTATACACACTTTTTGTGAACCTTTACCTCGTCTATAGTGCACAGTAAGATGTTCTGGCAGCATGTGGCAGCCCAACACTACCTTCCTTTCCTAACAAGTGAAGGCTCAGCTGGAAGAACACAGTTCAAGCTCAATTATCAGAGTATCACGGGGGGAGACTGAGGAAGTTTGGATAATCAAGGTTTCAGGTAATGAAGGTAATTTGGAATGTAATTGATAGATAATGAGAAACATGAATAACAGGGAGTTTTGGAAAACTGAATTTGGATAATCCAGACTGTCTACTAGTAAGTGTATTCCTCCAGGAGTATTGTAATGCAGGGTGGGTTGTTGAGAGTTTTTAAATGGAACAAGCCAACCGCCTCCCTGATTTCTCAAGAGTGCTTTTCTATTTAGATCTCTTAAGGTGTTCAGAAAACTATTCTACTTAGAGTCAATAGAGAAATGAGTTTGCCTTAAGTTGGAATTCTTTTGCAAAAATAAATGCTCTCTCCTGCCCCCTGCAGGAATGGCTTCGCCTTCCTTAGCATCAGCACCTCAAGGGATAGTCTGAAAAGCCAGAGAAATTTTACCTGGGCTGTTCAGCAAATCATGTCCCCTTCGCTCTACAAGATCAGATCTTCACCTTTTCCGCTGCACCCAGAAATATCTCTGTCAGTGCACTTCCATCAGTTCCTTGGAATGTGGAAAACTGCGGTGTCCATGATAAAGAAGCCTGCTGAGGAGTTTTACTACATTGGCTAACACACAGCTGAGGAGAATGCAGGAAAAAAATGACCTGGCAAGTAGGAGAGTTGTTATTCTTTGTGCAAATATTACTGTTTTGTTCCTGCTTAGAAGGATCTACTAAACACCTCTGCAAGTGTGCACTTGTCCATGCACTGAGGAAGCAGCAACTGGAGCTGATGGAGATCATTTGAAATGAACAGGAAAACAGCAATGGCCCCTTGTGCAGTTAAGCTACCTGGAGATTATTACTGCAACAAACTAGTGAATCAGCCTTCCTTCAGCTTCAGACCAGAGAAAAGCAGGGTGGAAATAAGAAAGACCCTGTGTAGCATTTAAGTAGGTATCCAAAGGCTGTGCAACATGAAAAGAAATTATTTCAAACCACTGTTCCTAAGCTACTTAATTTGACAACTTATTTCATACCTCCTTTAACACAAAAAGCTTGATATCTACAAGGAAGTTCACAGAAAGCACGTATGTCAGGGCAAAACACTCCCAAAGACACATTTTTGCTCATCTGCCTGGGGAGTCAGTTTTGGATAAGTCATATTTAAGGGCTGATGAAATGTAAAACAGATGTGGAATACGTCTTCAACGTGGAACTATCTGCATGAAGCCCTCTTTGTAATACAGATTAAGAGTCAGGTAGCGATGGTAAAATACAGTTAAGGAAGCATCTGAGACGGTGAATGTGGTAAAGGAAGAAATGAGGAGAAACGTGTCCTCCATCTTTTACTTGCATAATAAGCCCTCTTGGATAAGGACAAGAGGCTCTGAGTCATGATTGCCTCTGTAGATGCTGTTCAAATACTATTATTGCCATTAATGCTCATTGTTCCCAACTCTCCCCATTGTAGCTAGGCATTTCGGCAGGCATGGTACATAAATTTGTACTCTCATCTAAGGCTCCTGCAATATTCAAGCACATGAGAATGAAGAAGACAAACTAGCAGTTTAACTCTGAATAACCTTATTTTCTGCGAGTGTCATCTGAAACCATTACTTTAATGTGATTATCTGTTTTTATTATTTCCTTTCTGTGGTCTTGGAATAAAGACACAACTGAGACTCTCTCAGACACGGTCACTGGCATCATTATAGTCTTTGTACTGTCATCAGCAGAGATCTGATCTGTAAATCAAGTTACACTGTAAGGGCTACCGAGGAGCAAGTGCTCTTTATCATGTCATTACACACCATAGCTACCACTTCCTCTGGCTCACTGAGAAAAACAGGCCGTTTTATTTCTTTTACATAACCAGAGGAGTTCTTAATGCACAGATTATTGACTTAATGGGGTTTTATTATGCCCCAGTGTACCAGGGGATTCCTTAATCCAGGTCTTCTTTTCCTGATCTATTTTCATAGCTCTTTTACTGTCACAGTCTGTCATTATAACGATTTGCGAACCCAGAACCAGCCTCGGCTCCGTCACAGGTGCTCAATGCGGAGAGCAGGCGCTGTTTCACCTCCTCCTTTGCCCTCTCGCAGTCCTGTTGAGCGCAGTATGGCACTGCTGGAGTTTTGCCCTCGAGAGCATTTCCACAGCACCAGACCACCCTGGTAAGGACAGCAGGATGGGGATCCTCCTTTGCTGCTCTCTGCGGAGCCCACCTGGGTTCAGACACGACGAGCACCGACACTTCCTCATGGCCAGAGCACTGCACTTGCAAAGATCTGTCTGAGCAGCTACCTAGGGGGAAAAGGAGGCTGCAAGAGCCTATGTCCACCTCAAAGCAATCTGCTGCCAGCACCAGGCACCAGCAAAAGCCGTCCGATACTACCAAAATTACCCAGAGACGCTCACCTCCCTGTACAGTGTCTCTGCAAGCAGTATTCTGAAAGGTTGGTATCACCCATTTGGCAAGGGAAGACCCTGTATTTCTTGAAATAGAGAGAAATCAAACTAAACAACTTGACTTAAACACCAGCTGAGCGCTCAAGGGAGGGGTAGGTTTAGCCAGATGTGAAATCTCCTGTCTCCCCTTCTGTGGGTACTGCCCAGTAAAGAGACCCAAGTCTGCTCGTCTGCCTCTCACTGCCTCCTCCTCCTCCTCCTTCCCTCTTTACTGAGTGCTGGTTGGGTCGTCACAACTGGAGATGCCCATAGCAGCCTAAAGACCTGCACGGAGCTCCACAGACTGCTGCACGTTACAGGACAGACGTTACAGCTGCCCTAGGCTGCAGCGCCCCAAAGCAACCACCCTGCTTTATGGCTCTCAAACCTTTAAAACCCCCTCACGCTCATTAGCAGATGGTACCCGGGTACCCCTGCCACTGCTGGGCCCTCCTTGGGAATCGGCAGGGCTCCAAATGAAGCTCCAAATGAACCGCAGGCCTAAGAGCCTCCCCAGAGCAGGGTCTGGGCAGCTGTTAGAGCTTCACAGCGTGTCTGCCCACCCCACAGATTTGGGATGTGATCTCCGGTTTGGACCTATCAGTGTTACCATAATACAAGTTGATTGTAACAATATGTTACTGAGATTGTTGCTAGCAGACTGTTCCCTGGAGTGTAGAAAAAAAAAATTTAATCTGGCATGCTATCAATGTTAAGAGAAAAAGTAACTTTCTATCAAAGACAAAAAAAATCCAACTAAAGATGACAGTGCGCCAACCTCATCCTCGGGGTGAGGGAGAAAACTAATGCTGCATACGGTCCCACAGACTTCGTTCCAGCAAACAAATTGCTAAAACTCTGCTTCTCCTCCTTAAATTACCAGCATGCAGTAATTCTTTGGCGTTCATGATCACCAAAGTGATCTGGCTGAGAAAGGTGGATGGGTTTCTCTTTCCAAAGGTCACAAAATAGATATGCCCCGTCCGGGGGCTGAAAGAGCGGGAACATTTGGTGCTCCTCCAAATGAAAGCATCGCCACTGCCATTTGTTCAGCAGCCTCTCGTCAAGCTGCTGCATTTGGATCACCCAGTGACCTCCCCACATGTCAGGGACGGCTGACTGTTTCACAGCCTAGATCTTGCAGAAGCCACGTGCATGCTGGTCGCTCCAGAAATTACAGAGTCCCCTTGAATTTGCCTGTCTGCGTAGCACTTGCAGCCCTGTGCTGATGCTTATTCTGGTGTGAAAAACACTCACGATTCAGCTGTCCTTTGCACGACTGTCCTTGGCTCCTCATTGTGCCGGTCAGACACCGGGGGCACAGTCACTGCTGCCTGTGCTTCATCCTCGCCACGCAGAACACGGGGGACGTGCAAGCAGAAGCCAGCAAACCCGCAGCAGTGCAACGCAGAACACACTGCTCTGCAGCAGTTTACAGGAACTTCAAAGTTCTCCTTGGTTATAAATCATTCCGAGCCGCCAGTCTGCCTAAGGACGGCTGTTGCTTTTGAAGGCGAAAGCTTGAAGATCAGACCACGGGCGATAAAAAGAATGTTGGTTCCACAGCCCGGGAGATGAAGTGGTGTCCAGGGACAGGATAGATCTCAGGTTGAGATGTTTTTGCTGTGTAACTGGCCACCAAGAGATAAAAGTGCTTAACGTTTATAGTAGAACTTTTAGGAAAGAGGTTTCAGCCTCTTCTATATTTTTTTCTTCTGAAAGAAAAAAACAGTTTCAGTCTCACTGCCACTTGTATAACAATTCTTTAGACTGAAATGTTACCAAATTAAGAAAAGTCTTTTTAAAGAAAAAAAAGCTTAAATAGTGAACAATTCAAAAAATGCTTGGAGTTATTTGACACTGGACCCAAGAGAATCTGCATCATCCTTTCGCAAGTGCAGGGTGTAAGGCAAAACGAGCAATGGGGAGGAGATGCCTGAGAATTGGAGGAAAGTGAAACTATTCTGTGGCAAATCACATTAAGGATGTTCTCAAAAGAGGAACCAAAAAGCAATTTAATGTGGCTCCAGTAGCAGCTCGTCAGAGTGCGTATGAAAACAAAGGCCTGCCGCATACAACTTTCACACAAACTATGTTTAGAGAGCATTAAAATATCTGCCTTTTCCTAGAAGAAAGTGATTTGTATGCAAATATACCCCAACATTTGTCACCAAACCTAGAGGATTTTGAAATGACTGAAGTTTTTGGAATATAAAGTTTATCACTGCTTTGATGAGATGAGATGCCAGCTGCGAGGCTGCTGCTGCCTCCTTTAATGCCAATTAAAGGCAAGGAAATCCCAGCTACAGCCTGCACTCCCGGCCCGAGAGCTGACCCCACACGTGCAGCACAACTCCAGCACCTCCAGCAGCAGCTAAGACATCCAGGGTCCCAAATTTAAAAGTAAAACACTAGACTTGCTTGCAACCTCTGTGACCTGAATTATTACAAAATGCATGAAACACTCCTTTCTAGAATAATTTAGTACCTTCCACCAAGAGAAATAAGAAGATAATATTGGAATAAAACAAGAAGCAGCAGCTGCTTTTGCTGAGGAAGAACAAAGTTGTGTCTTGGTCCATGTCTAAAACCCCTCTCAGTGTGTTTGCAGGAGTGGCTTTGCCCTTGAGGAGCTCTGAGGGTTTCACTGAGCCTTCCAGGAAGCAAACATGCTCCGGCAAAGCCCTGCCTGCTTGCCGAGTCCTGGGGAAGAGGTGGGCTTGCCGGCACCTGTTAAAGGTCAGCAGGTTTCAACCTTGACAGGCCCGAGCTAGTGCAGCACAAAGCCCCAGACACAGCGCCCTGCATGCCCACAGCAATGCTCTGCCAGCAGCAATGTCCTTCATAGACCTGCAAACACACAACAATTTCTTCCTTCTTGATTAAACTTTCTGTATTTATAACTGTAGTTACAGAAAGCCCAAAATAAGGACGCCCTGCAAAGAAGACCTTCCCCCATCATCGAGTAATTTTGACCTCAACAAGTACAAGAAAACTCAAAAGACCTGGTCAGGCTTAGAAAACTGTCCCCATTCTAGATGCTATCTCCAACTGCTCTGCAATTAGTCAATTGCTAATTGATTTCCTTTAAACTGGAGCTACAGATGTATAGATGGGACGTGCATGGGAGCTCAAAAGCCTATGGCCTTGTCCAGCACCCAGATATTCAAACATCTGCAGTGTTAGAAGTGGACTCCAGGACAGTCCACAGGACAAAAGTAAACTAGGCTTAACAAAGCCAAGCAGATATTACCGGAGAAGCATGGATTTGCTTAGAATATCATTTGTCAAGTTCTGGGCTTGCCACCAACCTACCCAGAACCTTTCCAGTAACAGAGGACTCAGCCCACCTGCCAGCACAGATGCACCTTCCTCTCCGAGTCCCAGGGCTTTAAAGGCTTTCGGGATACACAAGTCCCAGGGGGTGAAGGCCAAGTTCATCACATCATTTTGAATATATCTGAGAACAAAATGTTCCCACAGAGTTGAGAAAACACAAGCAAATGTATCTGCACATACACTGTGGTAAGTAGAACACTGGCAAAGCAGACGTCCAGAAACTGGGTTTCTGGTTGAGCCGGTGTCCTCAAGGAGAAGGTTCTCCAAGTATTTCCCAAAGCAGTTTAGTATGGAAGCACGAGGCTGGCTCCTGCCCCCTTTCCGTGTATCCTTGCTGCATGGGTGGCAGATGCCTCCTGACCACCCGGGTTGGTACTGCCTGGTTCACACGGGCATCTTCTACAGCAGAAACAGTGCTGGGGCTTCAGCTTTACCAAGTACTTCTTGTGGTACTTCTTTTATCTTGAGATAAAAAAGAAGCAAAAAAAAAAGTTTGCAGTAGAAACATACCAACTTTTTAAGCTAATATAAAGTAAAAAAAAAAAAAAAAAAGTAAAGGAAGGACCTCAACTCCCATCAATCCTGCTCCATATAATCCCCAAACAGACAGGGTGCAATAAAGAATAGATTATTATTTAATATATTTGCCTTGCATAATTTAGTAGAGTACTGTATATTACAGAACCTTTTAACCCCTTCATTTTTTTCCACTCTCAATTTGCACAAAAACTGGTGATGTGTTTTTCCTCTAAGGAAACAGGGTATACAAGATAATACATTGAGCAGCATTTCATCCTCACATAATAAAAATTCATAAAGAATTCATTAAAAAACAAACCAGGAAGACTCCCAAATAGAAGAAAATCATTAACGCTAGGTTTTCAACAGAGGACGAGAGAGATGGCCTTATTCAGAACACAGCCCCTCACTCTAAATGAAAATGAAGGGTCTCGGCTGCATCTCTTACAAATGCAGTCTGGAAGCCACAAAAAAAGCAGTTGTAACACCATGTCAGGCAATGTAAATATGCAGGTATGTGTCCAATTACTTGGGCTTTAAAGATAGGTGCAGTCGATCTCTTTCTAAGCAGACAGGGTGTGCGTACGTTTTGATATGTACTCTTGATGTAGTTACCTTTGAAATCCAGCTCTGCTGGTGACTGTTGTTGTTGGAGCAAAGTATATGTATGCAAAAGCCAGATCATTTTCATCATGCTGTGCGGTATATAGCGGCGTCTTTCAGCCTAAATATCCATACTGCTGCAAAAAATGCCCTTTTTCTTTTGAAGTAGGGGAGTACAAGCCTCAAAGGTTCGTTTCTTTGCAGTGACTAAGTCCCTAATGAGCACGAGCTTACCAACACGGCGTCACAGCACGATAATGCCAAGCACCAGCCCTCGTGTTACATGCAAATACGGCCACGGTAGATCTCTGTCAATACATCCCACAGCACAAATCCTCACTGCAGAGGATAAAGTTGGTATAAACCATGCTTTCATATATTACTTCATATTGAAAGAAATATTGGTGACCTTATCCAGCATGACTGTTATAATAGTAATAAAACTGAATCTTGGAAGATTACACTTCTGGTCAAAGTAGTAAAATGTGACCTTATTCTATTCAACATTGACATTTATTATATTAATTCAGACACAAAAACTGCATTAAAATGATGTTAAGTGTCTGGCTCTAAACCACAACACCTAAGAAATTCAGATCGCCGAGTAAGACTTCTCCAGCTCTCCGTTCTGCACCTCCCCACTGCAGCAGTCATGGCATTTCCAAGAATCCCTGGAGCTGCCCAAGGGATCTCAAACTCAAACCTGGCTCAGGTTCCCTCTCTAAAAATCTGCATCTATCTCAACCATGTCGGGGTGATGCAATGTGCTGCATCCCCTGGGCTTACAAGTTGTGGGTCTAACAATTAAAAAACGGATAAAAAATAAAATAAAAAAACAGATTCAAGGCTTACTCTTCATATTTTAATACAGAGACAATGCAAAACATGTAGCAATGCAGAGGACTAAGTGAAAACTCTCAAACTGGATCAAGAGCATGTTTTTTCCACAGCAGTGGTTAATATTGCAGAAGCCTGTGCATTTCAGACATGGGGGCAGAATTCTAGTGTCAGGTCTGCAAGGAAGATCCAGGGACTCTGTACTCCCAAATACTCTGAACTCCCACTTATTTCACTAAAAAATACAGGACAGGGAGAGAGAGCAGCATATCAGAGCAGAGATGTGCAGTGCAGATCTCGGAACAGAATGAGGTCTGGAGCTATTCTGGGATACAGCAGAAGTTTAAAAGCAGAGCTACCTGGCATTTTTTTATTTATTTTTCCTCTGTAGTCAGTGCTCATTCACAGGAAAATATTGCTGCACTAAAAAAAGAATTCTCAGCATTACAAAAGAATTGTTGTTGGAAAAAAATATAAAACGATAATTAAAAAAAAAATCCTCCAGTTGTGCTCGTATCGGGGGATAAGAGCACTCAGGGGATGCGGTAATTCCGCAGGGAGCGTTGCCTCCTGCATCCCAAGGACCCCAGCACCGTGTCAGGTCGCTGCAGGGGGACCTGACATGCTCAGAGGGACTTTTAATGGGAAATTCACCATCCATTCCAGTAACAGCAAACACGGCTACCTCGACCTTCGTACTCGGAACAGAAATTGTATCCCTGGCCAGGCTGAATTCATAAATCTGCCCAATTTTAACAATTTTGACGAGTAAATGAGAACACCGATCCTTCCTGCGATGCTCTCAAAGTGCAAACGTTGGGTTTAACTTTTCCCCAGCAAGAAAAGCTGTTCTGTAGCAAGTGACATCTCATTCACGACGCTGTCTCTTCTCAAGACATCCCAAGACAGCGGGACGTGCAGCGGGCGCTTTCGCCTCCCGGTCGCTGGACCCCGGCACCTGCATGGAAAAGCCTCCTCCTCTCCTCTCTACCTCCTCTACTACATCTTTATGTCCTACTACAATCCACCTTCCCTGATTTAAGAGGACAGAAATGTGACTAATAAGGCATGTTATGAACTACAGTATTTCACAAAAATATCTGCCGAGCTCTCCATGACCAAGCTAATTATAACTGTACTCTCTCTGGCCTGATGATGCTAAATGGAGACACACAAACTGTCTGGGAAAGCAAAAAAAGATGCAAGTGAAAAATGTTCACATGGAGAAATATTCCGAGAGCGTCGAGGCTTCGGGAGCGGCGGTTTATAGACCCGGTTCCTAGTGCACATGCATTTTAAATGTGAATGCCTCCTCAGTATTCATGAGGTGTGCCACAGTTCAATAGTTGTTTTCATGAGTTGTGCCTTCATTAGGTGAACAACATTAAACACCTGGGATACTGTTCAAACTAGTCCTAAGGGGCAAATTTTCATGACAAATGAGCTGAGATAAATTTTACAACTGAAAAAAAAAATTGCAATTTTGCAATGGTAAATTTACTGCTTGTTTCAGAGAAATAAAATAAGGCAACAAGACACAAAGTTAATATTAATATACATATGTATATTTTTTTTAATAGAATCTCTACAGAAGACTCTCCACTGGCTGCAGAACTCAGAGCATATTTGAAAAAAGCAGTGAGTGAATTAATATTTATTGATATAAGAGCTTCCCCCACCTCAGGTTAATGGGGTTAATTCCCCACTATCTTTGGAAAGTTCTACACATTCATTAGCAGGGTGATTTCCTCTGCTTCTGTGGCTAACGTGCTCTTACGGGTCACACTCACATCCAATATTTGTCTACAGGTTGCAGCAAGCCTGTTGCAATGCTCATTTGGTGAAAAATCCACTGGTGACCGTATCAAACGCAGGTTTTTTGCCCTCTCTCTTGCTGGAAGCAACCCCTGTTCAGTGCCTCTGTGCACACATGGAATTAGTGGCTGGTGTTTCCCTACGGAAAAGGGATGGGATGAAGCAGAGAGCTGCCTGCAGGGCACCCTCCTGCCCCGTGTCCCACTGGATGGAGGGAGGATGCAGGCTGCAATCCCGCACCTGGCTCCTTCTCCAAGGACCACAGCAGTTGTAAACAGGGGTAAAGAACAGCTGTACTCAGAGATAATTCCAACTGTGATTGATATTTCTGAGAAGATTTCCTCTAGCCTCCTAAATCACAGTCGCCTCTTCCTTTGAAGACGCCATCACAGAAAGATAATGCCATCTAACAGAGTAATATGTTTATGTACATAAGCACTCTTAATGCAATAGAAACTCCCCAAACATTTCCTCTCTGTCTGTTTTTACTGTTTTTTTTTAGTTTATTATACACTGAACAACCCTGCAGAGGCTGCCAGCTCCCTTTCAAGCAGCCGCTCAGCCTTTCATACCTGATGAAACACAAAAATTAGAGCAATGAATATTAGAAATATCCACCTTACTTGATTAGCTGCTCCTTAGTGCACTGCAACCCTTTGAACATGGTCAGCTAATCCCATTAGCTGGCCAAGCAATTTTCTCCACTGCTCCTAGGAGCACTTTGAACCCTGCTCAGCCCTTAGATTAGATTCAGCTGCCTACACAACTGCACTGTATTTCCCAATGGGTGAAGACTGATACAGTAAATGCTGCATTTTTCCCAATTCAGCTCAATCTCCAACTCAAGTCCTCCAGCCCAGGTCTCTTATTCTCAAGGAAGCCGCAGTCTATCAGGGTATAAACCCACACACCAAGGAGGAGAGGGAAGGCACAAAGAGCCCCTCCTACACCCAAGTATTTCTATCCACTTAGCAGCAGATTTGTAGTTTCCCAGTCCCTTCTGCCCCCTTTGAGACCCCTTCCCTGTCAGAGTTGCTTAACAGGGTCAAAGCATGAGGGTCGACAGGATGTTTCCATCTGAATTCAGCCTTTCCCTTGGTTCAAAGGAGGACAAGATGCTTCACTATCATTTTGTTTCCTCTTTAACCTGTACTAGACATTACTGATGCCTTCAGTGGCCAAAAGCAAAACCAGAGGCAGGTGCTTCATCCTGAACCGAGGAGGAAATAGCTGCTGCACGAACACATGGCAGGCAGGGGAGAGGAACAGAGAGGAGGTAAATAAAATAGATACACAGCACAAGCATGGAAGCATCATCTCCTATGGAAACTGCGAAAAATCTGGCATAATCTAACTCAGCAAAACTGCCTGCAGACAGCTAAAAACCCAGTGGTATTTGCAATGTAAACCCCATCCATATGGACGTATTTTAAGAACAAGAAAGCAAATCAGTACCAAAGTTAGGTTATTTACAGTGCCTGATAAAGCTGGAAACATGTTATGTCACTCCATACAATATGCCTAAATAAATGATAGTAGAAAAGTAGAAGGATGATATTTGAAACACAAAACTGGAAAGGTAAATAAATCAGCATCTTGACATCTTGAAATGCAGTTTCTTGAAAGGTTTGTAAGTCCACGGGTATTAAAGCTAAGTTTAGGTCAGAACATTCCTGAGAGGAGAATTATTCAAACACGGGGCTACTGAGAAGGTGTCCTTAGAGTCAAACCCTGGTTTTAAGACTGCAAAATATAACTGCTTTAGTAACCAGGCAAGTCTTTCATGCAATGGCTGCTCTGAAAAATGCCATTTTTTGTAGCATGCGTGAATTCTTGAAATTGTCCTGGAAGCAGCAGAGCAACAGTAAGCAGTTGGTTGGCACAGCTTCAGCCAACAGATCTCACACTCTGTGATTTGAGGGCTCCGAGTCAAGAAAACGCTTCAGTGAGTAATCCAGTCCCATCAGCTATTTGTACTTTATCCTTCTCCTTTCCCTGCAGTGGCTCCCCACAAGGACCCAGTGTGACAACACAGCTCAACAGATTAGACAGCCTCTATGTCAATTAAACCAAAAACAGGCCGTGCTGCAAATCCAGTAGCATCTACATCTGCCCTAGACCAGGGATGCAAAGGCCTTATTTTCATAAATGAAATATTTTCATAAGTGACACATTAGCGATGGCCTACGCTGAAAAAAGGGATATGCACAAAAGATGCCCCATCACAGGTATGCACTAAAATCAACTGTAGCATTTGCCCAAGAACAGAGAAACGGGGCTTTGACGGGTAAGTTTTTAAGTAATCCCCATGGAGATCTTTAATAGCTAGCGCATTTCGAGACATATTTGACTGCTCTCAAAAACAAAGCCCACGTTTTTATGCAGTCAGGCCCAGCGAGCAGCGCACAGAACAGAGGGAAGCACCGGGGTGGATCGGAGAGCAACCCCCGGGCACGGGAACAAACCTCCGCCAGGGCAGCGCAGAGGGCAGAGCTGCCCACCGGGAGCCGCTCCGTGTCCCATTGCTGTGGCTGCCCGTTCCCGGACCCCGCTGCTCCCACACTCGGTGCTTTGGGAGAGCAATTACACCTAAGGGATGAGTTTCCGACTTTCAGAATCCATGAGGGCTGTTTGGTGTCACAGGCGCATCTCTACCCCACCCTGGGCACCTGAGTCACTTTCAGACTTCAATCTTTGCCACCTTGCGGCGCTCCAAGAGCCAAGCAGAGCTCCAGCACAGCTGCAGATCCGAGTCCTGATGGACAACCTGCTATCAGAAACGCTGGGCACTATGAGAAGAGTCCATAAACAGGGCAAAATGAGTAGATTCATCTCCTGGCAGACACCCCTCTTACCTACTTAGCGGCATTTGACATGTTAAGGGAGCTAACGCGCAGAAGAGAGAACGCCTTTCAGCCGGTGACATTTCCACTCCAATCCTCACAGTTAAAAACGCATTAGCAGTTACTTTCCATCTATCAAAAGCGTGAGGCAGGAAGCAACACTTGCCTGGCAAAGCCTAAGAACACTATTAAATGTGCCGGGGGGCAGACTCTGTCCTTTTTTATGAGCCATTTGCATAAGCAGGACATTTCCACAGAAGTCTACATGGCTCCAGGGCAGCATAACTTGCCACCTCTCTACCTGACTGCTGCTTGGGCCTGCCTGACTACCAGGCATCAAGGACTGACTAAACACAGTCTTTACAAAGCATTTATGTCCTTACACACACAGTTCATTATTTTCACTTGTCTAACACAAAAAAACCAAGTAATTATTACAGACTCGTGGACACAAGGGTTACTGTGGGTAGCAAGTCACGGTGCATCAGCTGATGGGCAGGAGCCGCATGTCCCTGCACCATGAGCCCTTGGTGACACCAGGGACTCAAGCTAGCTTAGTGCTCACCGAAGGGATTCGGCAGTGAGGGCTGGAAACTCAACGCTTGCTAACACAGACCTTCCTCAGGACTGGGGCACTGGGGTTCCAGTCCTGCCGTGGACTTGGATTTGAGACCCTGTGAAGCTCCTAGTCCCACCTGCTCTTTCCTGTGGCACAGAAGCAGAGATCATCTGCCATTCCACAACTGTGCTTCTCTCTGCTCCAAAAAATACAGCTCATGTTAGACCTGCAGAGAGCAGAGGACTAGAGGAATTAAACCCCCATTCCACTTGCCTGCTTGTAGTCTATAAAATGCCCCATTCAGAGAGGTCACAGATTACTATGGAAAGTCAGTAGCTGAAAGTTTCCCAGAGTCTTCTGATTTAGAGGCAGTTTATCAATCCAGAGAGGCTCAACGTGGCCGATGAGAGCGGCCAGTACTTTCCCAGGTTGGCTCCCACCACTCAGCCTGCACTAGCATCTCCCTTGCTACTTCCCAGAGCTTTTCTCCCGATAAAATAGTCCTACATCCTATGCATCACACTGCACGCATTTAACTTTCATATGCATATTTAGTTCTCTAAAATAGACTCACCTAGAATCTTTTCAAAGACTGTTCTTTGAAGGGAAGGAGGGTAGGAAGGAGCCACGCGCACGGCGGCTCCGGCGCTCCGTGGGAGGGGAGGAGGAGGGCAGGCGAGTCCCCGAGGTGTCACTACGCTGCGCCCGCGCAGCCAGCGCTGCTCGCGGCGCTGCCACACGGAAAGCCTGCGCAATAACCACTGCACAATAAATTGCTTGGGGATCAAAACAGAGGGAAAATTATAACTTGCAAGCACAGTTCTCTTCCCAAGGCTTCCTAGTTACTTCTTCATTTGTCTCACGCTCCCTGTGTTTGTGCCAGGATGGGCGGGCGGCAGCAGGGCCTTCACTGTGGCCCTGCGTTGGCATCTAAAGTAGCCAGGTGCCCAACTGCGATTAGAATAAAAACAAGTTTCCCTCGTCGTATCTGCAGGGTCCCAACACTTAATCCTAAATCCTGTTGCCTGTCTGAATTTTAGACAGCACTTGGAAGCAAGACACAACTTCAGGCCGAGGTAAAACATCTTTTATGGTTTCCTCAGAAGTCTCTGTTGAATAATATTCTTTGGGAATTGCTATGGGCATCTAAGGATTCAGGCAATGTAGACTCTTTTCAGATAATGTTGTTCTCGCAGTCAGCGAGAGAGCCAAGAGCTATTGCAAGTAAAAAATAGTCCTGCGCTTGGAACAGCAAACCTATTTTTCTAACAGCGACAGTAGAGGAAGGGACATAGAGCAGTTGTTTAAAAATGTAGGAACAGCCCATGCAACATCCTGCAGAGAAGTCCTTGGAAACAGGCAATTAAATCGGGTTGTGAACTTTTCTAGTGATTTTTATCATTGACCTTAATATTACCTAATTCAGCATTTTAGAATAAATTCAAAACTTTGAGGTTTTTTTAAATTATTAATTTGACCACAACTCCTAGGTACATTTGAATCACTAGAACACACGGCTTATGGGCAAGGGAGTGGGATCGGAGTGACAGACGTATTTGCAAGACGCAGATATATATGTCTAGACTGGTAACTATATCTGTCTGCGTAGGCTAATATCTATCAAACAAACAAAAAAGAGAGAAAATGTGCAAAGAAAAACAGTAATCGTAAATAACAGTCTCTCTTGTCTCACTGCTTTTAAAATGAGTCAATTTAATTTCTGAGGTCTCGATCTGCTTTTTCTATTGCAGACTATTTATTTCAAGCACAAAAAAGTCAAACCATCTACAGAACTTCACTCTATTATTAACCTCGAAACTGGTGGCTCATTACAAGTCATAGGTTGAGTATCCCAATTACCAGCCAAGGAGATGGAAAGAAACAGATTTAACATCACAGCAAACAACTTGGGTTTTCTGGCCCACAGCGTGCTGTAACATCTTGTTTTGTCTGTTGGTGGCTGCTACTTTGGGAAGGAGTTTTCAGAGGGCTGGCAGTTGGGGATACAGTGCATTTATTGGGAAATTTTTATGTATTTGTCACTGTGATGGAAATCCCTGCACTCATCAGGGATTAAAGCTATTAACAGAGATCACAAAGACTCAGGATAATTGTGTGTATCTCTTCCTGTGCTACTTCAGGCTTTGATCCTGTACACACTCATGTGTATTTAAAAACCACCAACTTTAAATGCCTAAAAGTATAAATGGTTGCACCAAAATGTATGCTGTACATACACTGTACCCACCATAACAGGTTTTAAAATGATTTAATGTTGGTTCAGTAAATGAAGCTTTCTCCAACAGAGAAGGCTGCGGTTTCCTCCCATGCAGGCTTTGTGCAGTCACGTGCACTGCAGTCTTTGCTCCTTCATGATGGATTCACTTAGCTCATGAGGACAGAGTTTCCTTCCTTCTGAAGGAAGAGTGAAGGAAAACACATCTAGGACTACATATTTGTTCACATAATGGCACAACTAACAGACTTGTTCTGTGGTCATGCTTCCTATCTAGTATTAAATAACCAGTTTGGTGGAGGCAGTCAGGACCACTCCAAACGCTGATAAAGGTATTAGAAAGATCTGAGGTGTGTTCTTCCCACTAAAGACTGTTAAATGTAAATGAGGCATCTCCAGACTATATAACCTATTTGTTACATTCACTTGCACTGTCCCTCACAATTATCTCTCCAAATTTCTGGCAAGCTGTGCAGTGGGTAATCATGCTGTCAGGTTAAGAAGAAACAAATAGATATCCTTAAGACAAAACGGAAGACACTGAGCGTTCTGCAGAAAATCTGTCCTTCCAACTGGAAGTCACAGACATCACAATAAAGCTGTCCTGCGGTAGCTTCTGGGCTCCATTTGGCGCACAAGGTTGCACTTCTTGTCGTGCGTTATCTGTATCCATCACAGCACTGAGCTGAGAACCCATTAACCATCTTTTGAGATGCATGTTATCTCTCAAAAAAAGATAACAATTAAGAAGAGATAGCAAGAATTATTTGTACACTCTGTACTGTTCCAAATGAGCTGTGGAAAACATCCGTATTACTCCTAAAGCACCACAATTAAAATGTAGAATGGTATAATAACATACAAGGAGTGCTATGAAAGCATAGCACAGCAGCACTTAGAATGGAAATAAAATTTTAATCACTTGCTGCTACTTTTGTACACCAATTCTGATACTAATTTCCTATATCCAATCGTACTGTTTAGTGACTCAGCAAGAAAGGATGTGAATTTCTAAAAATAACTAAAAAAAAAGGAGAAGAAAGCACAACTTTGCTCTTACTACACCCTCAAAATGTAAATAAACAGTGAAAGCAATTGCTTTGCAAAGCAAGGCGGGGAGAAACCCCCTAATGCGGAACAGCTGCAGAGCACAGCAGTAACAAAAAGAGCAATAAGATCTGAATGTCATATCATAATATGGTTCTCTACAGAAACAAAATACTTTATGAATAATAGAATGCTTCCATTCAAAATTACGGTCTCATTCTTTTGTGTTTTTAACCTCTCTTCTTATGCGGTAAGGAAGGTACCCTTGACTGCTTTGTACTTCTATCCTCTTGAAGCTGAAAGTCTCTGGCACATCATCGGTGAGGTACAGAAGAGACTTCATTTGCAATTCCAGGTTCAGGATGCTGCAAACTGACATCTCCAGCGCGCATCTCCTTGTCACTTTACCCTTCCTCAGCACAAAACAAAAACAAAAAAAAAAAAGGAAGAAAAGGGGGAAAAAAAGAAGAGCTGTCAAACACTTCTCTAAGACACATGAGTCTCCAGATGGAAAAGAGCATTTTAAAATCAAACCCTCTAACCTGAGAAGGCAATGAGATACCTGGCAAGTAATGCACACTGATAATGCTCCACACTGCTTATGAGTCTCCAAGGCCAGCAGTATCTACACTGAAGGTTTCCTTTCTTCCATAGAAATATTAAAAATAACTGCTTAACCGGGAAGAAATCCACACAGAGCATCCGGAATATTTGCAAACAAATAAAACTCGGTGAGAGTACTCCGAGGGAGGATTACACACCAGCGATATGCATTAACACCCAGGAAATATATAACAATAACCACAGAATATCTTCAGTGTCCTTAAATCCTCGGGCAGGATTGCATGGAAATGAGCAGCTACTTGTTTATTGAACATCCTTCACCCCGGTACCAAGGAAGCTTATGTTACCCGATGAGCTCTTTTTGCTTTCAAATACCCTGCTCGGCAATCAGAGGCTGCTGCTCGTGCCAGCTGGCTCCCTTCCACGCTGAGCAACGGCGAGAGCAGCCCACCTTGCCCCTTGCAAAGCAATCCCTCCTGGAGCCGCTCTGCCTACCTGTAGAGATGCCACCATCAGTCACCAGCAGACAGGACACTTCTGGTGCCTGTGCTATTTAAATATCGCAGCGAAGCAGAGCAGGATGCAAAATGAAATTTCCCTCTTAGGGGAAATTCTAGAGGTTCAACCTTGAAACAACAACAATAAAAAAAATACACCTTCAAAAAAAAATAGTGTCAAAGTTGAGGCAGGAGATTTTAGATTTAAAAACAAAAAATAAAATTCATTTACACTAACCTGATGGAAAAGCTAAAGAAAAAATTAATCAAAGCAGACGTTACATAATTGAAAGCGTATTTTTGAGCATAAACAATTTGCAGCTTGGCACAGAAAGATCTGTGCTGCTTAAATACTGCAGTCAGGAGAGAAATCCACATACAGTAAATATCACTTTATAAAACATAAGGCAGGGGCTAATGCCAACATTTGCCCCATCGTTCAGCTTCAGCTTCTTATGTTGCTCCTGGTGGTTTAATCTAGGAGAGAAGCTAGGCTTCCCAGTTAAAAATATCTAATGAAACATTCACAGAATCCCAGAAAGGTTGGGGTTGGAAGGCACCTATAGAGACCATCCAGTCCAACCTGAACTCCAGCAGGGACATCCAGGGCAGCGGCACAGGGTTGCACCCAGGCAGGTTTGAGAAGAAACAAAGCGCTTGGAAACAGAAACTCTGCAGTTATTAACTAACATGACAGGAAGGCGCTTTCCTCATCACAGAAGTAGCACAGGACAGGCCCAGTCATCCAGGTAACTGCCCAACGATGGCTCTTTTAGCCACGGTTGTAACCCAGGACCAGTGTTGACCCATCTACAGCCCAAGGACGAGCTCGGTGTGACACCGCACAGTGACACTGGCCCCGCTTTACTGAGGAAGCTGCACAAGGTCAGCGAGACTGCAAGGCAAAGCTCTGTGGAATAAGAAGAGCAAAGACACAGGCAGAAGTGTGAGCAGCGGGATGGTGTTCGTTAGCAGCTCAAGACTCAGGAGAAAAATATTGACTTGAAAAAAATACAAAAAAAAAAAACAAAAAAACTTAGGGGAAAAAAAGCTAGATCAAATGAAAACAGTGAAACAGAAGAGGGCAGCGCATCAAGCTTGAGGCCACTTTCAAGAGCAGCCCAAGGCCAACACTTCTCCTCCACCCACAGGACCCTCGGGGCATCTCCTCGGCCTACGGATGCTCAGTCGGTGCCACGTTCATCCTAGCCCTCCCTTGGTCTGTCGTGTACTAAATTACGCTGCGTTCTCAGATTGTATCTATCGTACCTGCCATCCCTCTGCATGAGTAAAGATGTCTCAACAACAGCAACCCAAAAAGAGGAGGGTCACAAACATAAATCGGGACTTTAGCAATAAATCCTACCTCAGGATTCAAGGAGTGAATGGCAAGTTGGAGATGGAGTGAACAACAACACGACAATAAATACCGGTTAGCAATGTGACGGGGAACGTCAGAGCTGCAGTACAGGATGTGCATGTCACACTAAGTCAAGGGGATTTGTAACACTGTCTGCTTGGATCTCTGCTGCCTACAGCTTTAACCTCCGCTACCAGCCCAAAGGAAAACCTGAGGGCCTTTAATTACAAAAGTTTGGGACTGTCCAGGGAATGGAGATTTGGGCACAGGACGTGGGTCTGGGACAAGGCAGAACTGAGGGGAATCCATGAGAAGCAGAGAAGCACGGTGGGCGCATGGCCGTGCTGGGCAGCCAGGGACACACTTGTCCTTCCCGTCCCACCACGCTGACCCTACTCCAAGCAGCAGTTCTCCTTTCCCAGACAGAGGCTCAGAGCAGCCACACGTTCCATCTCGGCAGTCTCAGCTCCATCGCTTTTAAGCGGAAAGCGAGCAGGAAGCTCTAAAATCCAAATTAAAGTATGTGAACAGAAGTCGAAATTATTACATGGTCTAGGATTTTAACACTGTGGAAAAGAGTTTGCAAGATAAAAATAAGCAATGCAGCACTAGCACATGCCAGGAACATTTGGAATTCACATACTGTTAGACTTTGAAAGGAGCAGGTTGATGGGCATCCAAACAGAGAGATATCTTCCCATAGCACACACGTCTGCAGGCAGGTCCCTCAACGTGCCTTGTTCCCCGCTCCTCTTCAAGCCAGCACAAAATTGCCTCCACAGACTGAGAAAGTACACTCTAGGCTCAATCATCTGTAACTCCATCAAGTTCTGAAGGATGCTTGGCTTCAGATGGGAATGGGAAGTCAGATATTTTAGTAACGGATCTGCGTAGGTTCAAAGAAGTTGAAAAAGTTGGTGAGACAGTGAGATTGCTGGAGGACTGGAGGTCTGCACAACACCAGGAAGAGAGAGGCAGGATGTCCAACTCCAAATCCAGATGTGACTTGGAAGGGAACTCATTTCGTTATTGCTGTCCTTGGCTTAGAGGTGCTTTGCTTTTCCATCAAGAGTTAAGATCCAGAATCGAATAATCAGGATTTTCTTGTAGCCAAGAGCATGAGACATCACATTTTTATTGGCAGACTCAGTCATGGGTTTCTTAAGATGAGACACATCAATTAGCAAAACATTTTTCTTTATTCCCTTTCCAAAAGCTAATTTGGTGAAAACTTAGCTGGACCAATGGAATGTGAACTGATAACACACAACACTGATCTGAACTCAGTGCCTAAGGCGATGAATTTCTAAAAATCAGTCTCAATGAAATTTAATTTCATGTGACATCCTGCAGCCCTTCCAGCAACAGTAATTTACAGTTTGCTGTACTTCCCCAATAGGAGTAGGGGGGACTCTCAAGGCTGAGATGACAGAGACGGGGGATGATTATGCAAAAAAAGACCTTTAGCCATTTTTTTTCTTCTGTCATTTCATTATATTTACACAAATACGGAAGCATGCAGTCAAATACCCAACCAGCCCCATTTGCAGGGCCCCTAAGCAGGCGCCCTTAAGTGGGTCCTTAGGCCACTTCCATTCCCACCAGCGGGATCCCTGTGTCCACACTTACATGCAAGTCTTTGCAAAGATCCCTTAAACACTGCTGCATTCTGATACCCAAGATGGAACTTCCTAGTTAGTGCTTGACTACAGATTGATGGCAAATTTGCACACTACATAATTTTGTAGAGTTCTGTGAAGCCACCAGAAAACTTTTAGCGACTGCTTGACTTGCAGGTCAGGTCCTATGATGCTTATTCAACCAAAGCTTATCATCACTTCAGGCTCCAAGCACAGCACAAACAACAGACAGAAATAGATTCACTCTAGACCTGTGTCTACTGATTGTGGATTTCCATGACAAAGCTGATAATACAGCATAAGATGGGAGTATAAAAATTATATGTAATATAAACAGCATCTCAGCTACTCTCAATCTCTTCCTGCACATAGTCCTATCTGAATAACTGAACAGTTTTGGACATCAAGTAAAATATAAAATAAGCTAACCACTGTTAAATATATCTTTGAAATGGGAAATATATTTAATTAATCTGTTTCCTCAAATATAATTAACATTTTGCTAAGTTTAGTAACAGCGTCATAAATTACACTGATAAAGTCTATAAAAGGGGATGTTTCCAAGAAAATTTCTGTCATTTTGGGTGTGGGTGGTTGCCCACTTCAACTGACTAAATCAGCAGAGCAGAACTTTTATTTGTTGCAACAGATGGCAAATTTAAAACAGCTTCAAACCTGTAAATGTCTGAAAGTCAGAACTTCCCACCTCTTTCATGGGTCATGATCAAAATTGCTACCATGAAGAAAGTCTGATGATATTAAACATGCATGGCCAAGAATCCCTGTGTTTATTAAACTTAGTCCAAATAATGAGATAAATGATACCCACTTAGTGCCAGGCCTGGATCCAGCTTCCTGGTACATTCACAGCCTGTTGCCATCCTTGTAATTAACCCAGACCATCCCCAGGGACGGTGAGGATGGAGAACTAGGGCTTATCTGCTCCAGGAGGTATCTGCTACGCTGCAGGACATTACGAACTAATGAAATCCAATTCTATCGTATCTTAAGGACATGCAATGCAAAATCCATTTATTTATTTTGGATTGCCTCTACTAAGGTCTAAAGAGAGCAGGTAATTCACTCCGTGTGCTCCTTGCTGATGTACAGTAATTCACTGTGAGGAGTGAGGCTCCCTGGTTCCCCAAAGCCACAACAGCAGGGTGACAAATCAAGGTTACAGTCACGAAAACCCAGGTGTCAAAAGCACCAGGATGTTTCAGAGGCCAATGTCAAGCCCTAATGTCAAGACTTACGTTTTACGCAGAGCCCTTCCACAAACCAGCCCTCCCAAAGCCATTTGCCAACTTGCCTTCCTCCGGGTTGCTCAAGTTCCTCAAATCTGTTTTGTTTTTAATCTGGGCCGCTACTTTTCCTGCTGTAAAAGCAATTCAATTCTTGCATGTCTTGGGATTTCACGCTTAGTTTTTAAGCAATGTGATTGCTTCCAGGTAGACTTTAGAGAGAACAGAGTTCACCAACTCTCAGTTTTCATGGGAGTTGCTAAGTTTTGAGAGTCTTATCCCTTCATCCAGTATCCAAGTATTGCTCACCAGAATCTGTTTTCAGTGAAAGCCACTATGCCTTCTGAAAAACCTCTGCTCAGAAACTCAATAAAAAAAGCTATAAAGACATGAGAGCTTTTCATTTTGCACAGAACTGATCAATAAAATAATAAATACGCAGCAGCTGTATTAAGGAAATGCACATTCTCATGGAGTCTCTCTGAACTTAGCTTCCCACCGGTGTCTCAGGAGAGATAATTTGTATAGCTCAAGACTTACTTCACAATACTGTCCTAAATAGTGTTAAATTGGTATTCTCTGCTCCACTGGGCAACCTATCTAGATGCATAAAGAAAATACGACAGTCACAATTACTTAGGGTTGACCGACAGCAGCAACAAGAAATTGCAACATAACTCTTAAAACATCTATACCCTGTTTCAACCACAAAAACATGAACAAAACTCATAACAAATTCCTTACTGTAATTAAAACAAAATAATAACCACCCCAAGCTAAACAACTGCCACAGCAATCAAATGTCACTTAGCTTGCTTGCCTCATTTGACATATTTTTAATGAAGAAGTTATTATTAATAACAAACGGAGAGAACGCCTAGATTTCAGGGGACTCCTACACTCCAGTCCAGACTGAGGAAAATCAACTTAAAATGAATTTAGATCATGAAATCAATATCTAGGGATTAACTAAAGATCACTGAATCCTTTGTTATTGATTCACAAAAATACAGCCCTTTTACTGTGCAGCACATAATTACTTCTTATTTTTACAAATTTACACAATAAGAATCAAACTGAGCGTCGATTAAAATTCAGTGAAGAATGCATTACGTAAGGCAGTGAACTTTTCTTATAAATGATTGTATGTTGTTACAAACTCCATCGGCTGCACGTTGGACAGCAATGCTCACTGCAGCCCTTCTGCGTTTTGGTACCTGGACATCTACCCACCAACTCCCTCTGCACTTTCTCCTAATGTGGAAAAGAGTTTAAAATAGAAATTAGTCAAATATACCCTACAAAGAGTTTTTACTCTGTAAAGACAACCTGCCTGCCTTCACATTCTGCTAAAAATATGCTGTAAACAGACTACATTATATTTGTGCACTCCAATCTCTTATTTTATCAGTGACTAACTGCTCTGCATAAAACACTGCAACTCAATTCGGATTGTTAATAAAACTGTACCATATCAGAATATATATTTTCCTCTCTGTTTCCACCTTAACTTCAAAAACATTAAATGTTGAATATCTAAGAAACAAAAAGAGGCTTTTTGACCAGAACGTTAATTTTACACAAGCCCCGTTCCCCATAAACCAGCTGCAGTTGCAGAGCCCATTGCTTCCCATTGCCAAGGCACCTTCCGGTCTTGCAGGCAGGTTGGAAAGGCCCTGGCTGAATAGCACAAGGCCCAGGTAAGTTAAACCCACCTAGGTGGCTGCATTAAGACGAGTACTTCATAAATCAGCTCCATTTCGAGTAAAAGAAGAGTTATTCATCTAAGGACATTCTAGTTAGGGGTCCAACAAACGCCTCATGAACATACTTCAAGCTGGTTTTGAGCAGGACTCTACCTAAAATCTAAGACATCCATCATCCTACATTATTTTCCCTAAAATAGCTACTGCTATTTTATTTTTTATCAGAATCACACGGGGTTACTGTTAAGCATTTTATGTATTTTTACCTTCCATTCAGCATCAGGCACAGCAGTGCAAGTCAAGACCATGCCACATTTATGATTATTACAAAAGCTGCAGCCAGGAAGACCAAAGACATTTTTATTTTCATTTTATCTTTGTCTGTTTTCATATGCACAAACAGAAATCAACTGAAATAATGCAATTTTGCCTGAAATTTGTTCTGACACTTCCCAGGAAGCTTGTGCAAAGAGAAATTTTTGCATCACAAGAACAATATTGGGGGGGAGAAGGAATGTTTTGCAAATTTTCCATGGGCTACTTTTTCAGCAAACGCACAGCTTGTAAATTTTAGGTTTCCAGGTAGGTGTCTTTCCAGACCATAGAGTCACACAACAGAACATGCACCACACCAATAAGTGTATTAGAAAAAGCAGAAGAGTCCAAGTTTTTGGATAACAGAGTATTATAGCAATTATTTGTTCAAATAAAAAGACTTGAGCAAGTTCCAAGTATGGATAAGTAATGACATCCCACAACAAATCAATCATGTAAAACAAATTTAAAGTGGTTCATAGCTACCTTTAAGAAATGATAAATTAAATTAGCCACTTCAGGGAGGCAAATACTCCCACTATCCTGCTAAATTATCCTGCCTCGTATCCAGAAATCAGCCTCCAAAGCGTCTCCGATCTCACCTTGCGAGGCACAGTTCCCACAGGATGCCTATAAATACAGACCTGCTTGACAAGCCTTCCACTCAAATAAAAAAAGCTGTTGCATTGCAAGTAAATTTAATTTCTAAAATTTCATTCCCAGGCGTAATCTCTCTATCTTTTCAACTTTGAAAATAAGACAAAGGAAAAATAAATCTTTCTGTGGAGGCAGTAAAGCAATACGCTTTATAATTCTGCTTTTCCTGACCTTTGGATGTGTGCAGCTCCAGCGCCGCTTCCTCCAGCGCGCTGCGCGGCGCCTGGCATTTTTCAATTTGAAGCCGTAATGAAGGAGTGTAACTATGACTAATGTGTCACAGTTGCTTTGCTCTCTTCTGTCATTTCCTTCCTTCCTAAACGGTGATACTTACCGTGCATTTTAACAGTACAGCACTGAGCTGCTCCCTGCAGCCCGTACCACTGATTTCCACCCTGACGTGGACAGGTTGAACTGGCCTTTCCCAAGGAAGAGAGGTTGCAAAGGCAGCAGGTATCCAGCATGGACAAGGAGTTCTGCTGACTTTTTACTTTTTCCCAATTTTGTCTTTAATGCATTGCAAAAGCTGTTGGCATCTATACTCTTAGGAGAGCATGGGCCGGATCCTTTAACAAAGGATAACTGACAGCTGCATACAGAGGCAAACCTGCCCCAATGTGCACCTCCAGATCTTCATCTTTTCCTATCATCTGCATTTCTTGACTACAGAAGATGAGTTTAGTTCCTCCTGTTGGGTTCCTCCTTCACGTTTCTCCTGCAGGAACCTGTTTCTCAGGGTATATCAGGGTATAGCGGGGGAAAAACCTACATATTTAGCCATTATAATCACACAGAAAACAGGCCTTCTTCATAGAGCTTGTCTTGAAGCAAGTGAAAGCTCAGCACTGTCTTCCTCAATAAAGAATAGCCCTAAACCATCACCATATTTTCCAAGCAATGGTAGAGCAATTGCTACATCAGATCTACTCCAGGCTCTAAGCAAACCAAAGGCATTTTTATAACAATTTGAGCATTCAAATGTTTATTTTTAAGCACTGACCTTAAACACTGCTAAGCAGCAAAATAACCCAATGTAAGATTCTTTTCTATATGATTAGGAAGCTGAATTCCCTTTAAATTATTTATAGCATGAAGAAACACTGTAAAATAGGCAATGTTCTTAACATATTCTATGTTTTAAAGAGGTATCAACCTTCAAAGGAAAAAAATAAATATCCACTGTCCACTCCACCCTTGGGCAGTGTTAATTGCCACCTTCAACATCCCACATAGGGAAAGTTTTAACAGCCATCCAGGAATGATACTCTGCTTGCTAATATCTGTTTTTTTTTTCCTGAAGAAAAATCTCTTGGAATTTTAACGCTGCTAGCATTACACACCTCCCAAGGAGCAGGAATAAAAGCTGAGGTCTCATGAATATTGGGTCCTTCTTGTCCTAATTGTGGAGTCCCTTCCTTTTGCCCTATGGAAAAGACGTCGAAGAAAAAGGATTCAGAGTGGGATGCACACGCCATACATTACATTCACAAAAAGAGTCTGAAAACATGTGAAAAGCACATGAAAAAAGCACATTCTTGGTAGAACAGACCAGAACACAGCTTTGGGGAGATGCAAATGCAGATGGGAAAAGAGCCTTCCCAAACTCCTACCTTGGTGCAGGTTTGGGAGATGGGAGAAGGCCCCACAAGTGTCTACAGATGGCTGTGACAAACTTGGAAAGCTTCAAGATATATGGAAAAACACCAGCTAAACCCACCAAGCAGCAGAAGGTGGTGTGTGAGCAGGCAACGTGCCTGCTGCTCCACTGCTCCTCTGGAGGAAAGGATCCATCTTCCCCCGAGCACTGGAAGCTGCAGTCGCTCCCTAATTAGGTGTGTCAGAAAACCAAAGGACCAGTCTTGTTCCCTCCACAGCTTCTCTTCAAATGACACATGACTGAGGGAAATTTCTGAAGCTGGATCCATTAATCATGTTTGTCAGGGAGCCTGCAGTGTGGAGGAAACATCTGGCAGTTTGTTTGCTGATGCTTGGTTGCTTGTCTTGAAGACTGACTTGGAAGGGTGAGGGTGTCTGCATGGTTCCTGAAACCTTGTTCTGCAAATATTAGATTTGCTACAGCACTGCACCTCACAGTTCTGTCTGTAGTATAATGTATAATGTATATTATCTATATATATGGGAACCCACCTATTGCCATCCTTGTTTGCCAGCTGCTCACTTCATCCTTAGCGAAGGAGCAGGCCCGGCACCAGTCCCAGCACCAAGCCCGAGGAAAGCAAAGTCACCTCCGGGGTCACTGCCGGCTTTGCAGAGACTTTCCTCATCCCTCATCTCATTTCCCTCAGGGCTCCTAAAAAATTAATATATTAATCCAGAACTGCTGTATCCGTGGTACTGAAAGTCCTCCCTTCCGAGCAAAATAATCCCTTGAGATCCTAAGATTTGATAAAACTTCAGCGGAAGATAAAATTGCATTTCTTAGGCACTGCTTGATTTATATACCAACTCTGCAACATTGCTTCTACTGGCAGAGTTGTCAAATCTACAGCTAAAGAAATAACCGGCAATAAAAGCTTTAGATACTTCTGAGGGTGCTCTAGATTCTGCCTTGAAAGTTCAAGATTCTCCAAGAACACTTTTTATTACTTGTTTTCTGTAGGAAATCCAGATTATTTCAAGATTGATTTTCACGTTAATGAAAAAGAAATACTGTTTCGTCACGAATATTTCAGCAGCAGCAGAGCAGGAGGAGAGGGAGAAGAAAGCCCTCAGGTTCACACACTGCGCGGGACGAGAGGAGTGTATCACAGTACACGCTCCTTCTACAAACTTGTTCTCCCTTGGGCTACACGAGTAGCTCCAGACTCCACAGACGTTAGAAATAAGCATCAAGTACAAGGATATTACAGGAATTCAGACAGCTGGATACTGGCCAGCCCAGGCAGCAGCGCTGGTCATCCCCGAGGGCCCCAACGACACCCTGGTTATCTCTATTTTTACAATCCATCTCCTTGGTGTTCCTAACAGACCCAACACCGAGAGAATAGAGTTAGCCACTCTCTTTCAACAGTGAAATATTCTGTTTGTGCTTAGACTAAAATCTTTTATTATAATTTTCCCAGCATTCTGAGTAGCCTGCCAGGAGATATTTAGAAGAATAATAAATCTTATTGTGGCACGGCGGTGGGAGCAGGGCTCAGGACTAATGCAGAGATCTATTTTACGAGTGTCATCTGTTCCTGTTCTGCCAAAGGAAGAATGGCATATTGAAATTACTCTGCTCGAGGCAAAAACAGCAAGGACAGCACATTATCCTCTGCTGGCACCTAAGGAAAAAAAGGAGGCAGGAAGAGCATTTTGATGATACTGCGAGGAAATAAAGGATATAATGTGGCCCAAGTTAAAACAGTAGGCTACTCTGTTACTGAAGCTGCAAGAATGATAAGGCTGCTCTCCTGCTTTTCACAGGAGGAAGGATTTCCAGTGCTGGTACAGCAATAAGCAGGAGAAGGCAGAGAGCGGAAGGCACACGCGCTGCTCAAAGGAAGATGGGTCTCGATTTGCACATATCTGCTAATAGAGGCAAAGAAACCTTTGGGGCAGCTGAAACCACCACTGGTTCTCAATTGTTCACAAAAGGACGCAGCAAAATTGGAAAGATTATGCTGCAAAATTAAAGAGCTCCTGCACAACTTTAATTTCACTTGGCAAAGGGACTGCAGTGAGGACAGCTGCTTCTTTCATGACTTGTGAAAGCAGGTCCAGAAGGTGCAAGTATTTGAATCTTTAATGAGCGGGGGGGATCTGATAAATAAAGTCAAGAATAGAGGGATTTTGCTTCCCCTTTTTATCAGGTTCTGGTCAGCATGCATAATATCTACGCAGATGATATTAATTTATGATGAGTGGTCACACATCAGCGACCAAGCAGCATTTTAAACTGCTCTCTGTCTGAGGAGAGTGCTGCAGGCGCTAGACAAAGTCCTAAATGGCATCACTTAGTGGGCTCCAGAAACCTACAGAAGAAAATGCTGGAAAAGCCTTCAAATCTTGCAAATGAGCTGCAAGGAGGAGGAGACTAGTGTAGCACTGGGGCCAGCACGGCTAGGAAGAGCTTTCTGGGGATGCACTGGGGAACTTGCCCAAAGCACCTGTGTAAGATGACAGTGGTGACACAGGGGGCTGCTCTCGGGCAAGGGAAGGATTCAGCAGCCTCTGGCAGTCTCCTCTCCCCTGTTTTTACAGATTTCTGACATTTCTTGCATTATGATAGGGAAGACTGGATAGAACTGCAGTAAATAGCTCCTATAGCAGAGTGAAGAGGGGATGAGATGTAGGTTACAGCAGCTGCTGAGAAACAGAACTCAAGGAAAGATGTTCCATTTTCCATCCAACAATGTCCATAATTTGGATTAATGGGCTATAAAATTGACATCTGTGGCAATGAGGCCCAGCTGGGGTTTCTTTCATTGGGTACATAGTGCACACAGTGCTGCCAAGACAGCCAATATTGCCAAACGCAGAGGATGTCCTACAGTTTGGCACTCCCAAGACTTCCCCCCGGTTTTATCCTATATGTTGCTCTTTTCTCTTCCCCAGAGGCCCAGGAACGCTTGAAGCAGCAGGTTGTTTTTTCCCAACTGAGCAGAGACTCAGTGATTTTTCAGACTTCAAAACCGTTATGATCTAACGTAGCTGGTTCATAGGGTAATCTGAAATGACCCATCAACAGAAAGTTCTTTTCAAAGATGCAGCATTCGAGCACAACTCCCTCCTCCTGAGGAAGAGCATGAAGAATGGCCTTCAAGCATCCTAAACTCAGTGCCATTTGCTGAGAATCAGGCAGGCTCTTTCCACACACACAGTTTCCTCCAGATACCTGGGAAGCTGTGAAGAGGGGAGCTCTGCCCAAACATATTCCAGACGATGAGACACCCCGGCCCACAGCTTCCTGCTCCCCATCACCCATCCGATGCTTTTTGTGCATCAGAGACCTAGTGTTGCTAGTGCACCCCTACCACTGAGCACTGTACTGGGAAAAAAGGCAATATCAAGGCTCACAGGTAACACAGACAACAGCGAGGCACAGACAGGTGCCACCACGTTAAGCAGTCACATTCGTACACAACAAGAGCAGTGTGTTTCTCTTTACGATGCCAAGTGAGTGATGTTTGCATAGACTGCAATGGGATCAAATCCTCAGACAAAACATTGTAGAAAACAGGCATCCTCACAGAACAGCAGCACAGTTCTCATTAAAATACCCTCTTCTGCCAATGCTAACATTCCTCTTTAAATAAATAATTAAACACCTTCATCTTTAGATGACCTTTTTAAAAAAAACTCTCTATAATAAACATTAAAAATTTGGGGGAAAAATACTTTTCTTCTTGTGTTGATAAACCTGCAGGTTATTAGCTTGAATTGTGCAAGGATGAGGGGAAGAGACTGTGATAGATTAGTAGATAAAATCACACAATGTCACCTAGCAAATGGTGATCACTATGCTCACAGGCAACCAAACAGCCACGCTGATATCCAGCAGCAACATAATTATATTTCAAATTAGTTTTCTGCGATGCAAAAGGCAAAATAAGAGAGACCGTCTGATGTGATCACGCTGAAGAAAAAGACCCGGGTAATATAGTTGGTTTTCAAAGTCCAATATGTATGGAAAATGAGGTTGTACAATTCCAGCTCATTTCTGAAGGTTCAGGGTCATCTTATTAGGAGCAACGTATTTACTGTGCTCCTGAAGAGCCGGTATTGATTAGAATGTAAGTGTTTACGCCTGGTTCTAGGGTCCCTCTTCTCCCGTGCTGTTCTAACGAGCCATGAAAGTAACATCAACTAAATCAGAGATGCCCAATGACAGCCGAAAGAGGTCTGGCAATTCTGCTATCAGCTGGACACCAGGCACACGAGGACCATGTCTCCAGCTACGTGGGCTGCAGGAGCACAGCTAGGGTGAGTAACATGTGAGATTCCAAGTAGGATGTTATTGGAGATCTTCCAAAGCCACGTGGGTGCCACCCTGCCATGTCCCTGCTGGAGCAGGGGTTGGACTAGATGATCTCTAGAGGTGCCTTCCAACCACAACCATTCTGGGATTCTGTGATGCCGAGCACCGGGATGCAGGCAAAAGCCTTCTGGAGAAAGTGTAGAAATAACATAAGAAAGAGCATCAGCCTACAGAATCAGTACCTATTTCGTCCACCCGAATGTAAACCTCAGGAAAGGTTACTCAGGAAGGCGACTATGCAGACAGGGACATTTTGATAGGTGTTACTGTCACGGGAGCTGTATGCACATAGCAAAGAGAAAGAAAACAGAAGGATCTTAAAGCAGTTGAGCATTAGGAAGAGAAGTAATCAAAATCTTTTGAAGAAAATAACTGAAAATGCAGCCCTGTGACTAGAGAGGGAGCCCATGAGCAAAAAGCCAAGGAAAGAGGCTGGGGCTCCTGGACAAAAAGGGGGCTCCTTACCTGCTGCCTAAGGTGCCCGGGGAAACAAGTCACCGTGTCCCTGCTTTCTTCCTCAATAAGCTTGACAGCTGCAGAAAAAATAAGATACCAGAGCCCATCACCCAATCCTCTTCCCCGAAGAAGCAGCCTGCCACACTCCAAACAGGAGCTATTTTTTCAGACCAAAAGATTCAATGGACCCAGTTCGCACAGATACCTAATTTAAAACCTAGGCGCGGTATTTAAGTACCTCCCTGCATAATGGTAGCTGCAAAAAACAAGGGAAGAAAAACTATTTTTGCTGGTAATTTTTCTACAAATTTCTAATCATGCTGTTATTTCTGCTACGAGTGAGACGTGTCACTACTCTGTCACCTTGTGATGGCTTTATTTTTTATTTTTTTGAAAAAGCACTAATTCAAAGATAAAAAAGACAAGAAAGGAAACAGGAAAGACACAGGGGGAAAAAAAAAAGCAGCTGAATATTGCTGCTTACTGCAGTTTGTAACTCATTTCTATAGCTCCCCCTGAATCCTGCAGCACTTTCCAGCCATCAAGGAGTCACGGTAAAATACAACCCCTGATTATGAGGGTGGGGAAAGCAAGTGGCACTGGAAACTTGGTAATTCTCAAATTCTCATCTAGGGGCTGCAACTACCTGCTGGCAGCAGGACTGCAGTGACACAGGTTGTGATTTAGGGGCCCTGCTAGGACACACGATGCTGTTACACCAACTAATAAAGAGTTGTGGTAGGGATGTGCTAATTATATTTTTCCACTTCAGTGTGTACCGAACATTGTAAACTATCATTTAGTGTCATTATTTTAATGATATATTATGTTGATAATACAATCTAGGTTAATTCCCAAATGTGAAATCTAGAGAGAAAAAGCTACTGCGATATTTTTAATGCCATTTCTCATTAACCCTAAAACAAACTACAATAGTCACACACAACTCCAGAAAAAAGCACCCATTTACCAGCAGAGGTACCAACTATAATTATTTTGGAAACAGTTTATCCCAAACCAACTGTAATATCTGTTATTTTAGTAGCAGGGAAAAAGACAAAGAAGAGAGAAAAATAGTATTTTGGATAGTAAGCCCCACGATTAAGTGCTTTATTTTAAGGCGTCTCTCATCTTTTGCTGCGAGAGGGCAAACAGGCAGCAGTGTATTCAGCACTGGCACAGAGGGAGAAAATCCATGTGTTTTTGTATGCCGGTCTCAGAGGTGCTGGGACATCAAAGCCTACGCGAGTGAAACCCAAATACATAATTCCAGTCACGGATGTTCCCCATCATATTAAGCAGTATCAGACACTTGATACTTTAAATGGCATTTTTCTCCCCTAGGCTATTAGCGCGCAATCAGCAAGTAATCGTTATCTCTGAAATTCCAGCTGAATCAAAGGACGGGTATTTTCTTATGGGCTTCGGCAGTGACTCCAGCGCGGGGCAGGACGCGATGACAGCCCGGGCAGGTTTTGCTTACTGCTTTTATGATCCCTAGCCGGGTATCTCCGGACAGCTGCAGAGCAAGAAGCTCTCGCTGGGCTCACTGCCCATGAACTATTTAATTAACTGCTCAAGGGCAAGATGGGAGTGTTTATTATCTGGCTATCGTAATTACCTTGTCTTCAGGTAGGTACCTTCACCTGCCTTAGCATTATGTACTCATAGCTCATGTGCACATACATCTCCAATAGGAACTTAGATACATGTCAGAGTAAACAGCATCTTGTGGAACAAAGAGAGGAGTTTACATTAAGATGCATATAAATGGGGGATACTACGTAAATCCTGCTTCTTTACAGACTAAAGAGCTGCTCATTTTCCACTGGGAGAGTGGAAAAACCTGAGTTACTTCCCATTTCACGTGCTGCTTCAGCACAGGCTCACAAGGAACGAAAATGATCCCTGAATCATCTTACAAGGGATGAGGGAGAGGGGCAAGTGTCACAAAATTGCACATAAGATTTAAACTGCAAATGGGTTTGAGATACAAACACTCATGAGACCAGGAGTACCCACCTTGAGTACCACAGAGCTCTGCCAGTGAATCAGACAAATGAATCGGGTCTAGGATATTCAGTATCTTCCTCTGCCTCCTCAACAGGCAGCTGGAGTAACACAGATCCATTGCAAACTGACAGAATAAGGTATCTGATAAACCCCCTCAGTTTCAACGCAAACTTCTCGGCAATGAAGTCCTTCTGCAGGAGAGATTCATTCAGTTTTTATCAGATCACGGAAAAATTACTTTTTTTTTCCCAGCCAGAGAAAGGCAGAAGAGTTCAGGACGAGTCACAAGGCATTTACTTTAGCCACTGCTGGCAGCAGCTACGTCCATCCATGACAGTAAAACGTCTTTGCTGTTGCAACCAGCAATTACTGGATGCAGGTTCTCGCCCCCAGCCCTGGCAGAAGAGCTGCTCGGAGCAATGAGAGCCAGTTACTCTATGAGATTAGTGGAAACATCTGTAAAAGAGATGTGCACAGGGATAGAAGAGCACAAAACGCACAACTGTTTGTAAAACAGTTTGAGATGCATTGGATTTTACACATTCAGAGGATATATGACAGTAAGACCATTAAGTCAACAGCAAGAGTGTTGAGTCTCACTTCAGACCATCATTAAAACTGCCCTATCAGTTGGCCATAGTAGAAGCAGAGAAAGATTTGATCTAAACTCCTCCATTTTATCATATGTTGTCCTATTTTTACCCCAAAATCTACCCTGCCATAGGGAAGATGTGAGAACTTGCAGGTTGCATAACCCTGAATTTTCGCAGTGTTACTTAGCACTGGCATGGCTATAATTGTGATACACTGAGAACATTTGCAACCTTCTGCAGATCTCGCACTCCTGCCCAACTGGTGCGATGTGCTCGTGTTATAACAGCTCGACGTGTTGTAACCAAAAGCTGTCAAGCACGTTGTCTCAAGTGATTTTTCTCAATACGCTGCCCCTTGTTCAGGCCTCTACATCTTGCAATCAGAGCAGGGACCTGGGACTCAACGTGCTATTCACAACCTTCCTGCTTCGTTATTATGACATTGGGAAAACCGCTTAATCCCTGTCTCAGCATCCTCGGTTGACAGACTGATATACTAATACCCACCCAACAGAGCCAAGTGATCAGAGACTTTGGAAATGAAGAACCAGGTGGGTGGTTCTTCTCTTTACAGATAAATGAACTATGTAAATCAGAGAGAGGTTTCTGACTGATTAGGTATTCCAGGCTACCTAACGATCTTGGCGATTCTGGTCATACTGCAGAGCAGTCAGCTGTATTTCCCATCAGCTTGTTAATGCCTTGAGGCGAGAGTTAGAAGAAAATGTTTCCCAGCAGCTGCACTCAGACGGAACAGCAAATGTTCTTAAGTAAAAGATCCCAACTGCAGTGTCCAGAGCTCGCAGAGCCTGGGAAGGGACTAACATGAAGGAAATCTCTCAAAGAGAGCCATCCTTTTTCCTCCTTTCTTCTCCGAGTGCTGCCAACTCGCATGTTGTGCCCGTGGGGTGATTTGTTTGAAGCTCTCCCATTTGTCTGTTCTTTCCTCTGTCTTCTTGACCCCTCGGGAAGCTTCTGCTCTGCCAGGTGCATAATCGAGCCCAAGGGGAGATGGAATGAGCTCACTTACGCAGTCATTATTGCTCTCGATAAAGCCCAAGGGGCTCCTTTGCTCATGCTGAGATTTGTAAAACAAATTGGAAGAGGGCAATGAATAAAGGCCCCAGAGAGGGGAGAAGAGCTGGAACAAAGGATTGAGGAGGTCTGCGAGATGCACCCCGCTTTCCGCAGGAACCCAGCAGCCCCTGCAGAGATTATCCTTAACACAGGAGTCCCAGATCCAACAGCGATCAGTCCTTCGTGGAGTTTCCCCTCTCTGCACCACACACGTCACCGAATGCTCTGGCTACAGACCCCTCTGGTGCCTCCTTCTCCAAAACACGTTGTCCGCCAATGTCAGGAGCACAGCTGCATCTTATCAGAAAGATGCGACAACCACCCCCTTATCTTTTCTTAAGATCCACATCTCGCTCTGTCTCACACTATTGAACCTATGGATTCCAGAGTAAACGAGATTCTCTGTGCAGATTGGCTGAAAGGAGATTGTGAATTTAATCTACAGGTGATGATTTAAGCAACGGAGAAATATCCAGATAGGGAATAATCCTAAAAAATTTGCATTCAATCAAAACGTATGCTGACTACACAGGATATTGGCCAACGGCATTACTTCAACAGATGATTTTAACCCTTCACCAGAGCTAGACAACTGTGAAGCTTTTCTTTGTTAGTATCTAGGAAAAGGATGAATTGATCAGCAATTTGTTTGGGGAAAAAATTGTTCCCCATTTCACATCATTGTAGCAGAAACTGCTTTTCAAATCTACATCATCTCAAGCATACTAAATACATGGTAATGAGTTCAAAAATGTGTAATGACACTGTTAATTCTAGGGCTAGCTTGGAATCAAGTCTGTTTCTTTTCTTCAAAGGAAAATAGGATTATCAAGTGCACTAGGAGAATTTTCTTTACATGATTGATAGGAAGAAAGAGTAATCACCTTTGAAGTGCCACTACATATAATACCTCTCTAGTGTTCTCTTTCTCCTCCTGACATCCATGAGTAATTGAAAGTAAAGAAGCTGCTTAGTGTGATCAATGAAGCCCAGATGACAGCCCCTTCCACAACACCGACCAGCGCTGCCAGGTGACAACAGCATCATCTTCGATACTTGAGAGCTGACACAGGGCAACACATTTCTGAAGTGCCAGACTTCATGGCTTGGCAGGTTGCGTGTTTCCGCAGTCACTAATGACTTGTAGTAGGTGCTGCGCCATAAGAGCTGCACTTCGTGGGCAATAACCAGCCAGAAGTTGGCTTGGAAATCGGAACAAGACGCTTGGTGGGTGCAGATTGTCTCCTACTACTGGGTTTCTGCTATGGAAAAGCCTCCCCGCCTCGGTTTTGTGGCTGTTGAGCACAGAGTTTCCTTGTGGCTGCAATAGAGGCTGCTTGAGCGCTTAAAATAACTCTTAAAATCACCCACACGAGGCTGCAAGGGCAGCTCCCTGCGGCGCATGAGCCAGGCAGAGCCGGGCACTATGGCACTGCCCACAGCGGGTAGGACACACACACCTACACGAACCTCTGCGTTCGTTACGATCCCTCCTAACTGCACAGCCACATCTGGGATGGAGGGCCCAAGTTGGTTTGTGTTGACACATGACAGGTTTCTGAAAGATTGCACCATCCCCAAAACACCTGCGTCAAATTGGTTTTTGGTTGCTAAATATTTAGGCATTTATCATCCTCTAATATTGTTTTGGTATTAACAGCTTAGATATTTATAATGAATTAAATTAGCGTCAAGTAAGGAAGCAGCACAACAACCAGCGTGTCCCTTTCGCTGAATTGTGTGCAAAATGACAGGCTGTTCTGAGCTGCCATCCCCACAAATAATTTGCATAGAAGATAACCCACAAATCAAGCAACTGTGAACAAATTGTGACTGGATTCTGAGCACCAGGGGGAAAAAAAATGCTCCTACACACAGGGCATCTCTTAAGAAAATAAAATTAAATGCAACTTTATTGAAGTTTCAAGCACTCAGCTCAGATCTATTGTTTCACAGTCCTAGGCACTGCAATTGAAGGTGGCGTGCCAAGGTTAAATCACAGTATTGACAGCATCTTGTGTCAGACACCTGTCAAAATGTAATAAGGAACCTGCGAAAAGAAATAAGATGCCAAAAGCACATCACAATAGAGATTTTCATTTTCATACATCATGATTCGTAAGTCACAGAAACCGCATACCCATGAAAACAAGGTGGCAGCTACATGTCAACACTTCCCGCCCGGCAGAAAATTAGCCCGGGTCAGACCCTGCCGCCCGGCGCGTGCCGGGAGGGCGAGACTCCCGCTCGGGGCAGGGACCTGCACGGGGCAGGCAGCTGCTCTGCCTCTGGGGCCACCTCTGCACCTCAATGGGCACCCAGAGCTGCCACGGCCCTCGTGGCTTCCCCACGGGATCCTTCCTAGAGCACAACCTGGAGCACAGCAGGTGGATGGACCAAAGGGGACTCGAACAAACAAACACGAACTTCTAAAAATAATCCGAGGCATTTACCGAGCTAAGCCAACACACGAGAAATCTGTGCTAGGAGTCCTGTCATTTCAGCAGCTGAGCTAGGACCTTCGGGGTAGGGAACTTGAAGCTGGAGAGCTTTGAATCTGCAGATCGGTCCATGGCTACAGGAAGGAAAGAGGTTCAGCACTGCAGCCCTGATGCCTTTTAAGGGAAGGGGATTATTTTAATATCCTCCTTCGTAATTAAAATGAAGTGACTTTCATGCAAATGGGCTTTCTGACTGTTATTCAAGGTACCCAACGATGCAGGCACAGAACAGCTTTAATCCCAGGTGCCCCTCAGCTCACAAGGCTGCTTTAATGAGCTCCAGCTCGACAGCCATAAGCAACCCCCAAGCACAGCACCTTCCCCTTCTACATTAGCTGTGTAAGAAAATTAATGAAAACAGTGACCATGAGAAGCCCATAACACCGGGGAGAAGCCCTCATTTCCATGCAAACGTGGATAGTCTTCCTTTCAGAAACTACTAATCTCTTGGTTTGCTCTTGAACAGCCCTAATGTGCTCTATAGGACAGTGCTTACACGTCCTGGCTGTACTTATTCCAAAATTCTTTCTTGAAGCTGATTCCTTTACGGCTGTGGACACCTCCTCTTCTGAGCCACGGGCCAGCACGGTCGCAATCACACTCCTATGGGCAGGCCAGGCAGTAAGAGCCACAGCCTTGCAGCAGAGCAAATAACGTTTTCCTGAGCTTATTGATTGCCAGCTATTTTTATGACACATCTGTGACTTCCAGCAACTTCCACAATAACCCATTTTGCATTAATAATTTATCTGCTCCCCTTATTTATGCACTTGATAAATTAATACACGTTAATAAAACAAGTCCAAGATTTTCTACAGAGAAGAAAATATTAATGTTTTTATATAAAGGGTCACAAAGCAACACCAAGAGACCAATGTTACCTGCATGCACACGTGTGTGCATATCCCCCCACCCCCCCTAAAGGCACCTATCCGTGTGTATATAAACATATAAGCATGTTTCTTTCTTCTGCCTTTCCCCCTCTTTCCCATTACGTGTCCTGCCTCTCCCTCGGCAGAGCGGGCCAGCAGCAGCGCTCAGCCCCGCGCAGCCCTTGAGCAGTGGGTAGGATTCGGGACCTCCAGCTTGACTTCTGCCACAGCCAATTTGAAAGCAACCAAGTAATCCACAGTGGGCATTTCCCAAAGGCTCTCCATGCAGGACTTTAGAGAGATCAGCAGCAAAATAGGAACTACTCTTTACCATTTCTTTTCCTGGCAGCTTCTGCCCACTTCACTAAAAATGAAAGGAGACTTCCTGTGTTGGATGCACACAGGTAACAAAACACAGGCCCTGCCAAGAGGAGTTTGCAACCCAACTGCCCCTACACCGGTAGGTCTCACTCCTACCTGCAGTCAATGTCATGTCCTTCCCTGTCGCATGTTGCAGAAATCTGTGCAACACTGCAACGACACAAGGCAGAACTTCCCAAAATGCTTTATACTGGGACACCTCTTGAATTGTGACATATCCAAATTTTATTTGCATTTCCATCAGCTGCACTGTTTTCCAGTCGGCTGTTGATTCTTTCAAGTAACTGGAGGAGAGCTAGAGCCACCTCTCCCATTCCGCAGCCCTCGCGCTCCACTGGCAGCGTTTGCTGCCGTCAGAGGCAGTGCTGCTGAGCTCAGCTACTTACTCATCTTTTGCCAAAAAAGTCAGAACAAAGGCACCCGGGTAGTGGGTTTTGCATTTAAAACTACAAGAGGTCAGACCTTATGTGACCTTCTGATACCTACGTTAGCCATCACTTCAGATGCAAAGCAGAAGGATCTGACACTGCAAGATTGTGCCTTGCTGCTCATCTGATGTTAGCTACAGCACAGAAATATCCTTTAATCAGGGTTATCCTAAAACATCTTACAGTTCTCTGCCTTTTATAATTAAAACATGATAGCCAGGAGGAAATGTGAGATTAACTGGCATTCACAACATGCCTGGGAGCGGAGATGCACAGAGAACAGCTCATTTTAAACTGAGAAGATATTCCAATCCGTTCGGAAAGTTCCACGGACCGGGGGCAGAAGTGCACAGAGAGCAACTGCAGCCGTTCGCAGAGACTGCTGATGTTGCAGACAGTGACATCCCCTTTTAAAAAGAGGCTTTAAAGCCTCCTGCGTGTTCTCAGCCTGGGTATTTGAGATTGGACACCCACATGAAGGGCTTTTCTCAGCCACCCCAGGCCCCAGTGCAGGTCACTGTGCTGTGACAAAGCAGCACAACGGGTGGCACAGAGGTGACAACAGGGGACAGAGGAGCATGAAGGATCGCAGTCATTAAACTGCCATGAGATGTCAAACCAGGGTCCAAGAGCAACGAGGGGGACAAAGTTTCAGGAAGACGATGAAGCAAGAGATTAACAGCCAGGTTGCCACAGGGAAGGCCCAGGTGTGTGCACTTAGGAACCTGCTCTTTTCTGCCTTAAAAAGAGTTTAAATCAAGCTCCCTGCATCTCTCTAGACCAAACAGAGAGATGAACACTAACGCTGGCATACAAGCACTACTGTCTGAAGAAAAGCTGAAAAACAGGTTGACGGCCTCACCCTGGTACTGCCTAAAAGTGATCCCAGCCTTGAACACAACTGCTGTTCAACTGGCCCCTTCTCCTTCCAGCCCTGACCAACTGTGTCCCACCCTCAGTCCTGATCACACACAGCTCTGAGAAAGCACAAGGTGCCTCTGCTTAAAGCAGAGGTTTTATTTTATGCATCGCATGTAGCAAGTGTGTAACATAGCCCAGCCTGGACGAGCTGCAGTGGTCCTTTGGTTTCGGTTCCTGGGTTTGAAATACATCTACTGTCTAATGGGACTGTGGCTCTGTTGCCTTTTTCTTCATCACTTCACACATATTCATTCTCTCCAAGGAGATTAAACTGATAAAACAGGCTATAGCTACACACCTATAGTTGCATAGGTTTCCTGTACTCAAGTGTTATTTGCATGCATGTCACACTGTCACAAATACCGAAATAAAATGGGTGTTCCATCAGCATGTAAACTAAATCACAACATGAAAAGAAATAAAGGAGCTAATTAAAATACAAAGGTGAAAGATCAAATAAACAAAACAAGTAATGAGGCAGACAACAGTTCCTTAGGCCATTGCAAAGAGTCTACTTCTTCATACGTGCTTGGCAGAAGCATGCATCACTAATAGGGAGATTTTTATTTTCCCCCAAAAGGCTCCTATTTTATTGGCACTACTCTTTTCAATTTTACATTAGGTGGGTCAAATCCATCTTGGCCCACTCCTGCAGCGTGTCTCCAAGAATTTCATGCTCACAAGACACACAGCAAATAGTTGCATGCTTGACTTCCTTAGAATGCTACTTACTGCTGCCAGCATTTGCAAAAGCTGCATCTTCCCTGATTGCCAGCCTTTTCAAGGGCTTTCCAGAACATTCCTGCTTTTTACCAAAAACAGAGCATTTTTTTTAATCTTCCTGAGGGATGAGGAAAGCCTGAAAGTGGACCTAAATGTGTCCAGCATGTCCACAAACCAAAAGACAAACAGAACCACTGCAAGGTTGATCTTTTTCTCTTTCCTGTCAATCTCATGTTTTATTAAGCTCATTTTATAATATTAGGAGGCCAGCTCCTGCTTCCTGAAAGCAGCAAGACCCACTAATTTAATGATAGCTTAAGGGAGCTCCTCATTTGCAACAAAATTATTGCACTGGGCACTAAGAACTTCTTCAATCTTGTTCCAGTTAACTGGAGGCCCAAACAAATTTTTAATTGTACTGAATATGCCCTCCGCTCTTATTTCTTTCCAGGGCTTTGCTTATGAGTTAGGAATTGAGGGTACAAGTAGTTACCTTGAACAACTGCTTGAGCAACAGCTTCCCTGGCTGTCTCTCCCCTCCCCTTCACATGGGCTCATTCCTGCCCTGGCAGACCCCAGGTTTCCCCTTGCTGAAAAGCACCCTGCAGTTGAGGTCATCAGCTCTCCTCTCCCTGCTTTCTGCTGGATTTTCACCCCGTAGACGAGTCGCAGGAAGCCTCGCACTACTACACCCCGGGAACAGGAGTCCCTGGAGTTGATCTGCCCTTGTACTACCCGTGTGCTTGCTGCCAAGCAGAGAAGACACCAAAGACCTTTTTAGTTCTCTCTTCACTCTTCAATATTTAACCAGTCACCTATGTAACTTTCTACCTTCTAGATACCCTTATGTGAATCACTGCATGTCTGTAGGTAGTTCTCCCATTCTAGATCTCATATTTCTATCTCTGGTGCATGCATATGATGTGAAGGCTGACTGAGTTCTGCCTTTACGTACTCTGACAAGTCTTCCCACAGCACTCGGGAATATTTCCTGCAACAGAAGACTGTACTGAAGTACAGGAACTTGCCAGTTCTCACCCTCACAAATAGTTTGCCTCGAGTCCATCCTGAATGCTGAAACCCACAGAAAACAGATGTAGCATGTAGGAAATAGCAGAAGAGTGACATAGCTGAGAAAAAGGCAGTGCACCCTATGCCAAGTGCTGACTTATGCTTCTCTGCAAGAACACCAATTAAATGAGCTTCTTTCCCAAGAGGAAGACACATTACACTGGTAAATTAAAACTACAAAAGACCTCATGCTCAGAAACATGAGCCATAGGGTCACACAGGGTCTATGCCAAAGAGGACACAGCTGCCTCGCTCTGGAGTGACATCTTGTTGTCACAGGAGTTCATCAGAGCCCAGCGACACCGGATTGCTGAATTTCATGCACTGTGAGAAAGTCGGGAGGATTTTGATTTAAGTAACATAGATTCAATTTGCATCTTGGCACTCCTTCGCTAGAAGATGAATGTCCACTTTGACTCCAGCGCTCTGCAGGTGGAACGGGTTTCTCTGAGAACACGAGCACACGTCTGCTTGGAGCAGTGTTCTGCCTTCAGGAGATGTGACGAGCCAGGAATGTGCTATATTAGCAGGACAGGGTATGGCTGAGTGCCTGACTGCTCAGGAGCTCACAGCACTTCTTCCAGAATAGTCTTTTCCAGAAGATTTTTATTTTAATATATATATTTTTGAGTTATATTTTCCACCCTCATTCACTTAAAATTCTCACTTTCCTCAAAATTTAACACTATCCTTGAGCAGACTCTTCTCAGACTCTTTTTTAGAGGAAACATCCTGATTGGCAAGCGATGCTCTAACTAAGCTCCCCTGGTAGGGCCGAAGAGCAGCTTTTCCTGGCTTTGGCAGCCAGGTTTGCTTCACCTTTCTAATATGCTTTGATAGGATTTCAGCTTAAGTTTATTAGTTAAATCTGTCACCCCTAGGACTCAAGCAGCATTCAGGTTATTTTACAAAGAGGTAAAATAAGCCAATGTCACTCGCTGGCCACTGAAACAAACAGAGAATAAAGTCTAGAAATCTGGGTTTCCATTTTCTGTCTCCGTTAGACCACTCACCTCACACAAGTTTGCTGCCAAATGTCTAAAGGCCACAAGTAAAAGCAATAGCTGCTCAGGAGTAACAACATAGTGGAGAGGCAGTGAAAAATGCACTGTGTTCAGAGAGATGAAACGGATACAAAGCTGAAGTGTTAGATTTTACTTTTCAGCTCTGCTAGAGGGGATCTACTGTCTCCCTGTCCTTAAATTAAAAAGTCAGCAAAAAGAGGTGCTGAATGCCAGTTATTAATTGCACTGGCTCGCTGGATTAGAACTGGAGATAATTAATTGCCAGATTTTCATGCACACTGAAGTGGTTGATGAAGCTCCTCTAGTAGTCAGTTCTGATGCCTGGAAGGGGCAATTTCTTAGGATGAGAGAACCCTGGACACGGGAGCCATCTCAAATGGGTGATTTCAGGCGCTGGGCAGGCTTGAGCGACTGCAGGAAGAGGCCAGGGAAGAGCTGCCAGGCTCAGGTAGCAGTGCCAGGGGCTCCCCACACCACTAAGTTTCTCTAGCTAAGGCAGAAGCAGCTTTTCAGCTTTTGGAAATGGGCTGTTACCCTTCACCATGCCTCCTGTAAGGTCACCTGTGAGCCATTAGATTTTGCTTTAAAATAAATTACAGTACTTACTGCTAAAACATAATGTCATTCTCCCAGTTCCTTGGAATTCAGTTTGTCACTTAAAGCTCATAATAAAATGGTACAGGAACAGTGCAACTAGGATATATACCTTTTTAAGGGAAAAATACTCAACTTTTTTTTAAAATTCTGGAAAGTACACGGAACAAAGCTAAAAGAAGAATTATTGTATTGTTTATCGAAAACATCTGGCAGGTCCCAGCCAAGCTGAAGGCCACTGTGCTTGCTGTTGAATGCTCATTACGCACACTAGAAAACTACCCTATTTCCGGGCAGCACTGTCACAGGTGAGGGGTTTTTTCCCCCCCTATCGCCCCATCAGGGCCCCCAAAAGACACTCGTGAGACTCAGCCAAGAATTCTCTGGTTTTCTGAGGGTTTTATTAGGAACTCTGACCAAGCAGCATAATTCTAAGCTATTGTTATACTGATAATGCCACAGCTTATTTTGCTATTTTAGGTGACCCAAGGGAAGTAATTTCCTGTTTGATGAGGCACCAAACTGACATTTAGCTGTGGGTATCAGGAAAACATGCCCTGCAATTAGATTTGGAGAACATCGAGCTGATATTGGTTTGCGCCTGACACCTTTGAATCGCACTTCATCCTCCGTGGCCCCTGTTAGAGGAAGCTTCAGCCAGCCTGGTAGGTTCACAGCCTACCTGGTAGGTAGGTTCACAAGCCTGGGGTCCCCTTCGATACCAGCCCATCTTCTGCTTATCGGTTCAGCTACGTGGCAAACTTGGACATCTGCAGAGGACAACGAGTGCACAGTGCAAGAACTTTCAAATTTATAAGAGTACTTATTCAGATTTATTCAGCTGTGTGTATCCTTCATGGTATCTCCCCATCTCTTCCCTTTAAATGTTACCTTAATCTTTACTCAAAAGTTACTCTTGTGACTCTCCTACGTATGAAGGGCACTCAAATTTACTGTATGTTGTAATGTATTGGTATAATTACAAAATCTCATTAAAGAGGACTTTATTATTGATTTACTGGTTTCCTATTCATTAAATTTCACTATGAAAAGGCTGGTTACTTTTAAAGTCAGCATGCTTAAACACAAATGGAATTACCGTAAGAGAAACAACATAAAATGGGGCTATTAATATTAAAACAGTTATAGTTTGAAGATTACTCATTTAATAAATCTTTGTGATATCAGCAAGATTGATGAGTAGTTATACAAATGAGGGGAACATGAATGAGGTGATCATTTATTATCATTACAGAGATATAAAGTATGATTCAGTGTTTCATAATGGATGTTAAATTTGATTTAACATATGGCTGACTCATTCGCAGAAAACTATTCTTAAAGACATAAACTCATTGAAAAGCTCGAGCCATTGTCTTAATAATACACCTGAATTAGCTTTTGATAAGAAAATAACTAGTATGTCCTAAGACGAATCAGGCAGAGTGTGGCAGAGCTGCCACACGATGTGAGGAGCAAAGCATGTGCGCACGGAGAGGGGCGAAAATGGAAAACGAGCAGCAAGTGTCATCCTGCTCCTGCGAGAAACCAGAGCCCACAGAGGCAGATGTCTTTTCTCTGTGTGTGCAACAGTTACGGTTTTTGCACGGGCAAAAGCAGCAGCAAAGACATGTCTGAATGCGACCAGGAACGAGACTAATTCACACGCCGCCCAGGTACAAGGCCCGCTTGCATCTCCTTGGCGCACAAGCAGAGATTGCTTTTCCATACACGTATAGCCCATGCCGTAATAAAGCAGAATAATCCTTTTCTAATGCCAGTGGGCTCTGAATCAAGCCTCTGTACAAGAAAAATTATACTCAAGTGGTGTAGCAAATTCACCAACATTTGCTAAAACACATTTTAACCCCATTCAAGAGGCACCTTTCAGTACTCTATATATATAGTGCAGCACCTGCTAATGCAATAGGTACTTGCAGGCTTAAGCCAGACGGTCTGTACAATAAAGTAGCATGAATGCTGCATACATACGAATGCTGAGCAGCAGAAACTGAGGTTTGTTATCTCATTAGTCCTATTTACTATCTTATTAATCTAGTATACCGTAAGCATATTTTGAAGGGAGGGCACTAATTAAAAAAATACTGTAGTCAGTTAAAGGGTATTTTTTAAGTAACTTGAAGCCATCAGGATTGTTACCGTTAATGGAGCAAGGCCATGCTGAAAGAAACCCGTTTAAGAAATGCTATTGCTTCAGACATTATGACAGAGTAAGATATGCATTTACTAAATCAATCACAAAAATCAGCATCCCATCAGTGAGACTGAATGATGTCACGGAGCATCCTCAGGGCCTTCAGTACCTGGATCAGGTGAAAAGCATCAAGCTTTTCCACCATCTGCCTGTTGCCACCTTCCTCAGCCACAGTTATTTGCAATAGCTTTTTGTTTAATTAGGAAAATAATTGAATCAATACCTCACTGCATCACTGGTCCTCTCCCCTGAGACACGGCACTAACCAAATATTTATTTAATCCACCTCATGGCACTAGTCTAGACCTTGTTAAAATACTGGCAGTGCAGGTCCCAGCAGTGCGGTTTACAGGAAGGTTTACTGTTCTGGCCCACCAGGCTCCTGTTTGGAAATCATCCTCATAAATAGGCTCCAGTAAGTGTCTGATGTTTTAATTTTCCACCTCTACAGAGTTTTACTTGTTTCTACCCTCTGTCATATGCAATAACTAACCCAGGCTTGCACTTAATGGAAAAGGATTGCTGAGCTGCTCTGCTACTCCTTCCTTATAAAGCAATTCACATTTCCAAAGGAAAGGCTTTATCTCCTTCTAATAAATTCTAGGTCATGCAGTGCAGGATGTGTCTTTAATAATTGACATATTATATACAGACGTACACATAGGGCTTGCCCAACACTACTCAGTTAAGCAAAGCAACAGACTTGAGTGTGCAAAATATCAGAGTCTTCATTCTGCAAATATTATAATAATTTACTAAAATACCTATCCACTTTCTCCAGGCAGCTACATGTTTATTTAGGTTGGCATTTGATCTGCACATCAACTTCATGCACCTCTCGGCCACTCTGTCACATCTGGCCCATTCCACCTCCTTTTCCTCTCTTCTGGGGGGATTTACTCTCTTTCATACCTCACTATTCAGGCAAACTTCCCAGTTATTAAACGCACTGAAGAAGTACAAGAAGAAAATTGTGACAGGATGAAAAGGTTTCAGAACATTTGGCAACGGATGGATATGCAGATAGTCTGCTCAGGCAGAGATCAGCTCTGATGTAATAGGAAAATTCTAGTGTCTACACGGGGTTTAAAGTCACTCTTCTTTCTAATTTTACAGACTGACAATGGATTCGAAAGCTCCCAGGAGATAGCAAGTGCGGCTGAAATGCAGGAGGTCTGGTACAAAGATGAACAAGCCTTGTTAGGCGAAACCTTTTGAAAAATACATTCTCTTTTTGGTTTGCTGCAGCGTTACCGCTTGTAATTCACTTCTGCTTGTTTACAATTAAAAGATAACGTTCACATTAGAGTACACAGGCCAAAAACAAAAAATAAAAATCACTTGGCTTGTGCAGGTGATTAGATGTCAAAGAAAACTAAAGTGCAAGTTCACTGAAAAAGCTGTTAATTGCAAATACACTCCAATGTGTCCCTGTCACTCTCCTTCCTAGTAAACCCTCCAGAAGAGGGACAGGGAGGTGTGGAGATGCTCTGCCAGTGCTTCCCCTAGGCTATCTATTGATTCTCATTCAAAGCAGCTTTTCAGAGGTGAATAAACTGATTTGACTATATAGTACAGTGCTGAGAAGACAAAACTTTCAAGGATTTGATTTTGTCTGATTGGAATTTTAAAAATATCATGTGTCTTCACATGACAACATGTCAGGCATCTACTAAAATCTTACATTTTACCAAATAGATATCCTTAGCTGAATCAGTGTTGAAATAGCCAGTCAACCAGATTATGCAATCAAGACTTTTCTAAACATACAGAAACAGAAGTAGCATCAGAAAACCCACAGAAGCAGCATTAGCAGCCTGTAAGAATGATCACACCCCTAGGCCAGGCAGCACGGACTCCAGGCACACACGTTATTAGTTAAGGTTTTTCTTCCTCCCCGTCAGCGTTCCTGAAATGTCTCTCCAAGTGGGAGGTGAGGACGTAAATGGGACAAAGCCTTTTGCTGTGGAGCTCCATGCTTTAACTTGATCTTTTCACTCGCACCTCGCCAAGCTGAAATGCCATGATGTAGATGATTTTCAGAATATCCGGCTTTTCTACTCCCTTCCCTTGTGGGGCTTCCAACACGGATGCTATTGTGGAGCACTCAAAGGCTCTCTGCAGCCCAGAATAGCTGTACCAAAGACTTTGCCCTATTCAGCCTTTTACCCAAGCCTCGATTCTTATTCTGTGCAGTCGCAATGACTCTTTTAAACCCTGAGTGTTTTCTCAGGCATTTAAGGTTCAAAAGTCCCTGATGTCTAGTTAATCAATACTTTAGGAAGATCTTGTATAATGCTCATTAAAGTCTAATGCATTGTATTTCTCCAACTCTTCTGTGTTCAAACGCTCTGTAGTTTCTCTCCAGCTAAATGGCCTTCTGGTTCCTCACAGCTGTCAAGTTGTTTTCCCACCCATTTTTCAGTGCTAGAGCTTAACATTTCAGATAAGCCTTTTGTCCCAAATCCGTCCTCTCCTACAAACAAATCCCTCAAGGAAGTAAGAGAGGGAAGAAGGGGGAAGGAGATGCCTTGCAGGTATTAATTGCTGGAGCTGCTGCTGTCCTTTTTCCTCTATGGAGAGGAACACGCTGGCTGTTGGAGCAGAGCACACAGCGAGGCCACCCATGCAGCGCCGCGTCCCCACGGATGCCCAGTCAGCGACACGCACTTTCTCCACTTCACTCGGAGCAAAACCCACAAAGAATCCTGCTCCTTCCCTGTGGGCTACCATCAACACCAGACAAAGTGATTCCAGGTGATGCAAATACAACATTTAAGTGTCATTCAGCCTCTAAGCAGACCTCGCACCAGCCCTCAACCCTGTACAGCAGACAGAGCAAGGCTTAAGACAACACTCAAGTCCTGCAAATAGTCCACAAATGCAGTCTAAGTTGTCCAGTTATGCAGCTGCCCACTGGGCAGAGAGTGCTGCTCAGGTCACCAGACCCCGGCTCAGAACCCAAGACTGCAGGTGCCCCAGCTGAGCCTCCAAGGTTTGGCAGGTACCAGCTGCCTTCCTCAGTCAAACTCAAGGTAAAACTTTGGCAAATATTCAAAATGAGGAGGCTGTTCATCTCGCATGATAGATGAGCACAGACACATCTGGCTGGGATCTTGGCTCTTTTATTTCTTGCTTCAGAACAGCCACTAATGATGAAACTTCATGGAAAAGTGAGAAGTTTTCCTTCCAGTGGAACCAGGCACTTGGCAAAATTTTCTCTCAGCAGGAATGATTCAGGCAGACGCCGCAGCAAGAGCCATGCTGGGGACAAGCATGAAGCAGGGACACAGCACGTGCTGCCTCTTGGCTCTGCGTTGTCCTTCGAGCTAGGAGCAGAGGGACACACCAGCCCTTTACAGGACATGAGAAATGGGAAACAACACAGCAAAAAAAGTCAACAAAATCTCTATTTCACTACTCCCAGTGGCAAATCCAAGCCACCTTCCATCCCGATATGTTGGGGTGACATTTGGAGGAATTTGCTTTTAGATCTCAAGTCATGTTACTGTGAATCAAACGGACCTTCTTGGCAGAAGTAATTGACGGGAAACTTAAAAGTCCAAATGGCTTCTGAAAAATGAAGTGTTCCCAAATGAGACGGGATTGTACAATAACCAAACATGTACCTGATGGTTATTTAGATAAGCTAAGATGGGATCTCCCTATTAAACACAGAGATAGGCTGCTCTCCAAGCCTCTAAAGCCAGTGTTTAACCTCAGCCTGGGCTCACACTATCTCACACCAGCTAGGATGTCCCAAGTGACCTAAACCGCAAACGACTGTCACTCTCCCTCATAGCAGAGCTGTTTAGAACAGCAGCTTTCAAGATATATTTAGCTTTTGCCACTGCATCTGGAAATCGCTGCAGGATGACCGCTCGTCCATCTCAAATCAGAGCTCATGGCAAGGCGGAATGTGTCTGTATTCCCAGTGTAATTTTACATTCAATTGATTTTTTAAAAGCACGTTTTACAGAATCAAACAGCAATATAATCATGCAGGTAACAGCTCCTCCACGTAAGCCAAGATGCTTCTTGGTGTGTAAAGTCACTTAATTAAAAGACTAGATGAAAACTACAGTTCAGAACCAGATGCACGTGAACTCAATATCTGAAAATAGATGCATGTCCCTGAGTGTGGCAAAAAAAATTAGTTTGATATGGCAGCCTTCCGTGTGGGGACATGAAATACATAAATGCAATCTATACTGTGCAACACATGCAAGCAGCCAGCCAAGATAGCTGAATGAGCTCACTTGGTTTTAACTTTAGAGGACAATTATGATTTCCTAAGATAATACCTGGGAATATAATGCTGATTGTGTTTCTTTCATTAATCAAAAAGAAATTAAATTTACTCATTTCCAAGGGATTGAGAAAGAAAAGACCAATCCCTTAGAAGGTGCTTTTTGCTTTCACTCATATGAAAGCAAATCCAAAGCATCTACTTGAAATTAGTAAAACAGCCTCTTCAACTTGACCCTTCATTTCCATAATCTCATATAAAAATCCTTGGCTAGCAAAAGCTGCCAAATATGATCAATAATAATAAACTACAATTTCGACTGAGAGGAAAAATTACCCTAATTTTACTTAAGGAATAAAACTTAAAGCTTTTCCCAATATTGCCAAAAGCTAATGGAAACACACAGCAGTAATTACCGAAGGAGCAGCAAAACAAGGAGGGCTGCAGTCCCGACCAGACATGAGCATTTTCTAACTCACACGGTTCTTTTTCCACACAGCTCTGCAGGCTCCTCACTGCCCCCAAACAGAGAGCCCTGTAACACCTTATAGAGCAAAATAAATAAATAAAAGCTCAGTTCAACAGGCTCATACTCATACAGGACCTTTTATTGTGAGTTTTTCCCTTGCTTCCTTTCCATGACCTGCACATGTCCTCAAGACAAGACTAAGCACCGTTACCCTACCCAGTTTCAACTATTCCTTTCATATTTTGCTGCTTAAAGCTATCAAGTGCACTGCAATTCCGGTCTTTTCTGAAAGGAAAAATAGGAACGTGATCATTATTGGGGGAAATGTTTGACACTACCTGTAAGAAATAAAAGCACTGTAATGCTCTTTCCAATGATGCTGGATGTCACCTTTGTTTAATATTTTGTTGGTTTCACTTAGAAAAATTAATACCTAGGGAAAAATAATTAAAAGCATCTTTCTGGAGTACTGCAAGCATCCTCTAGAGGTCTTTATTATTCTAACTATTTCTCATTTAAAAATACACAGGTACTAACAGCCAACAAATTATTACATTTCCTTTAAATGAACTGAAACAACAAAGATAATTAACTAAGAACATAAGCCTGCTTTCCATATGGTAATACACATCCCAAGGGCAAAGTACTTCTCTTTTAAGGAACTCCCCATGGACTTTTTATCCACCTTGTAAGGGTAATTAACAACAGCCAATACAACTGAACTGGCTTAATGCTACAATATTCCACAATGCATTACTTTTTCAAGGAAAATGAATAGAACATGTGAAAAGAATACAGAATTTTGGAAGAATGAGGCCATATTTTCAGCGATAGAGCATGCCGATATGATGCACAGTATGGTTTAAGCTCTGAAAAGCATTTCGAACCACGGTTACATTGAGGGTTGTGTCCAAAAAAGCTCAAATGCAAAGCATGGCCTCCAGCTTCTCTACTGAAGAGAGTTTGTGGTATTTCCTACAAATAAGGTGCATTTTTTGATGGGAAAAAAGGGCATATTTTGGTTAACAGATAAGCAATATTTAAAATTAGGGGCAGACGAGGCAAACTACAGTTTTACAACAACTTTATTAGATTAGGCAAACCCTATGCTGAATACCAATGCTTTCTTTGGGCACATAGTGCACATTAAAGTGACAAAAGCAGCTTGTTCACACTATAAATTTCGTCTTCTTACCCAATATACCTTCAGAGCCGACTGTCACTGAGAATATCATTAGGAAAAGCTAGACAAGCGGACTGAAATTAAAACAAGAGAGAGGAAAAAAAGCTAAAATCCAATGGGACAGGCAAAGAGAGGTCATTCAGACTGCCTGTGGGCTTATACGGGAGTACAGCTAGACAGCCGAAGACCTCAATCAAAGGAAACTCGGAGAGGGAAGTTATGCCTGAATTACCTCAAAGAGCAATAGCAGAAATTATCATGACGCCGGCGTTATTACCATAATGGCTTGTTCAATTTTCCAAGAGAATGGTTCCATGGCTGCATAATCCCTTCAAACCAATCATCTGTCTTGCATCATACAGGAGGCCAGATTAGAAGTTCAGCATTTGCTTCTGGTGCAAAAAATCTGCAGGCAAAACCCTGGACAAATCTGAAGTCAAAGTAATTTAGGTGCCATCAACTTCTATAATACCTGTATTGTTGAAAAGGATTTTTTTTAATATATTAAGCAAAAAAGATGCAAACAGTGAACATTCACACAAATTAACACCTCACTAAGAGTATTAACAGCTGCCAATAACTTCAGACAGGCCAAGCAGTGAGGAGCAACCCAAATCTGGTTAGCATGCAGGTTTTCATATTTTATGATGCTGCCTCGGTGAGGGATCTGACAGCTTCCGTCAGCACAGAGAGGACCAGTTTTAAATACAAGAACATTTTACACGGGATAAATCACTGAGCTGAAAGAAAGTGAATGATTGGCACTGGGCAGAAGTACTTTTTGCTTCAAGGCTCTGGCCTGTCATTTGCTGGAAAATCTGTTTTATTAAATGCCATTCACACTTCCCAGATAAGTCACAGAGGGATATGCCAGATTCTTTCCCAAATACAACTTGATACTCGGCGCTGATCGCTGATGCGAACACAACATCTCTTTTGATGTTCCTGAGCACTGAAGTGTGCACATTTCCCAACGCTCCTAATGTTTAGGGCTAAAGAAGGAAAAGGATATCAACCCGCCCCCTCTACAGGACTGAGAAAGTGTAGTTTTATTTAAGTAAACTGATTAATTCTGAAAACCCAAAACAGGCAGCAATTGCCTAAGAGATCTTTTTTTTTTTTTTTAACTGGTTAGACTAAGATTTACTTAAGTGCAATTTCAGTCAATCAAGGGAATATTTATTATCAGGAGGCTGGAAGAGGAAGGGGACAGTAATACAGCTTGCTGGCTAACTGTGACAGACTGAGGGCCCTGCCTGTTCCTCCTGCTCTGCCCACATTTATTAAATCCCTTTCTCTTGGATGGGATTCTGCCCATCGGGAGCAGGGTGCACATGTGGGAATTTTGTTGCACTAAGGCTCCCCACTTGCCTGGGCAGTTGTTTTGTCAGGCATGATGTTTGGAAACACCAATATCACGAGCATCGCTGGTTGCTTTTCTTTTCTGCTGTACATGTCAAAAGAAAATAAATGTATTCCAGTGACACCCAGCAAGCAGGCAGGTGATTAGCATGGAAATAATAGCATTATTCAGGTAGCACAAAGGATGGTTTCTGCTTAGTCCTCTCAATCCTATGAAACAACTAATATCATTTTTCAAAACCCTGTGATCTCTGACCAGACTGAGGATCCAGAAACACATTCATGTTGGAAGCCCCCTAATACAGCTCATTTAACAGGCACGGTATTTACAGCAATGAATGAGGGAGATTTCCCATTAAGGCTGTAAAAAAATAAAAGTAATAAAAAAATAAGGTTTTACTACAGCAAATCTCTCCATCAGCAGCACTTACTTCAAATGACCTTTTTTTCTCTCCTACAGCTCAAGCTTGTATAAAAACTTCCTCAAAATCAGTGCAATTTGATTTGAATTTTCCTTGAAGTGATATGCAGCAGAATAATTCTAACACCTTGCATGCTCTCAGTCCCTGTTTAAAATAACATAATTTGAAAATCCAATACTAGCCTTGTGGAGTACTTCCACCTATATCAACTGCAATACTCTCAATCTCGATTTTCCTTGGCATTGAAATCCATGACAAACTGTACACCCACGTGCACATTATCAAAGAGCCTCCCTACTACCCCAATACATTATTCTAATTATTTTCTATAAAGGAGCACATTATAAATGATAATGACTGGCAGCAGATCATTATAAATTAAGTTTACAAACAGCAGAGGAAGGAAAGAAGCATTTATAATGCAAGCAAGCATCGCTTGACCTCAAACGTAGCTCAGAGCATGAAGTGAAAGACGCCACAGCATTTCTTGGGGTTCTCAATAAACGGACAGCCACCTACTATGTGTTGTGAATATGACCACAGAGAATCCTAATTACCACTTAATACCCAAGTGAAAATAACATAACACCTTTATCCAGCTGAAGGCACTGACTCCTGGCAGCTGCGATATGGGATATTCCCGGTGTGCAAATGCAGCCCGACAGAGCACCCGTTCAAGCCAAGCCCCAGGCTCCCTTCGGAAAAGGTTCCTGCAACCGAGAAGTTGACACACACCACAGGGAACTTGGCATTTCTCATGCTGCTCCCACAAGAACATATGCTTTTACAAGGGCTTCCATCACACGCTTCTCCCAGCTGTGTCAGGCTAAGAATTGGACCCGTTTGAGGGAGGCAGTACCACTAAACACAAGGAAATGCCACCATCTCAGTCTTCGGGAGAGCTTGTTTATTAACAGGCAGGCACCAAGGGCAAAACTGACAGATCAATTATTGATCTGGTGTTTGAGGACCCGACACATCTACTGTTGGGACTATTCTTAGTACTCAGCCTCCTCTCACCTTTTGGAGCAGAGAGCATGGCCAAATTTTCAGCTCTTCAGCCCATTTTTCTGAAGGTCTCGTCAGCTCTGCTGCATCTTACTGGGCTGACTGCACAAAGTGAAGCCCAGAAGCAGAACTACAGCAAAGCTGCTAGAGCCAATGCAGGTTGCAAAGCAGCAGTGCAAAGCTACAGCACTGAAACTTTGATGTTAACCTCAAACAAAGTTTTGCAACCCAATTTTACATGGATTATAAAGGTGGAACAACCTCATCTTTGGGCAAAATTGATTACAATAACTGAGAAATTGCAATAGTTCAATATCTTCAACTCAAAGCTTATATGCTTTCCTATCTTCCTCTTGCTTTCATAGACACAGACGTCAAACACGCTGGCTGAAGCAGCTCCAGAACACTATAAAATATATAAGATCACACAGTAGAGCAAAGCAGTGAGCTCCTGAGCAACCTCGGCTCTCGATATTCTCCGAGTTTGCAGCCCTCTTCATTCCTAGTGCTGTATTAGTGTTATTTTCAACTATTTGATGCAGTATTAACCAGCATCACGTTCTAAGGAATAGAGCTGTACAACACTGCCCCAGAGGAAAGAGAAAACACCTTGAAATGAAATGTGTGATCGTTTACAATGCCGAAAGCTTTTTAGCTATAGGCACTATTTCACAGCCAAGGTAAGCACTGTCTCCTATGGGTACAGCTGCACAGCAGCTGCTTTAGAAGGAAATAGGTTTCCGTTTCCAGCCTGTCTTTCCTTCTTAGCTTAACGCTGATGAGAATTGATCTAGTGGCACTGGAAGTGACAAAGCGCTGCACCGAGAGCGACCTGCGAGTGGTGGCAATGGGGGAGTCCCCCAGCGCAGCACCTCAGCCTCCTGCAACACATTCTCGGCACACACGAACCAAGAGCTATGGAAAAAGCCAGGGAAACGACTGCCCTGAAAACCAGAGGGACACAAAACGCGGAGCTGACATGGCAGCGCTGCGGGGTAGGGAGCTGGAGCTGAGCCAGCAGGGCCCGCAGCGAGGAGCAGAGCAGGATGAGACGAGGTGACTCAGTGCAGCCAGGTCCAAGCACAGCCCCAGGAATGGAGCAGGGCCAGCATCCACCCAGGCAGTTCCCTCAGGAGCCAGGGCTAGGGACAAGGCCAGGAGAGTCTCCCAGGTCCAAGCACCATCCAAGTGTCATCTACAACATAGCTCAAACCCAGCTGAGGACTCAGGGCTGAGCTTAAAGGGAGACGGTGGAGCAGCGAGCCCAGGCGGTGCGGGCAGGGGTCCAGGTTTGGGGCCAACAGACACAGCCAGGGCCCGTGAGGGCTGCACCCAGGTGTAGGGACCCACCAGCGCTGCCCGTCCCGGAGCTCAGGAGCCCTCCATCCCCCCGGCTCTGCAGCAGGGCCCAGCAGGCAGTGCCTTTCCAACCTGCTGCTGCTTAAAGCTGCTCTGAAGTGACAGCGAGAAGAATTTTTTCCCCTAAACTTCTCTTGCCCTTGAGCTGTCTAAATCCATACTAGTTTGTAGGGAGCCCAGTGTGGATGAGTACATCCCCCTGCACAAGCAGGCGTACGTACTCGCGCTGCAAAAAAGAGTTAATGTTACCAAAAAAAAATTGAAGTCACTGCATGCATATTGCAATCCCAGACAGACATTTTATTTAATTTCTCAGGTTACCTTTCCCTGAAGAAGAAATTAAGTTTAATCTCATAAAGACCTGGAAGCTGCGCAATCTCAGGAAAAAAAAACTGCCTTTCATGAATACTAGAGATGGGGAAAAATACACTGTGCAGCATAAATAAGCCTCAGCCTACAAAGAAGCTGCCTTCAGCTATCCACATATAAATGTGCAAACATATAATTGATGCATAAATTTATTAATGCAAGCTCAGAAGCTTTACACCTTGTAGTCAGGTTGACATATGATCTTTTTATTTTATTTTCCAATAGGAGAAAAAAGTAATGCAGAACTGATAAAAGTGTTCATTTGAGATTAAATTGGATTTTCCACTACAGAAAGCTGTTTGGAGACAGGTATTCTAACAGCAAGACACAATACAAAAAAGTCTTTTAGAGCCTTAATGAGAGTGACAAGGAGAAAAAAAAAGTGCCTGCTTTTCTAGAATGTTATTCCAAATGCTGCTTTTGTCATAAAATACTTCTGCATCTTTGCAGAAACTATTTCCGTGTTGTCATTAGATTGCAGCATTTAACTGAAAGGTTGGAACAAGAAAGCCGCATTATGTAAAACTGTCTTGTGTGTTATTCAAGCAAAATATGACACTAGTTTTGGTGCACTAAGTAAGAGGCTCATTATACAACCAGACTCAAAGACCTAAACTCAGTATAATGAATATAATAACACTGGAGCTCAGCTCACTCTGCTGATGGAGCTGGTATGATCAGCAAGGCTATCAGAAGTGGATTGCAGTGGTTCTTGGGACACTGTGCAAACCCAGAGCTTCCTGCACACTTCCACCCTTGCCCACTACCGATCTGCACATTGAGAACCTCTTTCCCTCTCAATTAAATTTAATTTAAATTCTTCTCAGAGATGTGGGGCTGAAATAGGGCCTGTTAGTAACCAGCCTTATGCACTGGCAACTGTCACTGCACACCTTCTATAATGTATTAAGATGCAAGGAAATTTCAAGCGAGCTAAAAGTGGCATTTAGAGATGTCACAGAAGCTACATCTCCCAATTAAACCTCTCGGTAACCTGCCTGCAGAACATAACTGGAAAGCATGAGACACGTTTGATCTCACAGCTGACTCTGCCTTGAGACCTGCATCCTTCCAGCCACAATTATTCTGTTATTCCAGGTGAAGTTGATTTATCCTGGAGCTGGCCAGAAGGTAAAGTTGCAGTTCACGGGCAAGTGAGGGGCAGAGTGCTAGTAACAAGTTCTCTGTCCAGATCAGACCGCTCCTGTGGCACTGCATATGCAGAAAAGTCAATCAAAGAAGAAGACTTCACTCAAAACACACTTAGTGAAGAGAACCAGCATCTTCTAGAGAAATTTTATCATTTCAGGAATTTCAAAATAACTCCAAATTTGAAGAAATCAAGCAAAATTCTGTCCTGGAAAACAACAGAAACAAAACCACATAACTCTGACAATTTATTTATCTTTTCTGAAGTGTGGCAGGATGTCAGGTTGTCACTGCTAATTCAAAGTGAGCAGTGGCAGCAAGTATGTCTTTTAAGTGAAGAGCATTTTGGGGCAGAGTTATTAGCTAAATCTATCAAAATACTTGGAATCTAAACCTGAGGACATGGACAGTGAACATGGACTAGTTATGGAAGCTGGTAAAGAAGCTGTTGGTGGCATCATTCACCAAAGACTCGTATTTCCATGCATTGGCAAATAAATATACCCAAGGTCACAAACAGAATTGAAGCCATGGAGATTAATTGGGCACCTGGCTTAGTTAATGATGTGAAGGGATGTCCATGCGGCAGCATTATGTTTGCAGTATCAGGGAGGTTTCAGCTGCAATATAATAAAGATTAGAGAAGGTGAACAGTAAAATCTCAGCTTAGCACTGCTGTTTTCTGCTGTTTTCTGCCGTTTTCGGCTGTTTTCTGCCCAGTAATACAAATATTAATACTTGTGCAGGAAAATAATTTCATTTTGACCTTTCCACTTTCCAAAGAGCATCCACATTTCACATTTTTGCTCCATGCTCTGCAAAATAGGCATTCATCTTCCTCTGCACTCCTCGCGAGGCACTAAGCCCGGCTGTTGCTGAGATAAACAGAACATCACAACAATGTCAAGACAAATGCACAGTGGCATCTGGGATAGTTCACTTTATCAGAATATAGACTTCAGCTCAGCCGCTTCATAAGAGCTTCTATTTCACCTCTAGCAAGTGAAAATGTTTGTCACCCCTAATACAGACCTTTGCAGTAGGAAGTCTTTGAAAAAGATGGATCGAATAACTTCTTAAAAGCAGTAACTGCCATAACTATGAGTGTTTGAGAAATCCACAGCGTGGAGTGCAACATATGTGTGTTCTTGGCAAAGAGCAAACACCTGCTGGACCCGCCTTCACGTGCGACCCTGATGAGCGGCGGTTCTCAAGTCTTCCAAGGAACAGAGCCCCAGGGACACTCCGAGTCCCCGAGCGTTTAGGCGCAGCCCAGACTCAAAGCAGGCCAGCATGCAAGACCCCTGCACAGCAGCCAAGCACGCCGGGCCAGGTCCATGCGGGACCTGCATCCAGATGGAAAGGACACGGGATTCTCTACACTATGTTCTCAGTGTCTTCCTGTTGCTTCTACCCTGTGTTTGGATCCAAACAGTGAAAAGGGAGAAGCCTTTTTCATCCGAATGCTCAGGCAACCCTAGCTCTACAATCTCATAACCCCACTTTGCTACCTTGGTGCACACGCTTAAAAGAATTTTGTGTACTATGTAAATTGCATGATTTTTAAAAAAACAAGTAGTTGCTTTTTATGTTTGACAAATGCATTTTAATAGATGAAAAATTCAACTATGCTTCAGCACAGGTAATCTTTCTGCAGGACAGTCATCACTACAATTACCGACTGTCTGCTGGTACATTATGACTTTTAGAAACCTATTACTTTTTTTCTATATACTTAACAGCTATTTCTCCAAATTGTCCTCAAGCAACTACTTTGAAAAAAAGTAACATCATCAACATCCAGTGAAACAACTTGAATGAATTGCAACTTCCACGAGAAGGATGCACTTTCTGAAAACAAAAGAAATCATTCACAATCATTTATGGCAAATTTCACCTTGACTTCTTGTCAGCTTTCATTTGATAACCATTCTGAACACAACTCACACATTATTCAAGCTTGTCTAGGCCCTGCTAATCTTTGTTATTTTCTAACTTCTCAGTTACTATTATTACTGAAAGATAAATGATACTCTTAGCTGGCTTTTGGGGAGAATGTATTTAGGGATTTCATTTTCCAGTTTCAAATATCATTATTTGGAGGGTTTGAAAATATTGATACCAAAATTAAATCCATCAACAGGCTCAATCTCATCATTCTATAGTATAGAGACAGTGATGATAAGGAAATCAGTGGAAGGATGGCTCATAATCTTTAGGTCACAATCTCTAAGATTGAAAGGTCTTCTTTAATAAAAGCATAGTAATTACAACATCTATATAATGTCTATAATTACAGTATCTAGCTCCTTCTGCATGCTTCTACAGTGTATCTTACATATATCTTAAGTGTGTTCAGCCTCAGATTTCTGGCGGTATCAGCAGGTTATCAGGCATCATGAAGGAATTCCTCCTTGTCCAACCAAAAACATTGACTGTGCTGTATCTGAACAAAGAGGAAGAAGAAACTAAGCTCTTTTAACAGAGCTGAAAGCAGTGAGCCCTACTATGTACATCATGGCATCATCTAACAAGTGTAGGGCAAACTCCACTGCAGAGCAGGAACAAGAATACTTCAAATGAATGAAGTCCAAAGGCGGCACAGGAAAGCGATTCTGGTTACGGTTGCAAGAGCAACCCCTGATCTAAACCTGCTCTGTGCAGGAGAACGTCATTCTGTGCACATTCATTGGGAAAAAAAGAAAAAGAAAAAAGAAAAGGTATGGACAGAACAGGAGAAAACAGCCGGCATTAAGAACTATTCCTTGGACCAAAGAGGTATGAGATGAAGAACGAAGCAAGAAAGGTTTGGTCACAAAGACATCTTTCCAGAGAAATGGAAGATGTGGAAATAAGGGGTACAAAACACCTTCCAGAAGGACCAGGACTAAACTTTGGCACACTTCAGAATGGGTCATAGTGAATTTGCCAGCCCACTTTTGGGTTTCCTCTGCTCTACTGCTGTAACATGGAGACTGTACTACAAGGCACTGAAAAAAGCTATTACCTGTAATTTATTAGATGAAGAATGATTTGACTTTGCCCTTCAGTTAAGGGCTATTCACATATACAAGCAGAAATATAACCTGCAGTAAACAGTTAGACCATTTTTATAGTACTTTATAAAACTTTTAGAACAGATTTACTGCAAGAGAGAGCGGTGGTATGGTGTACCAAAACACTACAGAATGAAATCCTAACCTGACTGCTTGCTTTCGTATAGCCAATTCTCAAATAAAATACAGGATACTGGCCTACAATTAGACCTCCAGTTTCTGAAAAAAAAAAAAAATCAAAAAGTTCTAAAATCTACAGCATCTTCATAAAATTAAACCTTTCCACTTTCCTGATTGTAATATATTACATCTCTATATAGCTAGAAGTATCCTAGGTATGTAGCACTTGGCCAACAGGAACTCAAGTTAGCTGCAGTTGGAATTTTGCTTAAATATTTTCTACTTCAATTTTCTACTTCCTAAAAATCTACAAGATAATAATGCGCACACAAAGAATACAGCCTAAAACATCTTACTTCATTTGTCTGAACGGGTGAAACCCTAAACCCAATGTAAACCACCTGGGATTTTGCCTGTGCTTTTCCTAAGTCAACAATTCCTGTTCTAACCTTACAGTTCTTGCAGCTGCGTGAGGCATGTTCAAAAGCTAACACAGGCACAACTTCTCAGAGATTTAAGAGTATAAAGAAGTAGATGGTTGGGGAGCAGTGCAGTTAGCGCTCGGCAGCTGCAAATCTCGCCCAGCTTGTTGCAATTGGTCACTTAGCAGGAGACCGCCTGACAATTTTGCTTCTTCAGCTGAGATGTGCACTCCCTGCAATGCACTATAAAGAATGAACAGTCACAATTAGGAATATAAATTTCCCTCTCTCGGAACATTATGTCTTAGCTGGTAAATATTTGCTTTTCCTACAGCTAGCCTGGTTAGTGAACACATTTGTTACAGTAATCATGGAAAAAGATACCATGCAGACATGAAATAGCTAAAGCAAACTTGGGTTCTACGAATAGAAGAAAACAAGAGCAGAAATACTGGAGCCAGGGCAGCCAGCTCTAGTATAGGGCACTACTGTGGAGTCTATAAAATAATCACAAAAATGATAATCCAAATACTTTCAGTATTCAACTTAAACCCTGATAATTTTATGCTTCTATGTCAATAATCACTCATAATAATATTTAACAAATCTGTATTGCCAGCAACTATTGAAAATCATGAGATTTTTTAAAAGGTAGATTACAAATTATGAACTACATGGTTCTTGATCATGATGTTTATGTCTTTTTTGCTATCACTGCACAAATGATAAAAAGCAATAATTTCTTTTCTATAATCAAATACGTGTAAGCTGGACATTTTCTCTGTAATCACCGGAGTTTAAGAGCCTTATGGATAGCATTTTTAACTGTTGCCTAGTAACAATTACAAGATTGGAACTGACTTTCAACTAGAATTATTTTAAAAGAAAATATTTAAAAACAAAAAAGAGAGGCAGACACTATTAAAATATATAATTATTTTAGAATTATTTGCTATTGTTTGTAAAGGTTTATCTTTATTTCTATTTAAAAGTCTGAAAGGGTTAAATAATCTGCCCTTTAAGCTGTTTCCCATTTCACAATCCAATCTACAGATTTTATGACGGGTTGCCAAAGTATGACACAGAGGATGAGTCTGTCACCTTGACAGCAAAAGTCAAATTAAAATCTAATGTAAGTGAACTTCAGATGTTCAAGAATAACATAAAAGATGGGCTGTGTGCACAGTCTTTGCTACATGCACATTTCTTTTGGTTTTCAAAAATCAATTGCTAAAATATGAGTGATACTCCTGCTGCTGTCTGAAATTTGCACTCTCAAAGGAAAAAAGTGCAGATTTGGGAAGAAGCTCTTCCTTCATGTCAGCAAGGCCTTAATGTGCAACCATGGTCAGGAACTCTCTTTTCTATGAACAAACTAAATGCGTTTTTATAACACAAATACTTATACGTATGTGAAAATCTGAGGTATGTAAGGTCCCAGATGGTAGTTTCTCCTAGTTGCTCAACTATTCAGTTAAAAATACATAGTTTTTATTAATTAACCTGCCATATAATACTGCTAAACAGTACGTGTACATGTAGTAACGGTGAGCTCTTTCTGTGGCTCCTGAGTGTTTCAGCACCTACCAAATTCAGAGGCAACAACGGTAGATCCCTTGCCAGCACCCACAGGTACTGGGGGTCCTGTTGCCCCAAAGCAATTGCAGAAGTGGGGGTAGCCCCTGAACTAAGCAGATAGAGATCTAGGGGGTATCCCTAAAGCTGCTGTTTGTTTTCAGGTCAGTTCCCTTTTTTCGGAGGCTCAACTTTAATTGAAGCAGCAAGTTAGCTGATTTTCCACATTTGGATGTAAGAGGAAAATGGCTTTTGTGATGAGCATCTGCTGTTTTGTTAAAAATGTGGTTAAAGACATTAACAAAAGTGACATTACCAGCTGTTCTAATGTCAAACAGCTTAGTAAAACTGTTTTTTGTCAAATGACAACATATGACACCAAAATCAATTCCAAACCAATAACACTCCCTTAGTTGCAAAACAGACTGCACTCTAGAAAAAAAAAAGTTAATTAAAGTACAAATTATACTTTTTTTTCTTCCCTTGAAAGAATACCAGACTGACAAAACTCAACCTCTTTTCTAAATTCATAAAAGAGAAAATATATTCTACAATAAGTCCTCTGATGTATAAATAACACTTATTCCCATAACAGACTCGTAACAGCAGTGGAGTGTGACGGGCTGGGCCGCTCAGGGCAATTCAAGCATCTCAGGTGGTTGAAGTACCTTGGGTTTAGGGGTTGTGGCTGGCAAAGTCCCCACCTTTAGGTGCTGTCATCCACAGGCAAGCACTGCCTGTTGTGTGCTGCTGTTCTGCTGTCCCATGCTTGTGTTCCCATCATTTATAACTACCAGATTTGCAGGAGGTGACACTTAGCAGCGCTGTCAGCCCAGTGCTCTTGCAGTGGGAACATTACAGTCACAGCTAGGCTGGGTACTTGAGCCAATGCCCTTAAAAATATGCTCTAAAAAATCACCCAAAATGAATGAAACAGGAAAGTAAATCACTGAATTACAAATGGCATCACTTATGCTTTACATTCAGGTTCCAAGTGAAAAGTGGACAGATTTGCCTTCAACATCTTAATTGATCTGGAAAGATCTTATGGTATGAAATTCTGAAAACCTGGTGGCGCAGCCCTTATTTAGGAAGCACAGCCGGTTTCCGCAGTCAGGGCAAGGGTGTACGGCAGGAGTGTTTGGGCAAGAGCCTTCCTGCAGCATACGGCGAAGTACACGAGTGCAGGGACTCCAGGTAAGCCCGGTCCTCCGAGACAGCTTCGCTGCAGCACAGATTGGTGGGGGAGGCAGGCAAACAGCTGTGCCTTCGTGTTAACTAAATAACGGACAAATGCTTTAAATCATGATCGATGTATGCAAACACCCCAACTCTGAAAGACACGGAAACTGGAATAATGGCTTCCAGATGGATTTTCCAACAGTGCTTAAGTGACCGCAGCACAGAAGGCTGCTGGCATCCAGCGCATTTAAACCAGCCTCCACAGTATACGGCAGAGCAATCCTTGCCTCTACATTAAACTCACCTTGCTAAAATGTGCATAAAAATGACTTTTTATTAAAATGCTTTAAAAATGATGTTATTTTCCACCAAAAATAGCCAGTTTTGCAGCCAGCTCCACTAGGGCAGCAGTATACGGTAACTCCAGTGTCCCCTCGTGCCACCGCATATGGCAGGCGAGTTACAGCCCCTCGCGCTGCCACTGCTGCTCCTCATAACGAAATTGTTACATTAAACCTTAGGCATATGCTATTTGCAAGCTGTAAAATACCTGCTTACTTAAACACACAGATGCCAATAATCCCCATGCGCCTTGGCAGGATTCTGAGGCACTTCTAATAATTAATTAGCTCTACACCAGCAAATCGGCAACTGTAGCGCGCGGGGGTGGGAATCCCCCCGCTGCGCTGGGCTCCACGTGGGACCCGGCACCGCGCCGAGGCGACGCGCTGAGGCACAGCAGCCCGCGGCGCTCCCAGCCGGGCACATGTACAACCTGATATTTCCCCCTACGGAAGGGCGAGAGGAAGGAAGGATGTGGGATGTAGCCAGAGACGTCCTGGATGGCAGCGAATCTACCGAAGGGGTAGGGGGAGCTTGGGGATTTCTCCTTCACTCACTGCCACCCTGGCCTCCCTGCACTCTCCCACCCCAGTATTTACCCAGCTCTTGAGCATTCCTTCGTGCTCCTTTTTCCACGTGGGAAACAGCGTGCACTGACTGTTTGCTTTTTCATTTAGAAGAGGGTTTTGTTTTTTTTCCTTTACAATTCTTCAATTTGATAACACCGTGTGCCTAAGCCAGCTACGCTTACGGAAAGAAGAGTGCAGGGCAAATCCATATACCAGCCATTTGGAGAAGGCAGCTGGGACCGGGCAGCTCCAGGGGGAACCAGTGCCAGGCTCCCTGTCCAGCACAGATGACCCTTTCCCTTTACAGTATTTCCAGTAAAAGATGCATTGTCGCTAGGAATTAGAGATTCCTGAAAGCGCTGTCCGTGCAGACCTCTTTGCAAGGCCTCCCTTGCATATAACCAAACTGCACGAAGGGGCCAAGTTCACACAGCAGTGCAACACAAACCTGATGTTCCTGCCGCGTCCACCTAACTGCTAAGGAACTGCTCTGAGAGAGGTAACACGGAAACCCAAATATATCAGAGGACACAGTTTCTGCTTAAAACCTGCCTATGTTCTTACTCATTTATCTGAAAGCAAGTGTTCTGCAGGTTACATAACCACAGCTAGAAGCCGAGAGAGAGAAACACAAGGTGTTTCTTTTCTCTTCTGTAATATTTCGTATACAAACTTTCTTAGGGAATAAAGCAACATAAATTCTAGTCTCAGCACATGTTTAACTTTTGCTTTTGCCAAGTTTTACTCCATTTCTCAAGCAGGACCTCTTTTGCTCTCTGTGTCCTGAGAGCGCCTCGAGTCCCAGCTTGTCCTAGTTGGACCCAGTGAAACTGCCTCTGGGCCAGCTCATCCTTTTGTGCTGCCTTCAGGCGCAACACAGTCAGCTGGCAGAAACTCCAGAGGACAGCAGTGTCCCCACGGAGGGACACGGAGCGCACTGCATCCCTCCACGAGCTCCCTCGTGCATCTTTATGGGATCCAACATCCACTCTGCGACCATCCTCATCCCCTCCCAGGAGCCCCAGAAACCAACCGTGAGCAAATGCAGAGAACAGCCCATGTGTTAATGAACTCGGAGCACCTCTATTAGCTTCCAAACAGGGACTGCCTCCATAGAAACACCATGCAAGTGTTAGGGCAAGTATGTGCACGGAGGAAAGCAGATAGGAGAGTTCACAGCGGTGCTCTCTATTTATTTTATCTTCAAACTATTCAGAGATAAGTAATGCAAAACTGAGAAATAGTTACCACACTGGATTTCCTGATTTCTACCAGACTGTGCCACGAAGGTCAATTTAATATAAAGAAACTGAAAAAAAATATATGAATACGCAACTTTTTGGTGCTTAGCAGCCACTGCAAGTATAAAGCATTCAATATACCTGCAAATATGCTTAAAAGATATTTGCAAACATATGTGGTAGCATGACTGAACTAGCTTTGCTCTAATTTAAAAAGAGACCGTACAAATGCCTTGCATTTTCCTACTTTATAGATGTGACAATGCACAGCAACAGTTGCGCCCTGGAGATATTTAGTGGCTGCTTTGGCAGGTATGGAAGTGGTTATGTTCGGGGATTCCTTTAATTTATTTTGTGTTTGTTTATTTTGTCTTGAGAGGTTTATTCTGAAGAGAGCTCAGCAAGGATGTCTCCGAGAAGGTCACACTGCCTGGATGTTTACACCTCGTACAGAAAGTCCTCCCGAGAGCTCCCTGCAAGCCAGCAGTGAACAAACACTCTTCAGTGATGTTTTCTCCCAACCTTACCCCTCTGCCTTGCCAGGCAAGAGCAGAACTCCAGTTTTCCCTCCGCACAATGTGTGTCTTCCATTTTCACGTCTGTGAGCTGAGGCAAGATGGGCTTTTTGTTTTTTCTTCTTTCCAGCTGCCTCTTTCTCTTGTCAGAACTGACAGTTTAGAGGATGCTCAAAACATGGAGAAAGAAACCTTGTTTGACCTTACTGCGGAGAGCCTTAAAAAATTAATGTTCACAGCTATTTATACGCACTGGGAAATCATTCTTTTGCCTTTGAGCTTGGCTGTTTCAAAATGTCCCTCTCAAGCTCTCTGGACCTCACCAAACTGTACGAACTTTTCAAAATCGTGACCGTCACTTTGAATAAAAACACATAAGGACTAACGAGTAACTCCTCTTCCTCTAGTTCACAAGGAGAGACCTTACAGCCCCTGTCCACTGGGTAGAGGAACTGCATGACTCTAACACAGTTCCAAGTATAAAATGCTTTCCAAACATATGGCTTTGGAAAACATCTCTATTGCACAAAGTATTTGCTACCGCAGGCTGTCATTAAAGCAACAATTCCTTCTCCATTTCAAAAATGAAGGGACAACTTCTTGTCTTTTTAGTTGCTTAGTTGTTAGTTGTTACAGCTGATAACTGTGCTAACCACGTCACTTGGAGTCTTTAACAACCCAAGTGTATTTGACTACAGTACGTGGTCTCAATAAAAGATGCTCCGTTACTATTAGTTGTAACTATTGATTCTTCAGTTAAAAGCAGCAGTAACAAGGACAAATAAAACCAAATAATTGCACACATTATTCTGTTCCCCACTGAAAGAAGTGTTTTTGTTCAATTTTTGTACATCTGTACATTGGACACAAAGTCATTCGAATCTCACAGGTCAGAGGGTGCTTCCTTAACAACTTGTATGTTCTCTAAGAAAACACTTGAGCTCAAACAGTTGTGTTCCTGTGGCCATATATGAAAACGAGCATAATCCAACGCACATGCTGACGTTAGACATTACCTTTAAGCTGGAAGAAGCTTACAAGGGAATGTGCAGATTTAATAAGGAACAGATGTCATTTTCTCTGCAGTAGGAGGCTAGCATCAGGGAGATGTTTGAAAAATTGTTAAATCAACTGTTGTGGCAGCTGAACTTCCTTGAGGTGAGCTGACGTGATCTAAGCTTTCACACTGTGATTTGAAGATCCCACAAAGCCACCTGGATTGGAAATTGCAGTCAGGATGGAAACACAGCTTCTAGGTCTTTAAGTGCCAGGAGGAGATTGTTCTTTACAATTGCTTCCCGAGGAGGAGGAGTTGGAAACACGCGGATTGTGAAAGGAAGCTCTGTCAATCAAATTTTACAATTTATTTTTTCAATGGTTTATTTTCACCCCAAAGCAATGCAATTCACCTGAGTGCGAAAAGTGGCTGAAAACCTTTAGAAATGTCAAAGACCACTTCTGTACAAGAAAGGTTGGGAATATGCCTGGTGTGTGCCATTAGGCTGGGAGTCAAGACAGCATCAATAAGAAGTGGAGAATTGGAGGGATTCCGCTTTCTTGTAGCAACAGAGCTCCAAAAGGGCCGTTATCAGTGGGGTAAAAATATCCAAAATAAAAAGTATCATCTAATTGAAAAAAAAAAAAAGAATTAATTTTATAGGTATTTTTAAATTTGAGTTGGTTATTACATATCCATAATGCCTTTACTTTCCAGCACACTGCAAACTGCGCATATAAAAACCACAACAGCCTCTGCTGAAGTCCAGCCAGTTCTAGGACCACAGGGATGAATACCTAAGAGCTTGCAAAGACAGTGCACATCATGAACTCTTGCAGGAGTTGGAGAGCAGCAGACTAACGCTGATACAGGAAGAGGAATATAGATAAAACAGAACTTAATCCCGGACACTGTAATTTAACCAGGACATCACATTTAATATGCAATGCTGAACAGAGTTACCAGAAAGAGCAAGACCATTTTCAGGAATTAGAGGAACCCAGGAGGCTCTTCATTCAGTCTCTGCTGTGGCCCTTTTGACTTGCTGACACACAAGGGTCAGCAACACAAGCAGAGTTTACTCAGCCACAAATAAAACACCTCCTCCAGAACCATGCCCATTCTTCAATATTTCTTCCAGCAAACAAGGATCTGCTTGAATCCTGTTTGCCTTCAGCCTGAGAGTCTGCAGAAGCCCCAGTACTTGGTAGCCTGCTCTGCAGTCTGCACGTTGCCTTCAGCAGGACGGTCCTGAAGGCTTCGAACCCTCTTGGAAAGGGCTACGACTGACACAGACACGGACGAGCTGGTGGGAATATTTTCTCCATATGAAGTCAGTGCTGTTACTGGATGTGACAGTTGGAAGCGCTTCTGGTCTATACAAATTTAGTCAAGTTTGGAGCTGGAAATGAAATCCCGCTACTTTATTTCTCCTACATCCTGCTGTCTCTAATGATACTCCTGTTTCCCCCCATTCCAGACTCCAGCGGCTGCTGCTGCGAGGCAGGGGGATACAGAGCACAGCTCTAAGCGGCAGTACCGTGGCATTACTGTTGTTCCCCTGGATCTGGGCGAAACATTTAACAGCTTCTTGAAACCACAACCTGAATGGGAGCCTTGGCAGGGGTTGCTACGCTTAGCATCTCTTTTAACAGGCAAAAAGCAAAGCTACTGTCTGAGGCAAAGCTTGAAATTTCTCTTGCCACCCTCGCCTTAAGGCCAGGAGAAATCTTCCCGGTTGTCTCCTCGGCTTTTCCGCTGCACTGTCCCAAAGCAGCATTTCCACTTGACAGAAAGCAGTGCTACTACGACACTCTCCAATGTTATCTTCCGTAGCCAAAATGTTCTGCTACGCCTATCTACCAACTTCAGCATTGTGCACTGCAGCATCTTCATAAAACAAAAGTTCACACACACAAAGCCAACATTAATATGCAGTGGCTGAAAATGGATAATCTCAGTACGCTGAATACCAATGTTGTAAAGCCATGAGACACACTAAACTTGGATATACTGTCATATTAAATACAAAACTAATGCTACTTTAGTGGTGAAAGGGAGCACTGGCACTAGCAGAAGTGTGTTCCTACTGTTGCACTGGGAAAACTTAGAGAGTCCTGAATACATTACAGTGGGAATTTGGGGGTGTGAAACAACGCTCTAACAGTGGAAGTGGTTCTATACTGTTCCTGGCCTCAATTCCTTAGGGTAACAGTGATAGAAAAATAAAGAGGGAGAGAGACAGAGAAAGAACACTAAACTATTTCTAATCACCTTAAGTGTACACCAGAGGATCTGACTGCAACATTAGTGAAATTACACAGCATAGATCAGATGGGGGGGCTGGATTTAATATACAGAAACGCTTTTAGAGCTTATACTGAGATAATATAGTACGAAACATTATGCTGTGTGAAAAAACTCACATTGCACAGTCTCATTAGAAGTTGGAGAGTAGTTGATATTTCCAGTAACAAATCTTCCAAGACGTGGCAGCAGCGAGGCACCAACCAGGAGAGTCTTAAGCTGCTGGCAACTGCACCACGTTTAAACACAGAACCTGCCCAGGACAGGGACTGCCATTCTCATGGGCAGCACATCCAGAAGACACAGAGACGAGTTTGTGACATTAACTGTTCAAGAACCCAAAGATCATCTTTGACAAAACAAAGCCAGAATGTGTAAAAGCTCTTGAAATTGCCCAAAGCACAAGAGCCGAATGGAAAATAATGCTGACTTCCAGGGAAGGCCCGGAGAACCGCTTGACAAGCAGCAGCATGTACATGATTCCAAACACATCTCCGGAGTGAAGGAGCATCTGGGAAGGCAGAGGCAGCTCCCTAAGGCCATACAGGACAATGTGTGTCCATGGGCAAGGGACAGGGGTTGTGGGGTGAGGAGAACGTGGGTGTGCGTGTGACAGACGCTGTAACTCGTGCTCAGGTGGAGGTCTCCGGCAGTCAGGGATTTAGCTGTCCTGCAGAGGTGAACCACGACATAGCCCAGCCTAGAGAAATCAAGCATTTCCCTGGGAAATTTGATTTAATTAGTGCCCAGGTCACCAACCTGGGACCCGTGCCGATGCGACCAGTCAAATGCCAGTGGATGAAATTCAGCAAGGACAATGTTCAAAATCCGTCATGTCACGTCCCCATGGCTCCACAGCTTTCACTCCTCACTCCCCGTACAATACAAATACAAGAACTGAATTTTGCACTGCACAGATTAGAGGAGAAGCACATAAAACTGTAAAGCACGAAGACAAATACGTGGAGAGAGGCACAGAATGATGGCCAACAGACAGGAGCAGCACATCAGTGGAAGATAGAGAAGTTTGCAGGGAAAAGGATGCATCGAGATGGGTGTTCAAAGGAGCCAGAAGCTGTCACACATGTATAAGAGGAGAAACACAAAAAGCTGAGGAGGAGGCATTCATCTGGAATAAAAGAGCAGACAATGGGAGACATATGAGCAGAAACACGGAAAGAGAAGAGGGGTTGGGTGTTTTTCTGCACACTGTTTCTGGAGGGTGAAGAAAGTTCATAAGCGTGCACGGAGGTTTGAAATACGGAAATGAGGGCCGGAAATCTCTCCTGCCTCCACTCCCTTGGTCCACATCAATGGCTTTGAAGCCATCCTACACAGCTGATCCGTGCTGCAGTTCTAAGTGACGGCTGTGAAGCGAGGAGGAGAGCTGCTGGTGAAGATGGCTCAGTGTTTTCTACTGTGTAGGAGGGTGTTGATCTGGTATGATGCACTGTGTAGTGTTTACATTTACAGGAGTGCCAACAGCACAGACAGATGCTTTAAAAACCAAGCGAAGCAAATCTTAAAAGTCAAAGGCGCACGGATATACCAACACGAGGCAAATGCCACCCTTGTCTTTTCTAAGCGCAATAAACAGCCCGTTCGCACGGATCGAAGGCGGTTTAGACAAACAAAGCTGAACTGGGCTAGATGAAGATTGACACACTGTCTATTAAAGCACTTGCTGATGAAATGCTGAGCTCCGTTCTCCAAGGGTAGCGCTCGCAACCTGGTCACTCCTCCGTCCTGCAGACGGATATTTCATCGCTGACAAAAGGAGCTGTTTATACAACTCCCCTCAGCAACTCTCAGCTAACTGACTAACCACGGCCCATCCAGTTCATGAAAGCAGGCAGTGACGCTGATGTCTCTTCTCCACAGTAGTAAATCCTGTGGCCAGTTTCACTGCACCGGCTTTCCTGGGAGCTGCTGGGGATGTCCCCAGTCCTTCACAACGGGCTGCGCATGATGAGTGTGACCAAAGAGAGCCTGGAGTGGCCTGGAGAGCCATGGCTAGGGGTTGGGGGAAATATAGCCCCAGCATCCCAGACACCTGAAAACATACCTGAGCACTGCAGCTTTTCCAGGCCCTCTGTGCCATAAGCTCTGGCACAGTGAATGCAAATAAAAGAGGATATCAAGCAGGTGGCACTGCTACTTGAGGAATGACTTCTGACAAGGGCCCAGCAGCACCTTTCGGGCTGCTTGGGGAAGGGTCCCAGGCCAGGAATGGTCATGGATGCCCAGAGAAACAAAGTGCCATGAGCAGCCGCGGTTGGGAAGAGCACAGAACATCATCTCAGAACGTAACAGCCAGGACAAATAAGGCAGCATTTTAACCAGGTGTTGTCAGATCAAATCAGAAATGCTGCTGCTACCCAGCTTCGAGTTAATGTAGGTCAAGGCACTCCGCTTCTCTCTTCTATATAATCTCCCACACTTGTTATGTAGATAAATGCAAAACAAACAGCACACTAAAAATAGGCTGAAAAGCCAAAAAGATTACTCAGATTATGGCAGGAGCATGTAAGACAGCAGGAGAGGCACTGCACCGCGGTGGCTCCCAGATGCAGGAGATGAGCTGATTTGTGCTCTTTAAGATTATTTGGCCTGTTTTCAGGGTACCGTTTAATTGCTCTGAGCTGGTTGGAGAGCAAAGCCACAGTGCGTGCTATATTCACAATAAACACCAGGATATGACCAATGCAAAGAACTTCAGTGCAAGTTACAGGGGTGATAAAACAGGTCATGGTAGAAATGCAGCGACCAAACCAGATCCCAGGCCTTTCTAGATAAAGCACACAACCGCATACACAGAAATTACACCAGTCTGTAACAAACCCTTTTTAAAACATGCATAGCTGAAAGCAGCAGGAGAAGCTTAACTGCAGCTGTGTTACATTGTTATCAGCTAAAAGACTTAATTCAAAAGATTAATTCTGATTTCTAATTAAAGGTAGAGAACCTTGTTACACCAGTTAGGCAACAGCAATGAGAAATTGTGCGTACAAGAAGGCCAGGTATAGGGGCTGTTTTTACTTAAAAAAATACATCCTTCTCCTTCACACTTGCAAATAACACCAGAGCTTTAGTTTGTCAGAGTTAAGGAGCTACTTGCTCCATTCCTTGCCTCCTCTCAATCACGGGATAAAATGCAAGAGTAAGAATTGCAACTTGCAAACCAGAGGAATGACTGAGCCTGGAACGATCTCTGCCACCCTGGAAACTGGCATTGCAAGCACTGGCCTACACCGCTTCAAAGTATGGAGATTTTTTAATGACTGCATTTGGTAACTTGCACAATTATCATAGCCCCAGTAGTGCTGAACCTGTTTGCTCTGTTGGCTTTTCCCATGTGTGATTTTAGCAGCCCCCTTCCCTGGGGGGATCATTTCCTCCAGGCTGCAGCTGGGGCAGTTACTGTCCAGCTGTTGGACCTGTCCCTTCAGCGGAGCCGCTGCCACCGGGCATGCTGAGCAGCGACTCATCTCGGTGCGAAGGAAAACCCTTCTGCTAAATCACCTTCATTTATCTGAGCTCACCTTGCCGTGATGTGCACTGAGGGGGCCCAGGGGTGCTCGTAATTTCCATTATCGGGATGAGCAGTAATTAACAGCTGAGCCTGGCAAATCCCCAACCTGCCCGTGCTCCAGGCGCAGCAGCACGGGCTGCAGCCCACCTGGACGACCTGTGTGATATCCTCACTGACCTCCCTCCTCGGGAAAACGCTGCTCTTCTTTCCCAGTGAGGACAGGTTTGTCCTTAGGGAGCTCCAGGCTGCAATACCCCAGCCAAAACACCCCGACGGGGCCCTGTCACCAGGGCCACTCGCCACAGGACACTGGGACATAGTGGAGGGCAGGGACCTTTCAGTGTCATTAAAGGCACTAAAACCTGGCAGTGATTATTTGCGGTCAGTAATACCACTAATATCTCATGACCTGCAGTGGAAAACCAACGGGTTTTCTATGAACATAAATTGATAAAGGGGAAAATAGCCCAGGATGGCTTAGAGACAGTCAGACTGGTGGCAGAGGCACTTTTGTGGTGCAGAAGGGAACTGTTCTAAGTCTCTACAGGTAATGAAATTGTAGAAGATTGTAAAAGGTAAAATACAGCAGCCTAACAGCTGTCTTCTGCAAAACATAAAATATTAGTGTTAGCTTGCAAAGTACAAAATGGAATTTAAATGCTTTTGATGCAAATAGGATAAAAAGAAAAAATGTTCAGAAATCAGTGTCAGGTAGGTGGTTTTGAAGCACTCTGCAAATAGCTGGAATAACCCAAAGCTATATAGCTAAAGTATTACAGTAGAAAGCCACAACTTACATCCCCATCTTGGTATATTATTTTTCAGTTAAACCAATTACACACAAATCCACTCTGATGGTTATCAAAAGCTTGTGAAAAATTCCATACCAGGATATAAAAGCTACATTATAAAGTAGAAAAAAAACCCTCCCACACTATATAATTTTGTCGTTTATTTTCGAGTAAACATCCCATGAATTTGAAATGCATACCCCAGGCTGGAAGTTGACAGGTACCATCAAATTATGAGGTACTAAAATTTTTAATTCCTGATTTTTAATCGAATTTTCTACCCCAAACATCAAGTAAACTTAATGTCTCACATACCACAGAAAAATGATGTTCTTTCGTAGGAGATGTATTAATTCGGAGCAGAAATACAAAACCTGATCCTGCAAATGCTCCCACATGAGTAATACTGTGAACACAGGTGGGGTCCCCAGGTAACTTACTTGCATCCCCGTTGTCACCAAGTATTATCTAATCCAGATAGCAAAGCGATGAGGAGCTCGCAAGCAGCATCAGAGCCCTACAAACAAGGTTCTGACACACATAGTCTTAAATCCCATTTTTTACCCCAAAATTTAAGGATAAACACTTTTTTTTTTCAGTTTGGGATGTGAGAAAAGGCAAGTAATTGTCCCTAATATGTCCCTGATAAATATACCTGATATGACTAAGAGAATGAAGTGAAGCTCCCCTCCCTAGAGCAGCAAATAGGGCAAAGACTAAACCTTGCCAGGATTAAATGCCCAGCAGCAGACTCAACTAACTTCTCGTAGTAACCATGGCTTCAGAACGGCCCAAGCCTATCTTGTAAAATAAGCTATCAGAAAACTGATTTACAATAAAGCAACAAAATAGCATGAGCGAAAATGGAAAAACCTCTTCAAAGTCACAAATTACACCTCTTGAATTATTTCATGCAGCACAACGAGCAGAGGCTGCTGTTGTGGGGCTCAGAGTGGGACCAGGAGCTCTCCCTTGAGCACGCAGCTCTGCAGAGCGGATCGATGCCCGAGGGAAGGGGTCAGCAACGCGCACGCTCTCCCAGGGCTGCTGAAAGCCGCTCGCTTTCACCTGCACGTCCCCAGCGGCGCAAACCCCGCGGCATTTCAGCCATCTCGCCACTTTGGGGGCAGGATTTCAAAGAATTGAAGCTGATTTCGTAGGGAAAGCCAAGAACGTAGCGCAAGGGGCCTGGAACTCTGCTCCCAGCTTTGCCTCGCTCAGGACATGGCCCTCTGCTGCTCCTCTTCTCAGCCACACGACAAGCAAATCACTCCTTACTCATCCAGCCTTTCTGGGATCAACAATTTTTACCACTGCTCCCCCCACACATATAAAGAACTAATCTGATAATGATAGAAATCACAAGGATTAGAAATTGGTGAGACAGATGTAAAAAAAGATTGTTGCAAATATAGGGCTACTGGTGTTTCTTGGAGCAACAGAGGCATCAGCAATAGATCCATATGATTAACACCCCATAGTGGACCTGGGCGAGGGGAAGGGACGTTGCAGCCACCTCTGGCTCTGCCCGCTCCCCGTGGGGTCGGGGAGGAGCAGATGTGATGTGATACATTCACACATTTCTCAGCACAAGCATTCATAAGCACGACGACGAGAAGACAGTAACATTTCAGATGACAATCCAATTCCAATTTCAAGCCTCACAGGGTGCTATTATAAACAGCATGGGAAAAATTACAGAAGCTACTTTGGCACCTTTAACTTTTAATAGCTATTTTAACGCAGATGATTTGACATCATTTTAATGCCTATTTGGTAATCCTATTTGGAAAATGGAATGAACATAAGATCTTTTTGCAACATACGGTAACATTTATTTTTTTCAGTATCTGTTTTCTTGCACATCCTTCTGAGGGATCTTATCATAAATCAGTATACCCAGAATTGCTGGAATTTATTTCACTGTGCTGGCAGCTGGTGCTGATAGCTACAAATGTGAATCACAGAACTGTAAATTAGAATATAGTGCATCAATGGATTTCCTTGCGTGGAGACTTTGGAATAGCATCACAGGAGTGACTGTATTTATGGCTCAAGTGGTGCCTTGAGTTCTCTTGCAGTTTTAACATGTGAAGTCAGTGAGTGCGAATGCAACTCCTGCATCCTTCCTAGGCTTATGAAAAACCTAGATAAACAAAATGAATATCCTCTGCCTCTTTCCATGCATTCGCAGTATTAGAATTCAGGGGAAAAGCAAGTGAAATATGTAGGTTATAAAAAAATTCCAAACAAGGAGAAAAATTAGATCCAGTTGAAAATGAAATCAATGAGTCATTTTTTTTGACAGGTAATAAATAGGAAAAAAATAGGTTTCTCTGTGACAAAAAATAAATATTGTCATTGTCAATATTTCATACTATATTTCACTCCAGGACTTTTGAAAAAATAATTAAGGACATTTTTAAGGATACGGTTTGAATGAAACCCTGAAGAGAAGTCTGAGAAAATATAGTACCTTATTTTAGAAAATGACAAAACTGACTGTTTCAAAATTTTGTAGTTTTTTATTTTTTAAATGAAAGCATTGGAAATTCTCTACTTGGCATTTGTGCCAAATGAAGTTGTGCATTTTTGCTCATTTCCTTCTTGTACATATTTCAAGCAGCTCTATTACTTCTACACTCACATTTTCAAAACATACACTGGGAGTTTGCATTACTGGCAGGCCTCTCTTCTGTGGATGCAAAGAGAACAGCCTTGGATGCAGCATTATACACACAGAATAATCCTATCCTTTCCAGACACCTTGAGGAAAAAATCTGCATGGGTTTTACTGAGTATTTGGCATGAGAAAAGTAAGATCACATCATTGCATTCTCTATTGTTAATCTTTCTTTTAATCTTTAATTTTTAAAACTAGAAGCATAGTTTAAATGTAGAAATGGAAAAGCAACTATTCATATACAGATAGCCCTACTAAAACAATGAGTCAAAGTTGATTGTAGAGCCTATAAATACATCTTAACGTATTCACAGTGCCGAAGCGTAGGAGGGAGAGCAGGTACGTCCTTCGGGACGCAGTGCTCCTTGGCTTTCCTGTTCCTATCAGACCGATTACCAGCACTGCCCCTAACCAAAGCAGACGGGGCTCCAGTCAGGTCACGTAAATACTTCTGTGAGGCCCCTCTGCTCCAGTGACACTGCTAGTTCATATCAGACCTCTGCATTCCAGAACAGAAAGTATTTCTGAGGGTAGGAATCAGTTTAGGTTTTGCACAAGATGACAGATGTAAAAAAGAATAAGACTATCCTTGCTACTAAGAATAAGACATCCTTGCTACTGCAGCAAGGATGCTATAGCCAGTGGTCCTGAAAAGGAAGAAATTTGGGATGAATTAGTATTTGGCTATACAGAGAAAACAAAGATGAAAAATAGTAATTTTATCCAAACTAAGAAGATATAGGGATAAATAACTTTATCGCATATAGATGAGATGCATTTGAACTAACAAAACACCAACACAAATAAAGGTTGTTTGAAAGTTAATACTTGGGAGGTAGGGGATATTTCATATGTTTTTTCAGGCAGTTTCTTAAATTCTAAGAGCAAAACTTCACTCACTCACTCAAGCTGTGTGATCATTTTGCCTTTCACTGGTCTAAAGCTGCACAAGAGTTCTGGCTTTTTCCTTTTCAATATACAAAAATGAAAGTGGTCATAATTGGAGCCTGCTGGAAGCAAGTAAATCCAAGGCAAGGACAAAGAAACGTTTTTCTATCCCGAGGGCACCCCTGGGAATGGAGTGGTGAGAACTGCCTCCCCGTCCTCCATGTGCCTGTTTACAAACGATAAAACAAATTTCCCGCTCGCTCACACACATGCAAAACTCACGCTGTAGCCCACCCTTCAATGAGAGCCCTTAATAAAGAGCATCACGCTGGACTCAATATATTCTACATTTAGCCTCTGCTTCCCCCGTTGCCAAAGAAAGAAAGAAAGACAAAATTATAGGAGATAAGGGCAAAAAGATGCCGAAGTTCTGCTAAAAGGCTGTCCTCTGAGAACTGAAGTGTCTAACTTTGTAATTAGACTTTGGAAGAGAGCGAGGACTCCCATGTCTTCGTCTATTGTTGTTCTTATCAGGCGTCCTTAGGGACCAGGGACAACATCTAGTAATGATTGCGGAATCTGATCATGTTTCTAAATTAATTGTGCTCTGGCCTGTCGGGAGGATGCAGTCGTATCCAGGGGAGAGGAAAAAAATAACACTGGATCATGCCGAATAACCCCAAATAGTCATTGTACTCAGCCTAGGCTGTGATCTAAATCAACTCAATTTACATAATCAAGTTGAATGTATTAATTTACATAATCAAGCTGAAGTACACTGAATGTATCTAACTGCGGCACAAACATATTTCTTATTCAGACTCTGTGGTCCCCTAGATGTATTTAAAATGACCTGAAGTTTCTGAACTTCCTCTGTAGTGTTAACTCTGAAGAAAGAGGATTTATTTTGCTGAATATATTGGAGGAGGGGAGGACAGAGATGCTAAAAAGAATCAAATATTCTAATTTTTAGTTCCTATTTCCTTATATTCCTCTCTATTGGATCAAACAGTGACTAACGTATAAGCATCCAAGCATATATGACCACGGTGAGCAGGATTTGCACAAGGAACTAAGTCACTGAGGAAATCCCAAGCATAAAGCACATGAGCATCACAATTCTTTGGGCAAAAACTAGTACCGAACTTTGGAGATGTTGCATTATTCAGCAGCTCTGATGTTTATAGCCACCGGAGTCTTGAAGAGTGCTCGTTAAAAATCAAGCTTTGCTTTTACTTCGGAAAGACAGGGAGCCTTAGGTGTTTAGCAGAACATGCTGTTCAGAAGTCTTGCACATATTTTAACCTGAAGTTCTGAGTACTACCAAGAAGATCACATGGGTATTTCCAGCGGGTGTAAGTGCCGCGGGGAGGAAGCTCGGTTGAGCACAGCAGCCGTGGGGACACCCGAGACCGGTTCCAAGCCAGGATGTGCCCGGGCAGGGCTGCCCCAGCCCTGGGGCTTCGGGCAGAGCACCCTGAGCGCGGGGCCAGGGCCTCCTCCCTGCCACCACACAGCTCTCACCCAAACACAGCGGGTTACGGCTTTCCTCATGGCCCAAGGCAGCTCCCTGGCTTCCCCAGGGCTCCCAGCTACGACAGGGCCAGGGCCAGGGCCGCGGAGCCGCTCAACTCATCTAGGGCAGTGCAAATCCAAAGCCATGAACGCCCTGCCCTGCAGCCCCACTTGTTTGTGCCCGGCCGAGCGCAGGACGTAGAAGCTGCCGGGCGCTGGGTGCTGTGCGGAGGTGCCGCGTGTCCAGCCCGGCGCGGCGGAGCCTCCTGCCCCGGGCCTCGCACACCAAGGAACTGCCGCGGCCCCCAGCTCCCGCTCCTCCGGGTCCTCCAGGACACCCCGGGGGATGCTAAAAACTGATTACACTCAAGTCGCTTCCGGAAGACACGCTGCTGCTCAAAATGTGAGTGCTTCTATTTTGCATTTGTTTCATTAAGGGAAAAAAAATCCTCAGGCTGCAGCCTTGTGAATAAAAGCTGATTCAATTGCAGTTTTTAACATTTCCATTCCGGCACTGCCTTTGAAAGCCAGCTTGAAACAACCCCTGCCTACCAAATTGCAGAGGAATTATTCTCAATTACAGCCCTCTGTCTGCTAAAAAGTATAGGCGCTGATCAGCACTGACCTTTCCCGTGACAGGTCAAAGAGATGAAAAATCTCTGACAGCCGCCGAGTTCTGAGGCTCCGCACAAGGAGGGCGGGAGGAAAGGGAGAAGGGGGGAAAAAGGTTCCCCTGCTCAACTGGTCTTTGGTCTCTTTTGTTTTATTAGTAAAACCGCATTTGCTATCTCTCTCTGCTGAATAAATTGCATGTGGCAATGTAATTTGCTTTAAAGTCATTAGCTTAATGTTTTAATTTTGGTATCATTTGCTGGAATCTTCACACAATCAATCACTTCAGCTTTTGTTTCCCGGTTTTGGGCAGGTTTGCTGAGCTGCACAGCTCTGCTCCGCAATCCCTTCCTGGGCTTCAATGATGATGCTTCAGGTCAGTCTGAGAGGATCCGGCCGTGTCACACTCCTGAGGGACACCGACTGCTGGGGACACCTTGCCAAGTCACAGGGACATCACTGCAAACACCCTTTTAAAGACGCTTTGGGTTCATTAAATTAATCTGCACAAAGAGGTGTTTTCTTAAAGTTAACTGACATTTCCCCATGATTGTTCAAGGTAAAGAAAAGAACTTAAGGAAAAGGGAAGAGCCACTGACCTCGGGAAAGGTAAACACACATCAGTTTCACTTAAGGCTCCCTTAGCAGAGTCTATACCCTGCCACATCTGCAAGGTAGAACTGTTAATTAGGAGCAGGAACTATTTATATAGCTGGGCTGCCACTTCTAAGGATTTCAAGATCAAAAGGACCAAAGAAAGAAATGTCCCCTCAGGAGCACTTCCAGCCTATATTTAGGTCAGCTCATGACTGATCCTTCAGCTGTACCAGATGTGTCTTATTAGAAAACTCCGTTCTGCCCCCAAAGAAATGCACTTTCTTAATCTCACTGGAAGGAGCACAAGCCAGCAAGCAGAGTCAAGCCGCTTCCAAAGCAGAAAGGAAAGCAACGTCTTGACATTCAGTCTTCTGACCGACCGAGAAAGTCACGGGGAAAATGCCGATATTCATATTCATCTCCTCCTCTGCTGCCTTTTTCTAAACCAAGAGAAATAAGATAGGAGGCTCGAGAGCTGTCAAACAGCTGCTCTTTTAGACCACTGGATAGAAAGAAAAAATGAAAAATAAAAACCCTGCCACTTGAAGCCAAAATAGAAAGGATTTTGGTTTTTAATTGAAAAAAAAAAACCACCTCTGACACAAAACAATATTTTTATTCGAGGTTAAACAAAATCTTCCCTTCAATTTGACCCGTGGTATGTACGGTGAGAGAACTAATTAAATCAGTGTGATTTCACCAAAAAAAATTATTCTGGAAAAAAAATCCAACAGATTTATTTTTAACAATTCAATTTTAAAGACTACTTTCTATAGTCGTGCTGTAGTACTGTAGCCAACTACAGTAACATTCACTCACTGACTATTTCAGGAAGCTATTTGCACACAAAAAAGGGAGCAAACATAAAGGTCCCACTCAGATCTTTTGGCGCAGGCAGGAACTTCAAAATCTGATAAACTGCATAACATTCCTTAGAGTTGCAAGAAACAGTGTTGCTGCTGTTTCTGTCTCTTAAGCAATTTGCATGATAAACTTGGCTTTTGCAGGACACTCATCACAGAGCCCCTCTGCAAACACAGTCACCCAGGAGCAACCTTGAGGTTGGGACTGGGGAGTACCACCCACCCCTATTTTTGCTTAAATATCCAGAGTGAACAATGTTTCCTCCACTCTTAGGCATTTTTTCCCATTTCTGGACTCATTTTTGTTGTTCTCTGTAACATCACTGCACTTGCTGAGCACAGCCATGTAGCACTGGCCTCACCGCTGTGAAATGCTTTGCAGAAGATGGTTTCATCAGCTCCACTGTTATTAGAAGACTGCTTAAAATTCATCAAAACAACAAGTGATATGCCCATGTGAACTGCAGTAAGTCCCTTGCAATTAACAGTTTGCTAATATTTGCCAGCACTCTCAATTCTAAATATCCATTTCCCCGCTGAGAAAAAAATAAATTAAAAATAATAATAAAAAAACCTCTTTTCACTCTGCAATGAAACAGATACCTTGGAGGAGGTGAAATTACAGGGCAGGTCCCAGGGCGGTGGGAGCGCTGGCACAGTGCTGCTAACACCATCCAGCCCTGCGAAGCTGCAGGTGACCTTCTTCTCCCAAGAAATCCCAGGAGAAGGAGCTCGCTGCCGCCCGGGAAAGGCAGATGCTGCCGAGCCCTTCTCAGGAGCTGAACTGCAAGAATGACCTGGGCCCTGAGGACATTTGCTGCTTAACCCCCGTGCTAGGTGGTGTAATATGGGCGAGAGTGATCTTGGCAGGGTAGGTAACCTCTCACTGCACTGACTGCAGCTCCTCACAGACCTTCTCCTGGATATAAAAGCTGCTTTTTTTCTAACTCTTACATATTACTGGACACTGCTGAACGGTGCCCATCGCCTTCCTTAGAAAAGTGAGTAAAACAGTTAGCGAGCCCCTCCGGCTGGTCCCACAGCCCCCTTTCTCCTGCGGGGCTGTGGGGCCAGCACCAGCAGCAAATGACTCGGGTTTCGCCCAGTCCTTGAGAACAATAGACCTGCAGTCATTATCTTGGTTATCATTGCAATTTTAATAATCTGACAAGAGACACAGCTCAGAAAACACTCTGGAGAGCTTTATCAATTAAACACACCTCCTCAGTTACTATTCCTGCCCATACGATGGCTGCAGTGTTTTTTTGGCTTGCTTTCTTGGGTGGTGATAAATATCCTTTTATGACTTCCCAGATGTTAGTGCACAAAGTCTCTTTCATTATTCATGCTCCATAAACCCATAGGAAGAGCTGGGCACAGCCCAAGCACATTGGAAATCTAATCCCAAATATCTCACCATATTTCAGAAGTAATTTAGCAACGGCTTGCTCACTGCCCTTATTTATGAAGGTTATCAGCATTAGAAATATATAAACCTGCTGCTTGTCCTTTTATTGAAGTTTTCAGCACCAAAGCTTGTAACACATCAAGATAGCATGAGTCACACAAACAGCCAGCACAGATAATGCCTGCGTGCGGCAAGGGGGCCAATTTAAACCGACAATTTCTGCTTTGAAAGCAACAATTCTCAAGCAGGCTAGGCCCACAAGCTGACCTGAAGGTTTATCCACCATTATTTCCTGTTGTTAAGACTTACTTGAGGAAGATCCATGCAACTATGCCCAGGATTGAGCATGCTTCTTTTTTTCTCAAGGATTCATAAATATCTTACTTTGCTGTAACAGAGTGGAGATCTTAGTTTAAACCCTTTCTTAGCTATCTAGTTGAACACCCTGTAGCCCCATCCTACAAAATGGAAAAACAGGTTTTTGTTAGTCAATTGAAAATATGGGTGCCAGAAGCTCCCTTCTGCAGGCCTGTCCCAGGGACCAGAAATCCCCAAAACATCAGTGAGCTGCAGGCAGAGGGGCACAGAAGGGACAGAAGTCGGAGTGGTGAATGAATCTGGGTGTGCAGACTGCCCAGAGGAACAGGATGCTGATCCAGGAGAGATAGAGACTTTGGAAGGTGAGGAACAGGACCACACCAGGCTGGGGAGGATCTGCAGTACAAGGCTTACCCATTAGTTTTGTCACTGTATAAGAGTGGCCAAGCAAACCAATGGGCACGAGGTCTTTGGCAGACTTGAGAAACCCATGAGCTCCGGTGGCAAAACATCCCTCTTGCTTCACACAGGCTGCAGGCAGCTGCATGAGGCATTTCAGAAATTGCCCCAGCTCAATTCATAATGCGCCCTGCCCTCCACGCAGAAGCAGAGAGAGAGCAGGGAGAATCCTGTTGTTGTCCTGGCCTCTCGGGGACATCCCGTAATGGTCTGTCCCACCTGCGAAAGCCAAAGTGCAACAAGGCAGCTCTTAGTGCAGCCTTAGTGCCAACTCACGTCGGCTTTTAAACTAAACCGAAGTAAACGGGTTTCATTCACCCACACATCCTTCTACCTTGCAATATTCAGGCATTCTAACACTGAATATTCTCCTATCTTCTGACCACTTGATGTCACCTGCAATTCCACAGAAATGACAATGACAAGCACAGGGCCAAAACACACTAAGAAGTCTGGGTTGTTTCAAAGGTTTGAGTCATTCTGAAAAGCTCTTGACTCCATTTATCACATACAGGAGTTTCACCACTGATTCACTGGAACCAGCATCAGTCCAGAAGTGTAAGGAACTCTTCAGGAAACATGAGATGATGGTATGCCCACATTTCTCATTTTTTTTCATTCTCTTACAAAATCTTGCCTGCTTTTCCTGATGATGGATATCGCAAATGTGTAATTTGCCTCAGAGGCGAAGCAGAAATTAAAAATGCATTAATTCATGCAAACTGAGATCTGGAATATGGTCATTTTGTTTTGTTGTATTATTGAGAAAAAAAAGGAAGTTTAAACAAGATGAAAATTTAGTATGAAACATAATCCTTAAGCTCCTAGGGTGTGCTGAATGCTTGGACAAAAATCAAATACGTTTTATCCAAAGTATGGCACCAGCTTCTATCAAAAAATTATATGTTCAGTCACAAATGGTTATTGTAAAATCTTTATTAACCTAAGTGCATATAAAAATTGTGAATTCTTAATACAAAGCAGTATTTGACTTTTAAATTTCATTTTAAGCTTGCCCTGTTCACTTGGAATGTGATTACAGAGTAAATTAAAAAGTAATCACATGTGAATTACATTTCCTCATGAATGTAATGACTTCAGGAGACTGATTAATGTTAAGCAGTGCCTGTCCTACCTCATGCATACCTTCCCAGGTGAGATGTGCAAGATAGCTGTCGTGAGTTGATTTAATTTCCTTTCACTGCTGGTCCAGTGAGAAATGCCGAACAGAAACCAACCCAGCGCGTTCATTAGATCTGTATATGTTCGCTCCTTTTGTCCATCCAAGCACCATCTGCAAAACGCTATCGGTGTCAGCTTATGATTGTGAGCAAGGCCCCCGGGACCTGCCTCCTCCTGTACACTGTATCCTAGCCAGGAAAACTCTGTACATTTAGATAGAGCAACTCGGTGCAGGCAGCAAGAGATACATATGTGTCAGCATATTAAAGGCTGATAAAAAAATACCTTGTCATAAAGCAGGAAATATGTCTGTCTAGGAACATACGCACATAAAAATATATACACATACACTAAATAAAAAGAGTTATGTAGAAATCAAAATGGTCCATAAAATAGTTCTGGCAAAAAAGAAAGCTTTTTTTGTTTTTTTGTTTTTTTTTTTTTTGCACGTATATATTAAACCAAAACTCACAGCATTACAGGGCTAATTTAATTTCTATAAGTAAAACAGATGCAGTTCACAACTTTGTTCCTAATGCAAGAGTCACAAAATGGGCCAGCTCAAATTTGGGTTTGGGCTCATTACTTTTGATTGCAACAGGAACCAGCAAGAACATTAGCCTCATCCTCAGTTTGCGCCCATCAGTTCTCTCTGCACCCCCTTTCCCAAGGGAACACTCCTGCAGTTCTTTCATGCTTGACTTTCATAATAACTAGGAATCCACTTCATCTGGTCATTTACATGAATCACAAGAAAGAAACTGCATTTCTACCCAGGTTTGTATTTTTTTTTTTTTTTTATACAGGAGGTCTATTTAGGAAAACAAACTGCTGGACCATTTCTAAGCATTGCATTCTACAAGATACACAGGATTAGAATGGTATTTAATGTGCATGAGAGAAAGAAGCCAATGCAGAAATCTCTTTAGCAACAGGAAGGAAAGATGATGTAGGCTTCTTCTCCCAAAGAAGCCTACATGACCCATCAATAGTTTCAGAAGTTGATACTGGTATTTTTCCAGTCCTAGACATCTCGAGGACAGATGACTCATGAAGAAGTTTGTGAAATGAATATATGAAGACAAGCACTCATTCCATATTTATCCAAACAATAGCAAAAAACACAGACTCAGCAATGATTTCACACACACCTACCAAAAGGTCAAACACTAAAGCATTAAATCTGCAGTGTTATTCAGCCTGGTAAATATTAACTACAAAAGCGTGGCTGCTGGCTCCAGAGCACAGTTCATTTCTGCCAGCAAAAGGTTTCTCTGGAATTTTAAGTTTGCTTTTTACTGGCAGCATGATGATAGATGCCAGTATCCTCAACATGGCATTGTATAACTACACATATATAAACATACACAGGCGCATACACACATACACGTGTGTGTGTGTTTTTTGCATGATCTTATGCTGTCACTTTCCATTATCAGCAAAGCAGGAAAGCAGCAGTGACGCTTCGTGTGTGACACCCAAGACACCATTTTTCTGCTACCATTTGGTACTGCTTTCCTCCTGATCCGCTGCTTCTTGACTTGGACAGGAAGGATCTCAAGAGACCATGCACGAAGGCAGCAAGGGACCCTGCTGCCCCAAGTAACATTCTGGCTCTTAAGTAACAGAGACAGAAATTAATTGGCATTTATTCACCTGTTCAGAGTTGTAGATGAGGTGCTGCTCACCACCAGCAGCTATGGTTGCGTGATTCTAAGTATGTAAATAATTCTGAAAAAGGTTATTATAAAGCAAGAATCCAGTACAATCGCAGCAGGTGTCACTGTAGGCAGAAGAACGTGCTCGAGCAAGAACACGAATCTTTAGGCTACACTGGCATCCGCTGCCCCGCACAAAGGAGAGTTCTTTTCTATTCACGTGGCCTCTTTCAGCTGTAAACACACTTGTAATCACAAATATTCAATTCATAGCTTGACTTAAATTAGTTGTTTACTGGAATAACGATTCCAACTGCAAGTGGAGTATTTGTCTGCCCAGAATGAGAAACCTCCAGCACGAACTACTTGGAATGACTCTTTACCATCACTGCGACATTTTTCTGAAAAATATGTTTCCTGAATTATAAATGAAAATAAAATGAAACAGCTAGCAAGGCACAGGTTATTTCAGCATGTACCTACGGCATATACCAGGGCAGGGTATTTTCCGAAGCGATGTGGTGAAGGGGACAGTGTGTTGGTGGGGATGTCACCTGATCCTGCTGAGCGCTGCCACCCAGGGGCCACATGGCCTTCCCAAATGACATCTCCTCTCTGTGCCCATGTTCCTGCCCAAGCAGCCTCACATTGGTGAAGGGTGAAGCTCTGTAGATTGGATGTGGGCGCAACCCCAGCACTGCAGGAGGGAGCTGAGGTCTGTGGTCTGCGCCAAGCAGCGCCCACGCACCACCAGTCTAGAAAAGCTTGGCTTTCCTATCAGCGCTTTACATAAAACAAACAAAAAACTGCAGGAGTTTAATATTAAATGGTATGGCATAGCTGCAAGAAACATAGAGCAGCCAAGGGCAGCATCCAAAAGATTTTTTTCAACCATATAATAGATTTGCTCTGTTAGAAGTTGTGCACTGCAAAGCTGGTAGGATGATCAGCCACTGAGCTACTTTAAAAATCAAAATGCAGCCCAGGGAAAACATTAAGAATAAAAAGCCTAAAATCTGATCAAGTTTTCTACTGACTACATCCCGTTTTTTGAAAGGGACCAAACCCAAGATAGCATTTTAAAATACGTAATCATTACTAACACATTTCTGGGGCTATCTGCTCTCATGTAAGCCCACAGCACAAAGAAATAAGAAGCCTAACAAGCTCACATAATGGTGCCACAACAACTAACCACTAGAATTTTAACTGCGTATGATCAGCAGTAGGAAAAAAACACTTACTAAGCAGACAATGTATACAAGTAAAAGAAGGACCAATAAGCTTTTAATACTAAAAACATTCACCTAGGTTAATTAAAACCACTTTAAACACCCTTGTCATTTGCTTCAGCAGCTTGACATTCATTCACAGCAAATGAATACCCTAAATGCTTAATAATTTTGAAGATTTCACTCAAAAATAAGTAAGTTTGCCTTCACTTTTCCAAAAAGCTTTGAAGGCAATTTGGGACTAATCTTCTCAAAGAGCCATGATCTAACATACTTAATATGGATTGATTTATTAAGATGGTAAGTAAATATTTCCTTAACAGCCCATCTTATCCTGTCATTTCACCTTTATCATCTATGGTAAGAAGTGGAGCTAATTCTAAAAAACAGAGATTTTCGAAAAGGAAATGAAAGCTTGTGGATACAGAGATGGGCCTTGAAGTATCATTGTCTTGTAAAGTAAACACAGCAGTTAAATCTTCAGTAGCTGCAACTGAAAAATAGTCTATTTAACGGGATGGTATTTTTTCTGGCTTGTGCAGGTAGGGTCTCTTGCTACATTAACGCTGAAGAGTAGCAGCACCAGACACAGCAGTGATTGCTTCAAGAGGTACCACAACCCTTAGGTTAAAAAGTCCTACCAGTATCTTCAAGGTAACATTGATGCACTTCCCCTGTGTAATTTTAAGACAATTGCCTGAAATGCAAAATGATGCCTTGTGCTCTTAGTCTTACTCATAAAATAAATAAAATCTACTCTATTACTAAGAGTATTAAGAGATACATTCCCCTTTTGACAGAGATATAAAACTGTCATTAATGTGTTATGAGAAAAGATTATAGCCCTAAATGTAGCTATCCTTTCTATTTCTGACGTGTCAAATTAATCCTTGCTTACACCACTACATGATTTAGACACAAGATGAAAATTCCTGCCTTTGTAGAACGCCATTCCAGGAGCTCTGTAATATCCGACTTCCAGGTAAGTGCTAAGTGAGAACATGGACCTCCTCACGGCTCTGAATCTCAGGTGGGACAACCATTTCCACCACAATTCCACCACAATTTTGCATCGCAATAGATCCAGGTGGACTCTAAGTCAAAATTTGCAAGGTTATCATGGCAACTGTACCCACAAGCTCATAAAAACACCACCAACTTTAAGAAGAAATCTGCACTGTTGCACAAAATAAACTGAATAAGCAGCCTCTTTGCAAAATTTTGGAGGAAATTTTCGCATAGAGGCTGACATTCAATTCCTGATGCAAAGGAAATCAAAATAATGTTTTGCCTGTTTCTTTATGTCTACACAAGATCCTTGCAAGCGTACACATCAGCACTAGGCTCTGACTCACCCAGCACATAAAGTCCCGCCTGAGCACTCTTAGTTCTGCCCTTTCAAAAATATGGACTGCTCTGTGCTTAATGACCTAAAAATCAATTGCTAAAAATGTTAATGCAATGTGCTCCACGTTGTCTCCCCAAAGAAAAGAGATAATCCTGTTATTAAGACATTTGACAGCAAATGAAGCGATCTTCCTTCACGTTCTTTCTCTGTCATAAACCTATGTGTGTGACATGGACATGTGTGTGACTTGCTCGTCTCTCTGTGCCTTCATTAACCTTTCCTCTTACAAGCACCTCATGCTGTTTGCTGCTATACATAGCCCCCATAGCCATTATTAACATAAATACCTAGTTATTCATGAGGACATCCATACTTTTCCAGAAATCACTACGGGAAATCAGGACAGGGGAGAGCAATCTCCATTAAAAAAATTGAAGGTAAATATATGCAGGATGCATTGTGCAGAGAATAATGTTTTCCATATCCTAACAGCACTCGTTGCTCTGCAGCTAACGAGAGGAGAAGCAGCTCTCTAGCATTTGGTAATTGTTATAGGACTATTTGCCAGGTGAGTACTGGCAGCAGCTTGTTTGCTTTATCAGGAGGGTAGAAAAGTAGATGTAATTGCTCTATTAAAATGCAAAATGAAAGTTAGTGCATTTCACTAAAAAAATGGAACATCCTTTTCCCGTTTTTTCCCCCCACTTACCATAACTTGTTTTAAAGATTCACCTACAACAGCCTGTTTTAAGGATCTCTCAATCCTTCTGAGACCATTATCCCCGATAACTGACAAGAGAACTTGCAACTGTACATAAAGACAATCTGAAAATACACAAAAATCAAATACTAGGTTCTATGGTGCATTAAAAATTTCATATTTACAATTTTCAGTAAATTTTGTTCAACATGGTAGAAAAGCGGTCTACTGATGGATAGCAATCCATCTAGGAAAAACATGATTTCAACTATATGATTGCTTGGATTACCAAAAGACTGTAAGTAATTTTATAGCATTACCTCCAAAAAAGTGAGAGGAATCTGAACAGATTGCTGCAGGGAGGGGTCCTGATATTAACAGAATGATGATGATGATGATCTTGAAATATAAATGGAAAAAGGAGATGAAAGGAAAATTATCTGCAATTTTTGTTCTCAAGCACTGGTAATTCTCCAGAATCCCTAGGTGCGCTCCAGGCGTCAAGCTGCTGACAGAAGCAGGGCATTTTGAGCTGCTTAAATACCTTGCCAGTGATGGGTACCTGCTTATCCCATTGCCCTTGCCTCTAACAGGAAATTTCAACCAGCAGGTTGTTCTGCTCTCCTCACTGATATGCAGAAACTTGTTACAGCAGCAGGTACATTTCACTTGGTTCCCTGAATAACTTCCCTCTTTATTTTTGCTTTGGACAATATAGACACTGTTTAAGAAAAAAAAAAAACAAACAAGAATTACTAGATACTGAGTTACTGCAATTAGCTCTTCCTTTAAATGACAAGGAATAGTTATAATCCCGTTGAGAATTAATATGCCTTTACATAGGAAAATATTTTCTGTTTCTATCTGCTTCAGTTCAGGTAGTAAGATGACATACACTGAAATGCCGAAGTTTCTTCCCCTTAGGTGACCACACTCCCTTTGGGATACTGTTTTTAGCGAATATGCTGCCTGCTTTGCTCGGAATTGCCCTGCCTTCCGTAGGGTAATGGGGGGAACGGGGCAGCACACTTTGTACCTGGGAGAGGTGCAGCCTGAGCAGCGCCAGGCAGGACATTCCCAGCACATCGCGGGAAGCAGCAGCTAAGAGTAACTGGAGAGAGCCAGGTCAAAACCAAATTCCAGCAATAAACTGTGGCTCAAAAACCTCCTCAGGAGTGCCTAGGAAAGCGCAGCAGACACCCACGTGCAGCCAGCTTGCAGAAATATGCAACAATATCCAGAGCGGAGTGGGACACTGTAAGTAACCTTCATGCACACAGTGTACACAGAGTCGGTGATAATGCACAGCAAGTAAATAGCCACATTACATATACTGTATTTTAGCAAAATTAATGATGAACGGGACTCAGAGTACCTCATCTAAATCTGTAATGGAAATATGCATCTTCCATGTTTATTTCATTATTATTTCATGAACAGTCTATGCTTGTTTATGAATTCTTAAAGTATATTTAAGCAATCAAGCATAATAGTGGTATAATTATCTCAAGCCTATTGCAGTTCTAGGGCTTTATGAGGAGCCTAAGTGCATTTTACGTAGCTGGCGCCTAAGGGGCCTCATTCATGAGCTAACTCCCTGCTGCCGCGCCCCAAAAAAAAAAAAAAAAAAAAAGAGGCACTGACCAGAATTACAGAAGAAAGAGGAAAAATCCAGTTACCTGAATGGGGAAGGCAACTCAGCAGCAGTGCAAACGGACAGCAGCCCCCAAAACTGTGTCCACATCATCCACTGCACCAGCCTAAAGCCCAGAGCAGAGCTCTTACAAGATGGTATTTTTATGGGGTTCAAGAGCTAAGTCTGTAATGCATTTCTGAACCTGCCATCTGTGCCTTGCAGCCACGTTGCAATAGAGTTGCCACCTTTAGGGATAAAGAGTGCTACGGGGGAGTTGGTATGTAATGAAAATGATTGAAAAGCGGCTTTGTACTTAATAGTGCTGCTGCCATGGTGATCTCTTTTCCATTCGGCTGCTTACTGGGTAGAAAGCACTTGCCTGTTCCCCTTCACATGTGATATCAGCTCCTTTTTAGAGACCGAGGTGGTAATGCTCGGCAGCTTGCATATCAGCAGGGCAGCATAAAGCACCAAACTCTGTTGGGTCATAAAGAAAGGGACAAACTAAATAGCTGAAATTTGTGCAGAGCATTACTGGAAATGCGAACACGAAGCCCCATTCTGCGGATTGTTCCCACTGCAGGAACAAAAAGGCAACACAAAGGGTTGCTCAGTGCTCAGCGCTCCTGGCAGACTCAGTTTCTGCTATCAGCCTGACTTTGCTCCTACTGAAAGTTAGGAAGAATTTTTAGGAGTTGAGATGAGAGAAAAATTGAGTTCGGCAAAATTCTTGTCCAGGCTCGCCAGCCACATGTTGCCAGGCAGTATGTCCCATGTTTCCTGTGAAATCAAATCTGGGGTCGGGCAGTTTGTAGTTCCATGAATTTGGATTCTCAACAGGTCACTTGGGATGAGACTCAGCCTCCAAGACAAGCCAGACTCTGTTTTCTTAAAACCGACGCAGCTAACTGAACTCTTCCCATTGAGGAATAGCAAAATGCAGCCAACTGCAGAAAAGATCAGCTACTGCATAAATAATTCTCCAGCTAAGCTTTTCACTGGCAAACTATCTAATTATTAGTGCTTTGAACGGTGTGGAAAGACAGCTCCAGGTAGTCTTGTTTGCAAACCTTGCCAGTGGTCGACCTTAATGTCAACTCTAAGAATTGCCACTGCTCTAAATTCTACTACACACCTTTGAACTTTTGGTCTTGCTCTGGTACAATCAAGACAAATGAGAGGTGACAGCTAAGTAGCAATGGTTCTTTAGTATAAAATGAGATACATTAGATGAACTTTCAACGGGTCTATATAGTGCTTCAGTACTGAAAAAGCAGCTTTTCCAAGGCCTGTTTCAAGTCAGCCAAGACTATCTTGTCCCAAGCCAGTCTGGCTGCAGGGGGGTTTGTCAAGAATTCCGACCTGCTCCAACTGGATGTCCGGTCACTGCAGGGATTAGCAGGATTCCTTTACGGTGCTACTGTAACAGGATTAGTTCTTTGGTTTTACAGGGTAAAAACAACCAAAGGGAGGGTTGTTTTGTAATATATGAACTATGAAACTATCACAGTATTTGTGAGATATGAACTGCAATTTAAAAAACAACACTGTTCATCTTTATGGCTGTATTCCAATTGACAAACAGCATTTCCCATGCAATCTTCTCTATTATCCTACCCCTTGCTTTATTAGCTCCATCTTTTTTAGCCCTAGTTCTGCTTTTCAGGTGATACTTGATTAATTTGTGATCCCTGCTTCTGGCCATCATGTTCTTTAAGATACGCTATTGTGCACAGGATTATATGAGGGAAATAACATCTTTTGTATTTACCCTGTTTATTAACCTTTCCCATTGCTCAATACCCATTTTTCCTCTTGCACCACAGATGCTGTATCTGACTTCATGCTAGTCACCAAGCCCTGGTCTCTGGTAATTGAAAAATTCTTTATCCAGTGGTGGTGCATTTATTGAGGTCAAAAGCTCCGCACATCTCACATTCCTGCAAGGCGCTGAATCGCATGGGCTACTAGGTATCCAGCCATTTAAAAAACCACACACAACTGCTTTTTAATCAGCAAAGACTATTCAGAGTAGTTAACAGCACTGTCTTACCACAAACTGTTGCTCAGATGCTCATATTAGAAGCACAAAGATTATTCAATCTGCTTTAACTTAAAATAAACTCGTATTAGCAGACACCCAAGCAGTATGTATACACATAACAGAGCGCATACACTAGCAGTAGTTGGGCTTGTAATTTCTTTTATACTAATATTGCCGGAATAAAAACATACAGTGGGTCCCATTGAGACAAAAAAAAATCATAGAGATACTCTTTTGGATCCCATACTGCTGTATGTTAAAGGACTTATTAGAATTTAAATGACTTTTGTGTATTGTTTTAATATGCCTTCACAGCATGCACCATAACAGTTCCTTTGCAGCTATTAGAGCATACATTGGCTACATCAATTAACAGAAATCCACTTTATATCTTATGGAGCTATATAGCCTCTAATGGATTTATCCATAGTCTACTTATTCTTCACAAATACACATTCAGGAACCACAGCATGTTTTCTTAAGAATAGCACATATTTGTGCACTTATCCCCAAAAATGTCTGTATACATATATATATTTGTATATAATGCTCCTTTTTTAAACTTGAATTTTACTGTTTTAGTTCATTTAGCAAATGGGCTCAGAATCCCATTCTGCTTCTTTTTTTTTTAAAAAAAAAACCACTGAATTGATGTTTATAGCCAAATTAGAAATAAACTCTTATTAACTGCTGCCAAGGAATAGGAATAAAAAACTTGTGCAAGTTTAATTAACTTTATAAAGGTGAAACACATCAAATCTAAGTCATAGGTCAATCTAACTACATATTCATATGATATGTAACATCCCATTGTGAGAAAATGAAACTCTGAAATATCTAAATATAATTTACTGACTTATGATGAAATGGTGGACTTGCATATCAGTATAGCAAGAATCAATGTTTTAATTTTAAGCTTCTAACATTTGTTTCTGAAGAGCTGTTTTCCTCAAAAAGAAGGAAGAAAAATAAAATCTTTAAAGCAGTGCTGAAAATTTAAATATTTAACTTGGACAGTCTAAAGAAAATACTCAAGTATTTCTGAGCTTCCCTTATGTAAATGAGAAAAGAGTTTATACGTAACAGACAATACTTGTGCTCTTCAGTGGCATGTCAGCATTGTACTGCTAAATGAAAATCACTTTTAAGTCAATTAGAGCGCCTGAGTAATCATATGATTTCCTATATAAAAATATTTCAAGGTAGCAAATGTAACAGATATATATATATAAAGAACTTTTCTAAACTTTCAGCAGAGGGCTAAGTAGCTTTTGCTATTCAAAATAAAACACCTTCTATCTCAAGGTTGCCGATTTAAGTTCAGCCTCTGTTGGAAATGACCAAAAGCTGCTTAAATCTGCCATGGTCGGTGTGGAACAAATTGATGGCCAAAGCTGCTTTGCAGCGGTGCGTAATCACCCCCAGTCCGAATGATTCCCCTTCACCGCTGGGAGTCAGGAGCAGCTCCCAGAGCTCCCGCGTCCTTTCTCTGGGTTATTGTAACACATCGTCTGGGGCTCCAAACCCCAAATTCGTGTTAAACCAAGGATGGTTCATAAGGCCTCCTGGTGAGGTGACGAGTCTCCAGGCCCACGCCAGAGGGCTCTGGCGATGAATTCAGTGTAGGTGACCTAAACCTGTCCTCTTTCATGCACTCCAAAGGACAGCCCCCTTGATTGGCTTATGGACTTAATGCGGGCTGAGCAGAGTACAAAGACAAAAAGGAATGGGTTCTAACACTTTTGCAAATCCTTATTTTTCCCCATCTCATTCCCCTTCTCTAATCTCAGCTTTCATGTTTTGCTCTTTCCCCTCCCGGTGCCAGAGCAGCACTGCTGAATACTCATGAGGCAGGTCTGAGTCCTGACCCAGGCGGTTCGCCACTTCGGAAAATGTCTTAGGGTTCCAGGCACGCGATTCCCTCTTTGTGCTCTCCACCGAGATACCATAAGGTTAGACTCCTCCTGGAAGGCAATGTTTCTGGTATGCAATTTTCAAACCGCATCTACCTGATAGCAATCTTCTGATTCCATGTCTATTGTAGCTTTGGTTTTCTTTCAGGGAGCCTTTTTCATTTTCTCTTCACGAAAGTGCTTCAATCTATCTTACATTTTAATTGAATCAAATTTAATTTAAGCCAAATCAAAGGTCCTTTCAATACATCTACATAAGAAAGCACTTAATCTTAATAAACTACCATTTAAAATGGAGAGGGAATCTACAGTAGCAGTGAAATATATAGCAAATCAAAATTCTCTCTGTTCATATAAAGGAATGAAGCCAAAATAAGCTCACTCTACTGTTTAAACTATGCTGCATGTAATGTGTAAGGAAGAGAAATGTGCTGCTAAAGTAATGCACTGTGACTGCAAACTATTCGCTGAAATCTGAAAAGAATCCCATTTCCCAAAGCAGCTTAGAAAATGACATTTGCTGGGACCCTGTATTAATGAGATGAAGATCCTTACCCCCTTCAGATTTTATTACATTTCAGAAGACATTTCAAAAAGTCAAATAATTTACTTTGCTTAGGTGAGGAGGAGTTAACCCTCTGGGATTCTCTGTCTCTTCAGCTCTATCGTTGTCTAGCATACGAATTTTACTAGAGCTGTAACTTTTATTTCCTGCAATACACGGGTAGGACACACTAACTGCTCCTCGCTCATCCCTGGTGCCCTGGGAAGCATGTACCAAAGCAAAGCAGGTAGAGTATGCACCTGCCTTAACTGGCGTATACATTTTTTACTACAATTTGCATAAGAACTACCTCACACTGAATAAAGATTTGTGGTCTTTCAACAGCCATGAATAAGAGACATTAGTTTATGGTAGACAACTCAATTAACTTTGAAAGTCCTGCCTAGACTCTTCCTTTAGACTCTTCCTTTACAAAAGCGTTTCTAAAGATGCTTAGGGAAGAACAAAGCAGTATTTGGTACAACTCTTAAAGCCACGATTTTCTTAAAATCTGAAAGTAGAGCATTTGTTCTGGCAACATCTGCTTAGACTGGCTGGCTCCAGGGAACTGACTCCAGCAGGAATGTGACAGATCAGGCGGCTCTCCGACGGCCTCTGCACGGAGACAGCTTCACCTCCAGACACTACAAGGCCAGGAACATGTTTGCAAACACCCTGGTGCTGCAGCAGCAGTATTTTGATCACCAGGGTCAAGAATATGACACTGAGACTATGGAATAGTCTAGACAGGTATGTTGCCTAAGTGCAACATCTGCACAGAATCCCAGAATGGTTGAGGTTGGAAGGCTGAATTGTGCCAGACAACTGGCAATGGACTGCCCCAGCGCAAGCATCAATACAGTTTGCCCACGTTCTTCCTTGGAGGTAGGTTCAGCCTGGCACAGCTATGCAGAATGTCAGCCTGGCTCCTTTCCTTTTGTTCTTTTAATTATCATTCCACCTCCGAGACAGGTATTTTTACTGCCACTTCACCTGGCAACTCCATCCCTCGTAGGAGATCCAGAGCGCCCAGTGGCCACAGCAGCAGGTTCCTCGCAGTGCTCGACTCAGAGCAGTCCCCACTCTTGGTAATTCCCTGGTGGCATCAAAATGATGAAGACCACAACACAACGCAACCAAATAGATTAAAACAAAACAAAACATAATCATAATTTAGGCTCCTAGGTGCAGATTCTGGATTTGATTTTCAGAAGCTCTGAGCACCCGCTAGCACCCACTAAGATCTGAACAGGCTTTAGGCTCCTCTTCCCAAGAACCTTGGCTCTGGCACATGTGCCTTTTGTGATTTAGTGTTTTTAAAACCCCAGCAGGTGCAATATATTGCACATTACTCATATATCAACCCATTTCTCTCTTCCTTGCCCTTTTTATTGTTGTCTTTCAGATTAGTCTTTTTCTGGGAAGCTCACAGTGTATTCGTGGAAGATATTTTTATGTGGTGCCTAGAGTTGAATTATTACCTGGCTTGCTTTGTTAGTGTTAAAGGTGAGTACAAAAACATAACTTTACCCTCTTTGTTATGTGTGCTAACAGACCGGTTCTTTATTTTGCTTTCACTTAATTCTTTCTGTTTCTCACTCTTCTAAGGGCTTGTATGGTGTCAGGAACATCAAAGACTGAATCAATCATTTTAATATTAACACTGCTTCCTGAGCAAACACAGTGTTTACGAGGTTATGAATTTTCTGACCGCCTCTGTTGCTTCCATGGGTTTGACCCCATAGGACATAATCTTTAATGCACTGGCAGATGAAGATGAGACTTTCCTCATTCCTCTGGCACTACTAGCACTGACCGAGGGCTGTTTTAGCCTGAGAGAGCAGGAGATTGCATCAATTGAGTCACTACTGCTTTTAAACACCCCATTCCTAAAGGTGCTGCTGCCACTGCATTTCATAACCCGAGAGCCTGAGGCTGGTGCACACAAAACCAACACGCTCTTCCAGCAGCAAATGCTGCAAGCTGGAACTATTAGCAAGAAAGAAGCTTCGCACCTAGGCACATCTCCAACGCGCCGCAGGGAAGCGATGCCCGTGGCCCTACATCCATTTGTGGGTCTCTCCCAGCTCCAGGCCGGGGCTGAGCAGCTCGGCCGGGCAGGGAGGATCCCTGGGCTCTGCTTCCACGGCCACGACTGGCTCTACGGCAATAGCCAAAGCTGCAGGAATTGTTACAGGCAACACTAGTTAACGGTAACAAAAGAATCAGAGCCGTGTACGACATTGCAGATTGCCAATAGAGCCTGAAAGATCTCATATTAGGAGCAATAACAGGCAGTTTTGTACGAGACTGTTTCCACTGCTCTAAGACGAGCATATGCAATATTTCAAAGCAAAATGTTGCTTTTTGTTAAAATCACTATATCCAGTATAAGTTATTGCACTGTTAACTACTTATATCATTCCCCAAGAACACAAATTTCAATTTCTGCCTTAACAATAATCTATTTTATGCTGCTCTTGTGATTTTCGATCAAAGTAGAGCACCTATGACAAAACTCTTCATTAAATGCTAGATACCAGATAAGGAGACGATAAGAAGAGATAAATAACATCCCGCAAACTAGATCAGTTTTTCTCTGTTAGCTGTGAGGTTCCCCAGCACCGTTGAGAGAAAAGCAAAAACCCTACCCTGTCTGACCAAGATAGGGATAAAGATTAAAATAAGCCAGAGGAGATTTGAGCCAGAGGAGAAGCAGGTATATTTAAAAGCATTCACTTGCAGACAGTTATAATGACTATGTCTGGTTTCACGCTAATCAGAAAGATGAAGAAGAATCCTTTGGCTCACTCCAGCAGTGCTGAGGCCATTCTGTGGCAGCTGTTTGTTCACACAGTAAATGCATAACATCATGTCTTGATTATGCAATATGCATTTGCAGGTTTACAGAAATATCCTTCTGTCAAGAATTCAGCATATTTTATATTCAGGTGCAACAGCCTTGTCTAGTGTTAGACAACCTCAGCAAATTAAGCACACTTCCATTTTCTTTCAGTTATTCCATGTTGCTCAAAAAATAGATTTTTAAAAATTTTCACCCATGACATTGAAGATTCTTTCGGGGCTGGTTCTCCACCATCATAAAGATTCCCGATGGGCTAAAATGCCTCGTTGTTGTCCACCTGTCCTCTGCAGTGCTCACCTCCTTACACACAGAACCTTTTGAGAAACATTTAATTCCTTGTGCTACATTAGTTGCAGGTAGCTTTAAGCTCTTTGAAATTACTTTTCCTATGCCACATCCTGAACTACAATTTCTCCATCTTCAATGTTAAATCTAATGACCAGAAGCTTGCAGTAAAAGGTACATACTCAACCTGATTATACTTCATGAATTTTCCCCTTTAATGTAATGTTGCTTTACTATTCTAATTACATGGGCATAGTATATAGATTTATAGTTACTTGCGTAATTTCTGTCACAAAAGTTTAAATGAAATTTCCCCAGAGTCTGCTCAAAAGAGATGCTTTGTATCATTCCCCGGCCTGGAAACCAAACTCAGACCAAGGAATTTTCTATTTGCAGGGTCTGCGCTGGTAACACACCAGGCCCATCCACTCCACACTGTCCTTCTAGCCTGGAAGTCTAAGATCAGCCAAGATCTTAGACTCTATTTTCACCATTGCAAGAGGATGCTCAGCTACGAGCTGGCAGTCCAGAAGCCTTTGCTGGGCTAAAACATCTCTGACATGTTCTGACCCATGCAGTCAATGGAAAATTCACTGGAGGAGAATCATTTCCACACATCCCTGTGTATACACCTGAGAAAAGAAAGTTAACTCTCATTCTGCTTACAGTGAACAAATATCCATTTCACTAAGAATTAGATGTGTGTGCATGCAAATTAAATGTGTAAGCAAAACTCTAAATTCTGCCTTTCCCACAGGATAACCCCAGGTGCAATAGCATTCTCAGTCTATTTGTCATCGCAGCCCCGAGTGAGCTAAATCTGGCACCTTAGCTCCTTTTTCACTCAAGCAGACACCTATATAGGTCAAAGGAAAATTGCTTTTGTAAAGACTGTGAAAACTGAGAAGGGAACAGAGGAGCTGGTATTGACTAGCATGGTGCACTGGGTACGTTAGCGATCCATCTCCACCGTGTTTGGATTTCACAGCAAAAGGTACTGGAGCGGAAGCATAAAATCCTGTCTGCACACACTGTACCTTTGAAGTACGGGAGAGGATGTCAAAAGCAACTAAAGGCAGGGTATAACAGACAGGTGGAAATACGTCTGCTATCGAGATGCTGACGCTAAATTAGAACTGCAGCGATTTGGTTGCGCATCTCCTACTGTGAACACATGGGCTAGGAAGTAATTCTCCCATTTTTTCCAGAGGTGCCCGGCCCTTATCGTTCTCTCCTTCAGCGACATCTATAACCAGGATACTGCACGGACCAGAGATCCATGCTGGAAGGTGGAAGCGTAGGTCAAGCGCACGTCTCACTGCTGCTTCCCTGGGCTCTCGGCCCCATGCAGAAACGAGGCCACTTGGACCCGGGACTATCCTAGGTCACTGCTGCAGGCAGAAAAGAGCCTAAAATGAGTTTCTGTGGATCCTGCTGCCAAAATTACAGAGTAAAACCCAAACTTACTATTGTGATAGAGCCTTTGAAACATCTGGTCAGGCTGCACTTCAAAAAAAAATTCTAAAAATTTTGATTAAATATATTTATGGGACTTTAATGATAACTTAAAAGTAATCACAAAAGAGCTTTTGCTTCCAAGATCTTGTAAGAAAGGAGTGAGGAAAAAATATAAAATTCTTTTTAGGTTTTCCTTTCCAGACATTAAAAGCACCAAATGGGAAACATTTGAAGTGACTCACTTTAACCTCACAATTGAAAAAAAAATACAAAAAAAAAGAAAAAAAGAACCAACTTGACAGCCTGCTATCAAATGAATCAACCAGGAACAGAACCCAGCCAGAAGTCCCTACCACATATCGACACCTGGAAAATGTAACTCTGGGAAGCCATCATTCTCTAGCTACAGTGGCCTGAAATTATTTAGTAAATAATATGACTGCAAAGTACAATAAACAGAGTAATATTAAAAATTCAAGAATGACTGCAGGGATTGGGAGAATTATTACGCCATTTTGATGATTTTTATTGAAGTGCTAACAATATTTAGTCATCTTTTTGTTTTTCTGCTTCTTGCATTCCTTTCAGAATAGGTGTATTAGGGCAAAGCACGAGGTCAACCCTTGCAGCGCTTGGCAATCGCGAACGCAGCCCCTGACACCCTTACAGGGCGCCAAGGAAGGCCATGGCACTTACTCTTTTAACGGAAAATACATGAATGTAAGAGAAAGCACAGTTTATACACAATTTCTGTAGTGCCGTATGGGTTTTCTTCCCTAACATGCTCGTACAAACACCCATGGTAATTTCTTCTGCTAATCAGATGAAAAGGTTCAGATAAAACCTGCCTTCCCAGAGCCAAAGTATCTGGCTCTTGTTACGTGCACAGTAACTGCCTTTCGGCTGAAGAACAGCAGCACATCTTTGTATCGGTTTGGAAAAGTGCAAGACAAAGACACTGCCAAGTTGCCCAAACTGCAAGTGTCCGTAATTTCAAAATTAATATCTGTCTCATAACCAACATGCAAAATCCTTATCTTTCAGTGGAAATGCTCAGTGCTTCAGCAGGTAAAATCCTAATAATGCCAGGAATGGCCGAAGTATATTGGGATTTAGGTGGATTTAAGTGCCTTCATGCACCACTTGCAATAGCTTTTCGACTGGTGACCTCCTGCGGACTTATATTGCTGGAAAGCTTCTAATTTAAGTGGATGCATATGGCATTAGGGTCAATTAGAAAAAAAAAGGAACCCTGCGGTAGAAACATTATAGAAATTAGGTGAACTTTTCTCAGCTACAACTGACATGTCTCTTCTGTGCAACCTCTGCTCAGAGGGTGACACTGGATGGTCGCTCTCCAGGAGACATCGGGCGGGAGTGCTCCAAGTCACAGCTTTCCTCTGCCATGTCCTCTGTTCTAAACCACACGTTGCTGAACCTCAAGAATGACCCTTTTATGGTAGGGAGGAAGCCGTGTTTCAAGCAGACAGCCACTTCCATCTCTTTGCAATTCTATTTTTAAACATGAGAAAAAAACCTAAAATCCAAGCACTGAATTGTACCTTCTGCAACCGGCCCCTTGCGTGTGGAGGTTCCTGAGCTCAGCAGGTCGGAGCCTCCCGGTTGCTCAGGTTCAATCCAGGATGGGACACTACTCATTTCATGCACCTGAATTCAGTGCTAAGTCCTTGGCTGCAAACTATCACTTTCAAGTATTTGTTTATGCTTATGAGTATAAAAGGTGCTGCCAAAAGTAATATAACTTGCAGCGCCCTCACACTCTTGAACTTCAGGCACACTCATCCCACCCACAAACTAATCTCAAGTGAAAATTATGATAATGTTATTCTAGTATTTTACATATTTATTGATTTTGTTGTGCTTGGCAGAAATTAATTAAAACTAAACTTACTTAAACCAATTTCTGTGCTGACTTAAGAAAGCTTTGCACTCACTTTGGGAACTGCCAAGAAACTAATATTGAAAAGCCTTGTTAAAAAGACAGCTCCATAGTTAACAAAACTGCACATTCTTTGCCAGACCGCCCTGTAAGCTTTACAGCATCTTTTTAGACAGAGATATGACCATAGATTAAACAGCCAGCAACCACCCAGGTAACAGAAGCCGGGATTATCACTTTTCTTCCTCTCGCAGTAGACTAAAAAAAGGGTTTCCTTATTTCTTCCTGTCCTAAAGCACCATTTAATTTGCCTTTTTACAAGTTCTACTGGATGAATAAAAAAAAGAAAACTGAAAACTCACTGATGAAGGCACTGAGCTTTCCTGGAGCCTCACAAAACATTGGGGTTCACACACTGATGGAAGCTGCATGGACAAAGAAGAGGAGCAAAGGCAAATGTGTTGTTAAAGTTTAAACCTCTCAATTTCTTATTTTGAATTGATGGGATAAATAAGGCTCCCTAGTTCTTTAAAATTAAGGAATTAGGAAGCAGAGAGAATGATTTCTGAGTATGCTAGATGGAAAAATATAAAAAAAAATAAAAACTTGTCTACCACTGGCAAAGGAATTTTAAGAAATTCTAAATTAAATTATTTTGAAGCAAATAATAGCAAGCATTTCAGTAATTACTTCATGATATCTTATTAGAACATAAATGCATTTACATTAATTAGATTACCTGAGCAAAAATTACCCAATAAACAACAGAAGTGTATTAATAGAGTAACAGAAGCACACGCTAGCTATGTCCAGTTGCTTCATTTTGTTTCCTCTCTTGAACGCAGAGATCCCTTATGAAGTTCTCTGCATCGCTGCTAACTGGAAGTTGAGCGTTTTCACCCAAAGTGGAAGAGTCTTCTTGGACCTGCGCAAGCCTACATCCTTCCTAGTCCTCATCCTGTTCACTGATTGTGGGGAGCACAAAGAAGAAATGCTAATATGTACACAAATATAGGGATTTCTACATTATGTCTGACCTTTTATCCGGTGAATTACTGTTCATACCATACATTTTCGCCTAAAGCATTCAGTCATGATCCTCTTCTCCCTTTTATATCAACTGGTTTCTGCACAAATTAAATACAGATGTACAGTGCGCACGGAAGCTTACACAACACGAAGTAAAACAAGACAGTCTCTCTAGAATTGCTGTAAAAATGTTCTCAGGATATGCACTGTTCATGTATACTTTGAGTTACTGCATGCTGTATTCCAAGAAAGCAAAACGTAGGCAATGCCGTAGTTATAAACGTAACAGTGTGCAAGGAATTACTGCACTTGATGATACCCGATACTTGACTGTTCGACTTGCTTCAATTTGAAGTGATAAAGAAATATTCAGGGCTTCTCCTGTAGTGCTTCTTACAAAGCAAAACTCCTAAATGCACTTGCATTTCAACACCTAAATATCATGGTGTTTAAATGAGAGTTTGGCACTCATTCAGCTAGCAAAACTACCACTTTTTTAACACTACAGCAGTGTCTACACTTGGCTACAGCGATACAGATCGCAAACTGGACCTCACTCTGGGGCAACAGAATAGTTTTAAACCTTCCTGCCCTTCCATTTTGCCAAAAGCCAAAAAGGAGAATGAGGTGACACAAACATTTTCTTAAGATAGTCTTGGTTTTTAACCCACTTTTTCTTTCAAGCTATGGGAGACGCTTTTAGCCTTCTAGAAAGGATACATTATTAGTGCCTGTCGATTGATCTGAGTAAAGCCGTCATCATAAAAAATGTATAGATAGCTTCATATAATTAAAAAGTCCAAGCACTGTGAGTTGACTAAAATACTGTGGACTCTTAAATAATTCAAATTCGTGTTTAGTTACAGCAGCTGTTTAATTAAAAGGTAGAAACTGCAACTAATCCACTATGGTTGAATGAAATATAATCTATAACAGAGCTTAATCCCCCTAAGACAGAGAACAGTGATACGGATTCTAGAAGTCAGGGGCTCCATTTAATGAATCTCACAAAAGGGATCATAATACATTTGAGCCAGCACATCTTTGTTTCTCTGATTATCCATATAATGAATCATTTCCCAGCTTGATGCTGAAAATACAATTTTGTATTTTAATATTAAAAGGGAAGATCTTTCCCATGCATTTTGTAAGCTCTTCTATTGGAATTGGTCCTCAAAGCTTTACTAGTCTGAGAAATTAGATGCACAAGAATGCATTTTTTGATTCTTAGCTAACTACTTAACTATTCATAATTAAAACATTTTGTAATAAAATGCACAAACGGCGGGGAAGTATCTTTTGCAGCTTAAAAATCCAACAGGCAGACGGCCGCACCCAGGAGCTCTGCAGTTGCCCCTCTGCAGCTCAGCTGCAATGATTTAGGCACAATTTCAACTTCAGGCCAGTTCTCAGCAGTATAGCTGAAGGCAGGAGCCGACGAAAACATTTTTTTCCTTCATTTGTATATTTTTAATTACAAAACAGAATGGACAAGGCTAAATATCACCACATTTGCCTCCTCAGATCCAGCAAGCGATCATTAGTTAGGGCTGTTTGCCATCCTGCTGAACTCTGTCCCTCGCACGGCGGAGGGGCTGTCACAGCACAGGACGATAGTCCTCAATTAGAGAGGCCAGGTGGCACGCAGAGGCGCCGGGCGAGAGCCTCGCCACGGCCCTGCCCGTGATTGAATACTTGACCTCAGCAACCATTCTTTAGGGGTGAAAAATAATACAGTCACCAGGTGGCCATCTCGTCAGCACAGGCAGCCATCTGCACCAAAATGCGCTAAATTATGTGTCGTTCTTTCTAATGTGAACCATTACCCATTAGAGTCACAGCAGGGAACCACGAGGTCCTGTTAATTGAAACTTCAGCTGTGACTTAAACCTCTGTCCTAGATACAAGACTGATACCTTACCTGCTGAGTCCTTCAGTATAATCTGGTCAGCATTTTTTCCCAAGTATTCGATATAAAATTGCACTGGCCTCATTTTGCAAAATAGCTAAAGATTGGAGGAAGGAGTCAACCTTCACAAGGGGCTGGATTGGTTTCTCAGCGCTGCACATCAGCCTAAAACCCAGTTTGATTTTACACATCACTGTTTACTTTAAGCTGAAAAGCAGTTGTACTTGGGCCTTGTTAGGCAGCGGCTGCCAAGCACCTCCAAGGAGAGCCCTGAGAAGCCACAGCAATGCGGGCTGCTTGCTAGTGCTGGGGCTGCTGTGGAAGGTGGCTCTGCTGCTCCCAGGAGAAGACAACTTCTGTCACTGACAGAGATCCTGGTAAACGGGAGAGAATCCCGGAGTCGGCTTCCTCACCCGCTCCTTGAGCATGGGGGCTCAGACGGACACCTGAGCGCAGAGTCTGTGTATCCGCAAAAAGCACAGCTGGGATGAGAGAGAGGAGCTTTCACGCAAGCTAAGGATGCTGAGATGGCCCCAGCGCCCGGCTCTGCACCTCTCCTGCTGCAGCAGCACCAGTCCCACCGGGAAGGGCCGGTTTTATCAAAACCAGGGCCTCCCTCTGGAGACACCTCAGCACTCCGCAGCATCCTCCTCCTCGCTATTTCAGCTGCACTTAAAAGAGACCCAGACTGAACAGGAACCGCTGCGAGCACCTCAGAGAAGGCACTTTGAGGATCCTGACCAAAGGTGTGTCAGCAACGAATCATTTGATGAAGCTGGAAGCTTGGGACAAGGAACAAATTCACCCGCTGCATTCTGTACATCAGGAGAATTAGGGAAGGAGTGGAGCTATCTGTCATAATAATTAAGGCAGTTAATTTCTGATGGGGCTTCATTAAGAGTTCATGAGCACACGGGTTCCTGAAGAGGGAGGTTTCCTCACATCTCCTTGAGCTAAGAGCTCAGCTGCTCCCTGCCCTCTGCCATCCACATCCACAGTGAGGTCCTCGATCACACAGGCAGCTGAGGAGGGACATGGGCAACCGTGGATCCTCGTTCCAGGATGTTTCTAGGCGAATGAATAAAATAGCAAAGCTACGGCATGCTGCGACTGCAAGCCCGCACATTAACACAATCATGGTTCATCAATTTTTAAATCCACATTTGGAGCTTCCTCCTAAAAGCCAAAAAGTAGCTACAATAGATAGTCTCTCAAAACACAGCATCTGTTCTCTTTCATTCCATGGTTATAGATAACCTTCATAAGCTGATTTGCTCACGACAATAAATTTATTTTCAGAAATTATACTCCTGATCTAATATGAAACAATAAATAATTCAGAAGTTTCACATTATTACAGGGAATTATATTTAGGAGATCAACTAGGGATCTCTGTAATGAGAAACATTCACCTTGCTAGAGGAATGCTACTCTGCATTTAATCTTATAATATTCCCTTCAGGGTGTACAAGACAGCTTGCTGGAAAATATAATGACTCCTTGACTGTTTTCTGAAGAAAAAAAAAGAGTAAAGAAAACAGCAATATGGAAATGAGATCTACATTTCATTTGAAATTCCATATGCACTATTTTAAGGCCACCTTGTTTCAATATGGAGAAAACTAAAAAGATTTCGATGGGCTGGATGATATTATTTAGAAAAAGAGAGATTTAAAATACAAAGAAACAAAAGATGTGACACATGTGATCATATTAATAGAAAGTCACTTTTATTTCCCCAACAGAAAAGCTCGGCTTCAGCTGTTTTCACTTTATTATTTGTTACTGGAAAGACGAAAGCTGGCTCACAGGCTTCCCACTTTTTGGCTTATTGGTCAAAAAGCAAAAGCATCTGCTGAAGTCACGAGTGACTTGCTATCCAAGTTCAGCAGCAATGAGGCTTGGAGCACCACAGCTCCATTCTACGTAATTAGCACCAATTGCAGCTCCAAATTCTGGAAGTACAAGAATAAACCCCAGGGTTTTGCTGTATTTGGAGATTCGCTTCAAATTAACTACATTGCAACTAAGTATTTTTCTCTTTTTTCCCTTCCTCCTCCTCCACACCTCAATATATTGTAATTTGTTTTGGTCAGAAGAAAGAAGCTACCTAATTTTTCAACCAAAGTTAATATTGGGTGTCTGCTGCATGCTGGGTAATGAAAATTGATGTATGCAGCCCTCTTCCAAATGAGTTAACGCAACAAAATACATAGTTTCCACCAGTCTGGAGTCTTCAAGAAAAATCATTAAATTGTCAGTATGTATGATCAACCTCTGAAGGAAAAATAAATATTATTGATGATGACAGCATGCTATTGTACCTCTGCATTATTATGCCAGAGATACACATTTCCAAAGCATCCCATGAGAGACAGGCAGACACCACCATTAATTGCCTGTGGGATTTAAGCTTCCCGTTTAGATGCAACAGTTTGGAAAGACGTATCTAAATCTTCTAAATATCTTACTATTTTTTAAGCACTGTGCACATTTTGTCTGAATGTATTTGAAATTACACTCTTCAGTATAACAGAAGATCTACTCCCAATTAACTTAGTTTGTGGTAGGAAAGAAAATTTATCTCAATGACTACAAACAGATCATTTAAAAGATCAACTGTGATACTTTGGGAAGTGAAACGCAATGCATGAAACAACGTGCAGGAATTCCAGGAAGGCAAATCTCAAAAATAACAAGAAAAAATCAGTCCTAAATCAAAAACAGATCGTTTGGTTTCTAACTGGGTCGTTATCACGGATCTCATGTGCACGGAGAGCGGCTGGTGACTGGCAAGACGGGCCGTCTCGGCCGCTTGTTGCTGTTGGCCGGGGTCGGCAGCGGGAGCGCAGCCCTGTCTGACCACCACTGAAAAAGCCAAATTCCTGCGCTAATTTTTTCTCCTGAGGCACTAACTGCAGAGTTTCACCTCAAAATGGGGGCTCTGACAAAAATTCAAGCTCACTGTAAATTTTACTCTATTATTAACTCTAAAAAACCAAAACTCTACGATATGTTTAAGTCAGAACCTACAGGGAGCTGAATGTATTTCAAACAAAGTTACCAGCCCCTGTATCGTAATACCCCGCAACAGTTAGTGAGGAGAAACTGTGTATGCATTTTATTCAATTCTGACTTTTCTCCAGAATTGCTTTGTAAATATATTCACAAACTCTTACTTTGTTCCTGTTTTTCTAGTTAATAGGAGAACGGGTTTGCTGCACAACGATACTATGCTGCAAATGCGCTAGCAAGATATGCTATACTATTAATGTGGAAAGAGATATTGTTGGTATTTAATATCCAAGTGTACTTCAAACCATGTGCAGTCACAATAAGGAAACTAATATTCTCTGTAAATCCTGAGCCAAATAAAAAATATTCTTTAACTTATCAAGACAACCTCATTTCTGTTACCTTGGGAAATGCAGCTAAACTGTTTGTTACAGGTATTGGTTAACATCATTCACTACAAATATGTTAAAATGGCATATATTTCAATTAATTAGATTTCCAGAGGGGTAATGTGGTATTTGGACTTTGACATTAAATCAATTCAAGCTTTACAGACACTCTTGACAACCTCCCCCCAAAATCAATACTAAAACCTTGTATCTCTTGGAAAGGACAATGATATCTATGTGAAAATAAGAAGTTAAACAATATTGGAATTGTCTGTAGCAGGTAGCTCTGGGATTATCCTAGTGCTTGTACAGTATTTAACATGCCTTTTCAGTTATTCTCAATCTTATATTCCCAAGAACAATACACAGTTTCTTTAAACATTTAATATACTTACAATAAGCTAAGTATTTGCTGTATGATATCATGCACTTGGCTCTTTTTTTTTCCTTTATCAAAAGACAGTTCAATAGCTTAAGGATTAATTCAAGATAAAGCCCACATCTTCTCTTAGCACTTCCTCTGCCCAAGTGACTTCATGAATTGCAAACTGATGGCAAAAACGTAACTTCTTATACCTTGGAGCAGCCACGAAAATCATTATATGAATGTTGGTAACGAGACAATATTGTTAGCAAAGAAATAAACTTTCTTTTTTTGTACTACACAATAGAAATTATTTTTTATGACAGCTTTTGTTGCTATCACTGTTCATTTTCCAGATTCCCATGATGTTTAACAGCAATATCAAAGAAAAAAGTGCATGTTACAGAAAAATACCTCACTCAGTCCAGCAATGAAGACCCAAGAGTGCCAAAGGAAAGTAGTGTGAGCCACGTGTTCACAACCCCTGAAAATATTCATGGCCTGAAATGGGAAGCAAAATGAGGGAGTCCTGAAGAATGCAGCTACCATGAAACAATTCTGAATCTCCCAGAGAAGAGTGGCAGAATATAAATATTCATTGAGCTCAACGCAGAATAGCACATTGCCTGCTCACCGCAAAATAGAGACACTTTGGTCTATGTTGAGGTCTCCTAACAATGGGATTTGCCAATTAAACCTGAGGGGTGTGATCCGTTCGGCTGTGATACCGTGAGCAACATGCTGAGAGACACTCAGATGAAAGGGGCTTGAATCACTGCAATATTCTGTTTCAGGCTTTTTTTTTTTTTTTTCCCATCCTGTGTAAATATGAGAATGAAATGTGTTAGACAAACCTGAGGAGACATAAAGGAAGGTTATTTTGAGGTTGTTTTTCTTCACTTAAGTCAGTTAAATGCTAAACTAATACAAGCTATATTTACTTTTCTTATAAAGCTTGTAAATTGCACCTAATTAATAGACGCTGATGAAGTGAGATAGTTGCATTTCCTTAGACTTGGATCTACTGCGTTTCTTCCCCATTACGTGTCCTGATTAAAGCCTGGGATTATACTGTGCATATCTAAAGAAGCAAATCCCCTTGAGTTCTTCCACCAAGCAAATGCAAAGGATGGAGGATGGCCACCTTTAGTTACTGTTCTTTTTAATCCTCTCCTTGGGAGCAGAAAAAAAAAAAAAAAATGACCCTCAGTGCAGCTCTCCAAGGCTATGGGGGAGAAGGGAACTCCTAATGCAACCTGGCAGCATTTGCAGAGCAGCACAGAACAGCTCGCTGGGCTCCTGCAGCAGGTTCGCTTTGCCCCATGCTTTGCACAGGCTGCGAGCTGAGCAAGCTCCTGAAGGGGCAGATTGCTTGAAAACCTGATAATCAAGCAGAAGATAGGGGATGGCAGTGGCTGGAAACAAAGAACACAAACCCCTATGTGCTGTCCAGCGATTCTACGCCAGGAGGCTCTAGCTATCAAGAACCTTTTTTGTTAACCTTAACTTAACCCAATAACCTTTCTGATAATATAGAGCATGGAATAGCAGATCTTTAAGGAAAGTATGGGAGGAGAACCAATGCTGTTTTATGAAGCATCCTGGGAGTCCTCCTCAGCGTAAGGGCATGCCATGAGTGTTAGAAGTCTGACAATGTGGTTATTGTGTTCTGCACTCATCTCCTGTCCGATCCGAGGGTCACATGTTTCCAACATGGGCATTATTACTGCTAAACTAGCAGGCAGATTTAAAGACATTTGAAGTGAAAGGTTCTTCCTATGTTTCTATACACTGAATGAATGCATCAGATAAGTGGTCTAAATCCCTCCCCACTAATCACTGGAGTGGAGTATTTTAGCCCTCAGCAGATTCTGTTATATGTCTGCCATATAAAAAAGCACACATTTGTTTATTCAGAAAATCAAGCCACCAAGACTTAAAATTCTGTCAAAACACTGTACCTATGAAAATAGTAGACTTTGATGAAGATACACTATAACTGAACCAAATGCACCCTGCTGACACTTTTAATTAGCAAGTTTTTATCTGTTCACATGGTGCCTTGTATGGTTAAGGGGCATTAGCAAAGAATTTTCAGTGAGCACAAAGAGCAAAAAGAACCCGTTTCAAGCCATATCCTGCAACACGTACATAGACTGCCAGTAACCACTACATCTACGTGGCAGATAATGCATAATCTTCATGCTTCATATAATTTACATCCGTTTTCACTTGTTCTTGATGATCTCATTTACCCTCTTCCAGCAGCGATCAGCTTCCAATGTGCGTACAACTGTGTGTTAAATTCTGGTCTATAAAAGTCATCGTCAGAATCTCCTTTGACTTCAGCAAGACCTGGATTTGGCCTGGGGAATTTATTCTGTTTCTTCGCAAAGCTTTTGCTAAATTTGTAAATCCCTGTAGTAACGTTCATACTGCAGGAAAAGATGTTTCTTAAATGTGACAGAGCTGATAAACTTCTCAGGCACACAAGGAGTCTGGAGGATGCGACTGCTACCGTCTGAGCAGCTGCCTGGCACCCTGGGTGACAACTAACTGGTTAACCCAAAAGGCTTCATGTGAATTTTTTAGAACCATTTCTCACCCACACTTCTGAAAGGCCAGCACAGCTACTGTCAGAATCTGTATTAATACACATTACAGGGCCCAGGATTCGGGTAAGTTAAGTTGTAGCCTTCTTTTAGACACTCACTGCTGATCCATAAGCCGTATAATGAGCAGTATCATCATTCTGGAGGTCAAACACACGAGAAGTTTAATTTTGCTTAGCTATCCTAAGAACTGCATTGCTGCAAAACAGAATCAGCAAGAAATACAAGCTCACCCATCAGATAAAACTTATCTCTCCGTGAGAGTTTGGACTCTTCTTGTCAAGAGTAATCCAGCGAGAGGCAGGAGAATAAAAGCAACCAAAGGTTAATGACAATTTTCATAAGCAAACTAGGAACAGCTGCTCCAAGGTCAGTAACTAGAAAGATGATGTTAACAACGACGCATTAGCTGGGCAAAGTGTCACCGCTAACACAAATCAGTCCCGACTCGAACCGTTGTGGGGCTCCACATCAGTAGCAATTAAGGTGGTAGATGATGTATAAAGGGCTCGGACAAAGGATATTATTATGTTACAAGCAGTATTGATTTTTACAAGGCCTTTTGATTGACTGACTGATACTATCAAGTAATTAGCTTTAATCTGGGGTTACAATGACCAAGAGAAATCCTGAATCAGACTATATTTGATCTTTGATTGTACTTTACTGATAGGAAAGTGCTTAAATAAGGAGGAACCCTAGTTTCCTTTGTGAAGACAGTGTGGCATGGTCTAGGCAAAGGAGAGGCCTGGGCTGCATACAAATGCCAGTCAAACAGACAGCGGTCATCATAGGAAATAATCTGTCATCAACAACTCCATCAGAGGAATTCCTCCTCCTACCTCATCTAATGTTTTATCAGACCTGATTTAAGTAAGTATATATGTAATACAGTATATAGGTTGTTTCTTTCCAAGGAAAAAGTATCCTCTGTACCCACAGAGGATACAAAGATGATGCACAAGGCAAGTGTCTGCTTGGGGTAGCAAAGCAAGAAAGTCCTTTGCTGCCCTTGCGGTGGCAAAGCAAAAATCCACAGGAGCACTCATCACCCATATGAAAAACAGACCAGCTCTGTGTCTGCAGCCTGTAGTTACATGAAAGCATCTCTGATATATCTCTGATCCCAAATCCCAGCTGACATTTTGCTTCCTAAAAGGAAATTTCATGTGCTGTGGAAGAACAGGTTACAAGCTATTGCAATACCTCTCCCAGGACAGCTCCGAATGAGACATGAGAAATGTCTCTGTCAGCCCCATGATGGTGAAAACAAAGTGAGAGCAGCCAGAACCACCCCGGAGAGGCCGACCGGAGCTCCCACTTATCCAAGACCCCTTGGGAAGTTACCAAGCTGCAAAGGGACTGCGGCCCCAACTCCAGCTCGTGAGAGAAGGAACCTACTCAGTCGGTCCCATTGCACACTTGTTTTTGTAAAGCACCTGCCAAGCAAGCCCTGCCACGCAAATTATAAATGGTGATCATGACAGCAGTGGCACCAGGATTATATACACTGATCAGTGCAATTCAGTTAACACCTAATACAGTGCAAAGATATCCTCAGTATGAGGAACAAAACAGCCTTTTTACTTCTGCACTAGTTACTGGCTACCAATATTTCAAAGGTCAAAGATCTTTTTCTTTCATTAGGAAAATTTGATATTTATATAATTAAATATTTTGAAAAACAGGTAATGTGCTCAGCTTATCTTTGTTGTTCTTTTAATGTAAGGCCCAGTTCTTGGTCGACATGCTTTGTATTTTGTGCACACTTTTTTTTCCTGAAATACATGAAGTTTTCTTGTGGAATCCTTTTATTTTTATTGACTTGCAGATCTTTCCTCCCAGAATGAATCTCAGTTCTTTTGCTGGTGACACACTTTGTGCATTGATATTTATCGTGTTTTTTGGGCTATATATATGTATGCCCCAGGGCTTCAGCTCTTTATCAAGACAGAGATTCTCTCTCTCAAAGCTGCAGGTCCTGTTTTTTCTGGTTCAGCACATCCTTGCTCTGGAAGTTTCTGAGTCTGCTGCCTCCTGAGAGTTTGCAAACTAAGCCACGGTTCCAGAGTGGAGATAAAGGTATATGCTACTAAAAGAAAAAAAAATCACAGCTGCTCTGATCAAATAACACTGCGGGCTTCTTTGAGTAGTGTCTTAATGCAGATGAAGGCGGCGCTGGTGTGTGCACGGACACTGCAGCCTCGCAGGACCCCAGAGCAGAGGCGTTTTGACCCAGCACTCGGGCTGGTGTCACGAGTGCCACATCTTCTGCAGGGAGAAGTCGGAAGCACCCCACTAACTGCACGGGTAAGTGGGCAAGAGAGGCATTTCCGTACAGAAATGGCCTCTGTGGGTGCAAACTACACAGAGAGCAGAGTAACAAGACTAGATGAACCTGATGCCATGTAAAGTAGGCTTTGTTGTTTTTATTTTTAAAAGCGACTTGTATAATAAGCTGCCACTGTTTTTCAGAGAGTCTAGATGGATGGGGTATATTAAAAGGGAGCTTTAGGAAAACAATAAAACAGGCTGTTCCTTACCATAAACTACAGATGCCAAACTAGTGTTGCCTGAGAAAACACCTTCAGGAGAACAGGGAACGGGAGGAACAAGGGAGAAGGCATCACATACCAAAATAAGCATAAATAACCGAGGTTTTTATGTCTCCTGTGAGATCATCTGTCTTCATTTTAGAACTTGACAAGCTGCAGACATGATTAATTACTGAAGTTTTATTTTTATCTTTTTATTTTTTCCCAGAATATAGAAATGGCCTCCATGAGAGCTAGAAAGGTGTTAAAATGGTAACACCTTCTCCCTCTGGGAAAACAGTGGAAGGAGTGTAGGGTAAGAAACGGCTGCCTTATGTTCCTGGGGATTTCCCTTCCAGTCATTTCTCCTTGGCTAAAGTGAGATGAAGCATCAGGAGCCTCTTACAATAACTGCCCTGTCCTCCAATAACATTTCCAGGAAAGCTAATGGCATAACCTGAGCAAGCTAAAATGCCACACACGCCAGGCAGCTGGTACTTACAAAGACGACTGTTCTGAAACAGAAATAAAGCCACATACTTGCCAGGACTTCACCATCCAAAGCACTGAATAAAATAAAATAAAATAAAATAAAATAAAATAAAATAAAATAAAATAAAATAAAATAAAATAAAATAAAATAAAATATAAAATCTCTACTGTCTAAAACAGATTTCAGCCCGAAAACATGGATTCCATGAAATCCACCCAGGACCCACTGCTTTGCTTTTGCTAAGGAGCATATTCAGATACAGCACACAGCAGTATAAAACCTTTAAAAAAATAAAGATTTTCCTATAAACCCAGGAAAGAAAGTTCAATTTGTATAAAATGTACCTAACAAACACCTGACATCAAGAAATGTCACATGTTCATCCAGCTTTGGGAATGATGGCCAACTTCTTCGGAGCAAAATCCTCGCTCCCCACTGAACTCAAGGGCCCTACGCGAGCTGCCCTCCCTGCTCAGTATCTCCGCCAGCCCATCCTCTCGCCAATGACAGCAAACTTCAAAGGAAGGACACTATCTTCAAAGGACTTTCTTTCCCTATAACATAGAGGAATATATATCAAGCATATTTCTTACTATTATGGCAGAGCTGATGTTCATTTTTTGGTCATATAAAAACAGCAGGCGCCTTGCTAGACAAAATGGGAAAGACAGGAAAGAAAATGATGGGATAACAACAGAGTTTAAGTGGGGAAAGTGTGTTCGAGTAGGTTTGGGGAGTTTTCTTTTATCCACTTTCCTGGGAAAGCGTAGCTAATGCTCAATAGCTGCGGTTGTTCTTATTTATTCTGAAATGTCTAAGACAAAACTATAGATAAAACTCAAGATTTAAGATTGCTCTTAAATTCCAGCTGTCAGACTGGCACTGAATCTAGAAGCGGCTGCAACACAGCATCACTGCAAAAGCTTCCCCCCATGCTACTCCCTCAAAAACAACTTGTATGTGGGATGGAAGATGTGAATCAGAAACAGTGCCTGCTATGAAAGACCGTATAGGTCACCTGCTAAGGAGATGTCAAAGGAAAAATGTAATGGGAGAGACTGTGCTCCTGCAGGCAGCCCCGGGGCAGGCTCAGCCCTGCCGGGGCAGCCAGGTGTGCTCCTGGGGCAGCTGCAGCCGTGCAGGGAGGTGCGAGGTGCCGCCAGCACCCCCAGCGCTTCCGCACCCGCCGCTCTCAACCCCCCCCTCTCCGAGCCGTGCTAGCGGCAGGACTCGAGTCTCAAGATAACCTATGTCTTCTGCAAGCCACAGAAGTGACAACAATACAGATGTATCCGGAGAAACGATGTTGCTCCTAGGCCAGAAAATCATAAACTACTCCTGTATTTTTGGTATTTCAGCTGCTACTGCCTCATTCCTTCAGTCAAGATTCGGTTACAAAGCTGTTCGCTGTAGCTGAATGTTATTCCTGGGTATCTGTCTTAACAATAAATATCAGAAAACATCAGCAACATTTCATACGAGCTGACAGTAACTTGAAAATGCACAACATCCCGCCCCCAACCCAAACAACGGCAAAGCAGAAGCAATTCAAGTCCTTGCAGCCCGAGCATCTCCCCACAAGGCCTCCCCACACCACGCTGTGTGCTGAAATCCACGGCTGTCTCCTTTCCAACCTCAGCTCCATCTGACATGGACATTTTTATCCCGAGAGAAAAATCTACCAGCAAAGTAATTTTCTTCTTATCTTTTTAAGGAAACCTTAGCGCAAAGAAAAAAAAAGAAAAAAGGCCTTTTAACAAATTAGAACTGAAATGTCTTTGTTTAAGCAACAAGAATCTGCCCTCTGATGATTCAAATAGTCCTGAGTCTAGTCAACACTAATAATAAAAATGACAGTCAGCACCCATCCAGGGCAGCAATTAAAATAATCTCCCAAGTTTTAGAGCACCAACTTAGAGCCTTTATAATGAAGGGACTTTATATGTATGCTGATAGAGATGGCACTTTGGTTCTTGTGAAAGAAATGGATCCAAATACCCTTCTGAAATATTTCAGAGGCCAACTGAGAGTTTTATATTTCTATTGCCAAGTGAATTGTCTGAATATAAAGATTAATTATGAGAACACATGATTATGCCAACATGATTATCTCTAGACTCACAGTAAAAAACAAACATTTCTTGAGCAGGGTGAGAGGAGGCTCCTGATGTGCAGCACCGCTCCCAGGGCCTGCGGGCAGGGAGCAGGCAGAGCAGGACAGACAGAGCGGGACGAGGAACAGCAGTCCCTTCCATCTTAGTCTTGGACAAGTTTCTCTTTCAACTACAGAAAAAAGCAACCTATTCTCAATGTGAACTCTGAATGAAGTACTTATATTTCGGGTATATGTATCTACATTAGCAGAGGGCAGGTGGGTTTGGGTAGCACAACGTAACCTCTCCCTTCTCAATCTTCAGATCCTGCAGTGACTGAAGACTGTGACCACCTCAGGGCAAAGGAATGATCTGTGTCAAATTCAGCTTCGCTTCATGCTCTTGCACACAACTGTCTGCAGCACAACTGCAGTTTCGCAGCTAAGCAAGATTCATGCAGACCGGCTCCAGGAAGAACATGTAGGCTGCTGCTAGAGAAAGGCAGTGTTGGCACTGGCTGGGTTCTGCCAGGGCGTTTTAACTCCTCAGCTGAGATTTCCTCCTCTAAAACTGCTCGTTCTCATCTTTTAGAACTGCTAACTCTACCTGTGCAAAGGCACAGCTTAGACAGCTACAGATGTGAGCGAGAAATGGCACAAAGAAGTAGTTATGTATTTTGCGTTGTTCAAATATCAATTTAGTAAGAGATCGCCCATTCATTGCTGACAGATGTAGTGGGCTTCTGGACAGAGTTAAATAATTTTGTGAATAAATATGTACTTATGTGAATTTGGGATTTCTCTGCCAACACATCCCCAGAACTCGGAGAAATGTAACTTTGCCTGCTCCACCATGCAGCCCCACTGCGAGGATCAGGATCTTGCAGCTACCTAATGGGCTTGAACAGAATGTCAGTAGGAAAGCCAGGCACTGGAAACATCAGGACTTTAAGGAATCGGCACAGATGCACTCATTTGGTTTAATTTTCAGTTTAACTTAATAATTCACAGTTCTGAGAAAAACAGAACAAAAATGAGTCTGTCTGTTCAGCACTCACTGGAACTTCACATCCCTCTGCTGCTTAAGTGTAACTTGATCCTGAGCTGCGAGGAATTAGGACTGAAATGGGCGGATTTTCAGCTGAATAATGGAAAGGTGGTAAAAACAGGACATGCTAGAGGAGAGCAAAGAGAACCTGGGATTATGCAAATGCAAAAAAGAATATTAAAAAGTTTCTTGGGCACTGCAAGATGACAATGAACTCTGATGATTATCTTTATTAGCTAGTTCTGGACAAGGAGCCAATTCATTAAAAATTTATGGGATGGTGCTGCCATCCATACATTATACACACCCATAAAGTGGATGCGGATGCTAAATGTTAAATCTCTTGGAAATAACTACAAAGTGAAGCAGGAGAGTGCATCATAAAATAATGGGAATTATGTAATACGAAGGCCATATAATGAAAGGTAGGGAGAGAGGCAGAGACAGCCTCACCATGTGAGTCTGTAAAATTAAATAAAGAGATTAGAAAAACTAAAGTAAAACATTTTTTTCTATGAAATGGAAAACAAAATTACTCCCAGGAAGTACACAACAGCAAATAAAAGAACCTTATTAAAGAGTGACACTGGAAAGTGGCAAATACGAAGACAAATAGCAGAGAGATGTTTGATTGCAAAATAGCAGAGCTATTCATGAAAAGAAAACAATTTTATGGTGCCTTTTGATGAGGACTCAACAATGTGGTGCATTAATATCGCTGAGACAGAATCAATAATGGGTTTCAAAATAGGCAGACAAACCTTTTATTCAATCACAAGATGAAATTTCCATCTATATCACTTTTTTTTTCCTAATTAAATAAGCTTCATTTTAGAGGTACTTATAAATGTTTCATTATTCTAGAAATTCTTGAAGTTTTTGATTAGAAAATGAACATTTGTGACAAATTCCATGACTCTGGATTAAAGGTACTACTCATGGCTGCTAGAAAGTTTATTTCTATCGCTTCTAGAAAGCTTTAGTGTGGGCTTCAGCTACCAGAAATACACAATATATCACACCATGTGAGATGCACCGCCCTACAAAGATATGCCTCTAAGAGCATTTACCATTCCACAATTTATATAGCAAGATACTTTCGGAAATGGCTTTGCAACCAAATTGACTCTACAGCGCACAGAGAATTAACAGCACTTCATGGTGCTGGTGAAGAGGAGGAAATGGAACTTCAAAGGAAAACTATTTCGTTCAAATACTGATATATTTTGATAAACACTCTCTTAAATCCTAATATTTCCCAGACTTATTCACAAGGCACAAAGTTAAGCACATTCCAACAACTCTGTGTTTGCAAATCAAATTCAACAGACAAACTTTACGAAGGGAACCCACCTACTAGCCTACAACAGCCCATTTTCAACAACAAGCTTTAAGATACCAAGAAATCTGTATCAGCAGCATTACGAGTGTGCACAAAGACTGGAAAAGAGCCACCCAAGTTAGCATGAAGACGATTTAAAGACATGACCTGGCTGGCATACAGGAACGCTGGGGTATGTGTTATCAAGGACTCCATTTAGAAAACACCCAGCACACCCGACGTTCCCCACACTCCTGCTGCACTAAAAAGCAATTCTGACCCTGCAGCTCCAAGAACAACCAGTGGGCTTCTCCCTGCTAAACCAGGTGTTGCACATCAGGTTTTAGGATACATTTATCATCCTGATTAGTGTGGTACTTCGATATTTTGGATCTACTTCCCCCGGTAACTTTTCTAGCATCTTTTAATGACAGTTCTCTGAAAGAAGCTAGATCCAGATGAAGATACAGGCAGACTAATAGAGAATGTGAAAAGCAAATTTTGAGTTCAGGGTAGGAAAGACCCCTAAAATTTACAGCTCTAGAAAACATCCATTGCATGCCTCAAAGATCCTTGTGGATTATAAAAGTGGAAACTACTAACAGAAAAGGAATTATTCACCACATTATTAAACATGACAAAAAGCTTCTGAATCGAAGCTTAAAACAGGCTATTTAAGATTCCAGCAATCCCTGGGACTTTGGCAACAAAAATGTTCAAAAGCCTTTTATAGTTGCTGTCAGATTTATGTAAAGCATTTGAGATTCCTATGAACTTATTTATATAACAACCTAAAATTTGAAGTCAACTTGAAAGTCTTTCTATTCTAATTATTCAGAACCGGAGGTGCTGTACAAAGACGTGCAATGTTCTTCCTCCAACAGCTATTAAAATGGTGGCCGGCAAACACAGACTCTAGGGGAATCTCCTACGGAACGGCTGGTAGTGCTGCTGAGCTCTATCCAGCGGGACGTTCTCCTGTTTCCAGAAACCACGGGGCAGATACCACCTGATGCTACATTCAACTCTTATTGACTGCTCAGTCTGCCCCATTCATCTCAGTTATTTTTAGGGAAATGCTATAATATGTAAAAAAATGGTTCTGTATCTTTTTAGACATGTAGCACCAGAACGCTCCCTGGAATCAGGCTCAGAGAGGATAACAAGGTGCCACTGGGGACTGTGTCACTCCAAACATTATTATTTATATCTCATGAAAACAGAGTGGGAGAGAGCAGCACAAGGAGCCCTTGACTTTGGTTCCAGTTCATTCATTCAGCTCCAACAGCTGAACAGACCATTTGCTGGGTGTTTATGGAGCACTTTGCAGCGCTTCGAGGTCACCGCAGGAGCACTGGCTGCGCGTGACCAAACCGGGTTCCCAGGCTGTGGTCGGGGCGCTATGCAGGAAACCAACCCCCCACCCAACCCAAAAATTCTGTCAAGCTTTAAATACCAGGATAATTTGAACACGCTCTCCCTTCCACCCTCCGCTGCCCGAAGCTCTCCAGCTCACTTCCTTCCCTCCTTCCTCTCCGTCTTCCTCTCCACACTATTTCAATGAACCCGCTTCTCTTTCTTTGGGACCGGTCTGACTCCTCCGCCTCATGTCACCTTCTCGAGGCCTTCTACCACACACTTGTCAGGCAAACGCTGCTTGAACTTCCGCAGGAGGGTACCTGCAGCCTCAGAAAAACATGTTTTTAAGACAAAATGAAAAAACACATCCTAGAGAGCTGACATGCAATATAAACACGGTGTCAATTAGACCCACAACAAATGGGACTTGCCTGTTAGCTGGGATGTAACTTATCTTTTCAAACTGTCTTGAAACCTGGTCATAGTCTCTTATTCTGCCTCCCTATTGCCCAAATTATGGAATTTTCACAGAAATACAGATTCTTTCACCAAAAACAAGCACTTCACTCATCATCCTTGTTTCTTCCATTCTTGCATTGCTCAAAACAGAAGAAAACCTGAAACCCAAATCGGATCAAGCAGCTGGAGGAAACAAGTCCACAATCCTTTTCATTTGTTTGAATTTTGCCATGATAATGAAAAAATCAGAAACGTAGTCACACTATACCCAAAAGAAACCCACACGTACCACTTCTGCAAGTAATAAATATGCTAACCTGCTCACGGATTTTTTCTATTCTTTTTTCCTTTCCTTGGTGATGAGCATAGCTTAACACCCATGGATTGTTATAAGCCAACGTGGCTTCTCTCTCTTCCTGTGCCTCTTTCATATAGGATTATTCCATATACATTCTGGCTGTGGGATTTTTATGGATTAAGACAGAAGCCAGCAACATTCTTTAGTTGCTGCTTTTGGCATTAAAACACCATTTTGATTTCTTTTCTTTTTTTTTTCTACTTAATCATGTTTTAGACAGACACCATCCAGATTTAACTCATCCAGACTCTGCCCTTCCACTTTTCCTTTAGCCATTAGAGCTACAGACAGAGGTTAAAAAGATCAAAGCAAAGGTAATTTAATATTTCGCTCAATGACGCCTAAGGAACAATTTGGTGACCTTGTGCTGAAATCTCAATGAATCACCAGTGACTTATGATGCAAAAATAGTGACATAAAGGGCTAAAATGTTCATAAAGTCTTTAAGAGTCTATTACCTACCAGAGAGAAAATATTAATGCCTCTAATAGCCGCATCCTTAGGACATGCACGGTACCTTACAGGCCTTGGGTCAATCTCATCCAGCACATGCCAATACAGATCCTGCTGAACAGGAACATGCTGGAAAGCCTGTGCAGATAGGGAGAGCGACACAAGTGAACATCCAAAATCCCCTTTTCTGCTGCTTGGATCAGCTGAGCCCAGCACAGGGAAGTCTGGACAACCCATGACACTCATGCTTTGCTGGCAGTTTGAATATAAGCACAGCAGAAATGTCTTTGGGGGCAAAAGGAAAATCCATTGCCTCTTTGCTCCTACACGGGTTCGCACGGCCCAGGAATCAATGTTCTTTTAAAATGAACTGGAACCTCACCCAGCCTGCCATACGGCTTTCCTATGAGAAGAAATGTTCAAGAAAACATTTGAAGACAAATCAAAAGGGTGGAGCCACACACCTATTATTTTTTTTCTTACAAAATATATTCTGGTAGAGAAAATATCCAGCAACACTCACTGCCCAAGACAGCCAGGCATGACCTTCCTAAACACAGTAAGGTTGCGCTTCCTTGTAAGAAGGGCTGTTTTCTTGCATTTTGATCAGGAATCATTTACTTTGGGGGATTGCAGCATACTGAGATTGCTAATAGGATACAGAGCCTTTCACCTGCAGGTCGGTGCCTCCCATCTCACCGCAGCTTATGCAGCTTCAGCGTGCAAGAGGCTGGACGCTCGGCAGCGACAGCCCTGCGCTCCCGCAGCCCCAGGAGCAGCTCCGAGCCAGAGCAGGAGACAAGAGCTCAGCACGCGCGGAGGAGCCGGCTCCCAGCATCTCCCACCCAGCACACCCTGCACGGGGGCTGTGTGAACACAGAGCTGTTCTCAAGTTTATTCCTATTATATTAAGAAGGACATAACACGGAGTTGCCTGAGGCTGCGGTGCCATGTGCAATGGACGGGGCCTCCATCACCTTCACAGCCAAGGAGAAGGTGTTCCCGGCAGAGCAGCACACGTGGGCAGGCTCGGGGAGCAGCTGCTTATGACTCAGCCGCACAGCAACTGCGCACAGAGCAGCTCCAATAACACAAATTCCGGGCTGGGGGTGGGTGCTTTTATTCTGTTTTTTGCTGTTTTTTTTGTTTTAAGAAATGAATTCATAAGATTTTTATAAAGTAACAGCACCAAGTAGGCAGCTAAGAGTAACTTGCAATGCATGTAGTATTTAGGCAGATCTCTTCCCCAGGAAATAGGGAGCTGAGTAAAACAATTACAATATAAAAGTACAGTGGTGGTGAAAAACAAAAAATCCACCTTCTTGTTTGCCTTTAACTTCGTAATATATTGTTAGGATCTTCATTACCAACCTGGAAATATACTGAACTACTCAAGGATAAAAATGAGCACAGTTATGTAACGCTACTGAACTCCTCAACTGCAGATAGCCCTTCTTGGGCTAGAAATCATGAGAATCAGCTAGAGGTATGTATTTTTACCCTAGAAGAAACTTTAATGTTCTCAAGACAAGTAAAGCAGAAATTTATCCACGGGAACTACTTAATTTATCTGAAAAAGCTAATTCATTTACTTCTGACTAACAGAAGTCAAACCAGCATGGCATTGTAAGTTAAAATTCTAATTCTGGCTAAAAAACGTGATCTCATTTCTGTTATTTAATCTGAAAAGCTGTAACTAAAGTAGATTTTAAGTCAAAATGAAATTAGCTCAAAATATTCTTTTGTAATTATTGTAGGAAGAAGTCTTTTAAGCAAATTAATATTTTCTACTGAACAGAAAATTTGTTTTGACAAAACTGTATTTTTGTGCAGAAAATCTCTTCCACCAATAATTCAATCTACTCTAGAAACTAGTCTTTTTGCATGAATTTTTCTCCATGGCAGAAAAGGGTGCTCTTTAATCATTCCATTTTAGTGCATCCCCCTGTACTGTACCAAGCCGCTGCTGGAGAAGCCACTTGTCATCCCGAGCCCCGCGCCGCAGTGCAACAGCCTCGCGCCTGCGCATGCCTCACTTCTGGCATTTGATGGAGAAAAAGACCCTGGGTGTCCAGAAATAAAAGTGATGAAAAAGAATGATTTTGTAATTGCATTTTAAAATGGAGAAATGAATAATAAATTTGTTATCAAGCTAGAGCCATCAGAAAACACAAAAATAACTAAAAAATCCCCAGCCCTTCATCCGTTCTAGGCCTGTGACTGTGATATTTAAGAGCTTTCCGCTTTGCTGATATATATTCTGCTAGCTGTCACATTCTATTTCTAAATTGTTAAAAAACTTACCTATCAGCCCCTAAGGCATTCATTTTTCCCTGGACTTTATAAAAACTAGAACATGTTTCCATGATATTTCTTTTACAATAGGAGGCCTGTTAAAAACAGCATCATGAATATTCTAGTTATGACAGATCTGAAAGGACATAATATCCAGGAAACATTTCTCCCTTAACATATTCATGAAGAGGCCCTTGTCAATCATAGCCAGTGAATTGAATAATAACAAAAAAAAAGAAAATACTCAGAGTCTTCGGAGGATACAACCGAGTTCTACATGCCGGCGATATAAAGACTGAAGTGAGACCTGGTCCACTAACAAGATTCCCGGCCCGAAGTGCCTCTGTGAAATTATTTGGGAAGCTGCCAGGGATGGAGCATGAGGCTGGAGCCACCGTCTCTGGCTGTCGGAGTCCCACGGTGGTGACCAGCTCTCCGGGCACTCGCTCTGGGTGACAGTCACCGGCTTTTACCCCCTGCCTCTTGTGAATTTTCATCTTGAAAAATTCTGGATTTTCATCTTGAAAAATTCTGGATGTAAGAAATAAACTAGCAAATGTCTGAGACTCACTTACAAGGATCCTTATATATATTTTAAAGGGTAAAAGTAATATTATTTACTATTTATGCTGTGTTGTCAACTTGTTCAGCGCTCTCTGCATAGGTAATTAAACCTCCTAGATTAAAAGTTTTCTGCTACCTTTGCTACTTTTAAAGCAAGTACAAAGTACAATATTTAAAAGACACTACTCAAAATATACAATATAGAGTCAAAAATGATTGCTTTACATATAGGGGAAGCAAATTCAAAATGTTCTTTATACGTACAATACGTACGTACGTGTTCTTTATACGTACAATATGTACAAAGAAGCACTCTGAAAAAGTCAGTTTATAGACATTATTGAATAGCTTCAATTCTGAAACCGTGAGCTAATTTCCGGAGCCTGTAAGACAGCACTTACCAGCACAACATTAACAACTGATTTAAAAGGCCAAGCCCGTTTTTCCAGGTGCCATTTTCATCCCTTATTTAATTGCGCCACTGAATTTTTACTTTTTTTCATCAAGACAGTATGTACCCCCAAACTCAAGTATAGCTGAAATGCCTATTAATTAAAATGAGTGAAATGAAAACAAAACCGTAATTAGAATGGCTTGATAGGACATTAAACCCTAGGTTTCATAGCTAGCTGTTATCTCCGCAGCTAGCAAACACCATTAGCGTAGCTCCTGCGGCGTCCTCTCATGCCAAGATGCTGAAAATACCAAAAGGATTTGCTTATGAAACGCACACGGTTTCCTCTCGCACAGCTTCCTGCTGCCTTTTCAAGCATGGCCCCAGGACATATTTTATTTACTTGTCCAGTTAAAGAGATGGCAGTTTATTTCTCTTTCATTTAAAAGCTTGAATTTAAAAGATGACTAGTCTGATGACACCACAGTAAGAGGAAACGCAGGTAAACACAGGCTAACACAAACGGCAAAGTGAAGATATTTGAGATGGCAGCAGGAGGAATTATGAGAATCACTACGTTTGGGGCATTTGGAGATGGAGATCCACTGGGCAATTTGCTTGTAGGAATAAATGACTCTGCCAGCCTAACTCCAAAAAGGTTTGGTAGTGCACTCAGATGCTGAATTAATATAAATATAAAGCCAAAACAGACTATAAAAGACTAAAGCACAAAAAAACCCCAACAAACAACAACAACAAAAAAGAAAAAAATGCTTGCACATACAAAGATTGAAAAACTGGGGTAAATTTAGACCATTTAAAATGAACCATATTTGGAATTTCTGAGATGAAACCATATATGTTATGCACAGTCTCTCTCTTTAATGGAGATGGAAAAACGTGTGCAGTCACAGACACCCCAGCCCACAAGACAGCGCTGACAGCCTTCATAGATTTGCTGTTTGCACTCCTTTCATGGTGCATCTGACTCCAATTCAATAGGACTTCTTTATAAGAGACAGGTTTCCATGCCTACCCCACAGCAAAGAGATGAGATATGCCAACTCTTATTGCCAAGACACCTCAAAGGTTTGCAAAAATACTGCAATTTTTGAACAGGAAACAAAATAATGTGAGCTAATACCACAGAGCACATAGCAATGAAATGTGAAATATGGGTTAGTGAAACCTTGAGGCAAGTGGACATTGCCTGGAGACTGCTTCCTAAAAGGCACTGTCTGGGATTTTCCTTTTCATCTCCTCGTGGCAGGCTACGCTGAAATGAGACAGAAACCTGCCCTTACACTTTGGACTCTTTTTGACAGGTACCAATGAAATGTACAATTTAAAAAAGAAATCTGTCTTGCACTCGTATATTACCAAGATTCCAGACAGGTAAGGTCTGGAATACCATCGAGTTTGTTATATAACTCATTCTGTTGAAAACAAAAATTTTCAATAAATGTGTTTCAATAAAATGAAACCCACTTCTGAATCTCGTCCAGCCATGGCCTTCTGTTTGTGATTCTTCTGTTTCCTCTAAAGTAAGCGCATGAGTTTTCTGACCCACAAAGGCAAAATTTAAGCAGGCTTTTATAGTTTAAACCTGTGTAAGTGCATCATCAACATGCACCTAAGTGGAAACTGCAAGAATAATCAGGAACCACCATTTGAAAGCAAAAATAAATGGAACTGAAATGCTAAAGGGTGGATTTTCTGTGCACAGAAGCTGTGTGTTTAATACTTCTCCACTGGGAGCCTAAGCTGCTTCACCTTTGGTAAACTTGATTCATTAGTGTATTAATTGACAGTTGTTTCCTTCTTAAGTGATTGTACTGTAGTTCTATTATATACTGTCAGACAACAGCAAATGATTAATTACAAATAATGAATTACAAAACAAGAATTAACTCTGCTAACAAAGGGAAGTTTCAAAGCCTTTTACCTTCAGAAAGGCAGTCCACTACTCACACGGCTGCAATGTGTTCTGGAGCTTCCTTCAAAGCGCTTCAAACACTCATCTCTACAGAGAGTCTGCCTGACTTTCAAGGTTGAAATAAACAGGTTCTTTTTTATTTTGAACCTTACAAACCGACCCCTTAAGTGTACAAATCACACATCACTGATGAGTACACAAAACATCTACCAAATGAAAATTGAAACATATATGGAGGACAATAGAAGTCTAATATAGAGCCACTGTGCTGACTTTAAACATGAAGTCCAGGTCTAACAAAGCTATTTCAGTCCTATCATCTTCCAAGGAATCCTCTGGTCAATAGTATAAAATTAAGATCCTTGATTTTGCTGTCAAAATAATTAGCACGAACTCCACTTAAGGGAACAGCAAATTAGCTGTGGTCTCCCAGCTCACCGGAACCAATTGGAAACGTAACGTGATGCAGTACCAGGGAGAGAAAGCAAGCAGGCTGGGCAAAACGATCTGATACGCTACTTAGCACCTAACCCAGCACTAATGGCAGCACTCGTAATGATTAAGAAGAAAAATTCTATCTGAGCTTGAAATCTAGGTTAACTTTCCCTTTCAGATCTGTTTGCAGTGGCTTTCCTTGGCTTTCCTTTCCTTACATGAATTCCTTACTGGAATTGCTGACCAAACAAAAGTCCCTTAAACAAAATCTTGAATTCCTTTTTAAATGTCCACACTAGCTGTTTGCCTAGTTTCATATTACCAGGATGAACTGCAAACGCTTTTTCTGTTAGCGAGCCCAAAATTTTCTCTCTGTCTATATTACTTTTGGGTTTATCTGAAAATTAATTTCGGTACCTGACACAGCCGAAATTACAACAATAACTCTACAAAGTGCTCGCCGCTCTTCTCTTCTGGAGCCTCTCAAAATATTGGATTTCCTTATAGTGAAAGAGCTTGCTGTACAATTTTAAGATACTATATTGCAAAGGAAGAATATTCTTGGTACTTAAGAAACGCATAGTTACATGAACAAAATATTTCTCATCAATTCCAGCAGACCTCAGATGTCACCGACAGAGAATAATTACTCGGGATATCCAAGGAAAACACAGAAAACACTTATACTCTTCACACTGTGTAGTCAAAGCCAACAAAAGATCCAAGATAGCCACACGCCACCGAAATGGACCACACCAGGCACGGGTTTTAAAACGTGTAACCAGGAGGAACAGCACTTACTGCTCTGAAAGGTTCTGGGGAGCCGTTCTGACACATCCGTGGATGACAGTTCTGAACAGGTTTAATGCGGCCACTGTCAGGAACCACTGGAATTAGGAGTGGATCATTTTCTCCATGAGAGAGAGCCTGCAGATAGAAAACTACGAGGATTTTTCTTGCTCAGTTGCTTAATAAAAACCAGGTCCCTTCAGCTAGCTAAACCCTTTATTTAAAGCTGTTAAAGTGCCAGTCATCATTTGGGGGTAGTCAGTAAGACTAGACTCACAAAAATCAATACTGCGATCTTTTGCATAGAATTTTCTTTGTGAAAATCAGCCATGTGCACAAGCTAAAATCTACTGGAAAGCCCAAACAGGTCATCTGCCACTCAGATTTTCTAATAGTAAATACTTACAGCTTACACGACTTACTTTAACTTCCAAAAGTCAAAGTGTGCTTGTGTGTTAGGGGTGGTATTGAAAAGTGAGCCCAAAGACTCTAAAACCAAAACTGCTAAGATCCTGAGAGCACGCAAAGGTTTATTTCTTTCACCTACTACTAAGATGCAAAAATTAAGAGTTTTGCTGGGTATGCACCACTTTTCTACTGGTATCATTAAATACTATTTATTAAACTAGTAAGGAAAAACAAAGCTATGTAACAAGTAGTACTTGCAGGGTGCTGTAGGCATTTCTGCAACCCTCTCTCAAATTCTAAATAAATCTACAGGATTAGAGAACGGCACCCCAGCACTGGTCTTCTAATTATATCAGAAAAAGAAGTTAAACAAGTAAATGAAACAAGCATAAAAACCCTCCTTCTACCACAATATCCTTCTTTTTCTGGCAGGATTTTCTCCAATAAGTAATGATATATTGCCAGAAAGCACTAAATACTCATCTGAAATAGAAATCATTCATTTTTTAGAGAAGCACTGTCCATTTTATCAGAAATATTAACCTAAAAGTTGTATTATTAACTTCTTACACCCTTTCCTAATCCATTCCTTCCTATGCCTGCTCTAATTCAGAGATTATCCTACTTTTGAGATATTCTCTCCGCTCTCATGACCCTTCCACATAATATTTCACTGCTGACCTACTTAGGGTCATATGCCGAGTCCAATAAAGTTAATGTGGAGCCCTTATTCTGTATAAAATATATTTGGACTCTAATACACCTTAGATTTTGCTAGTGTTTTGATATTTCTTCTGTTAGTTCTGATCTTCAGTACATTTCTTCGTTGTTGCCATCTCCAGAAATGTCAGTTCCCTTTTTTGTCCTTTTTGTGCCACGCTTTCATTTTTAACTTATGTTTCTAAAAGCTCCCAAAGCGAAAGAGGACAGAGAGAGCAAGCGAGCTCTTCCGCTGAGGGAAAGCGAAGCGGAGGCTCCTGGGCTAGGATGAATTTAATTCAATCTATCTTTATGACATGTTCCAGAAACAACAGACAAAGGTAGATGGTCTCACTAATTTTCAGAAGGAACTTACTCAGCTAAGAAAGCCAAATAGAAAAGCCTGCATAATGCAACATGATTTTCAAAACTCAGTAACATAGCTCTAATCGGCTACGATTCATGGAAAATTACTGTCCGAAAAAAGTAAAATAAAAAAAAAAGAATTAGAGAGACATGCAATAAAATTAAGCTTTAAAAAGGTCAATATTGAAAGGTAAATCTTATAGTATTTTGTCTGGCTTAAATCTTTTATGTCTAATGTTTAGATATATTATGGGAGGATATATTAACCTTGCAATATATTTCACTGCATTTCAGAATTATTATGTCCTATTTCTGGGTATAAGTCATTAAAAAAAAAAAAAAAAGAACTTGCAAGGAGAGGTGGAAGAAAACTCAGCTTTCTATAGAAATAACTGGGAGAAATGAAGTAATAAAAGTACTGAGTTGTCCTACCACGAAATTGATAGAATTTCTCATAATTTCATTTCTCAAATCAGCTACAAAATTTCATTCTGTGCTTCTGGGAGAAAACAGAAAGGACAGAGAACTAAATAAATGCAGTGAAACAAACCGGTGCATTTGGAGTGATGCAGAAGCTCCCTTATCTTTACGGCTCACGCTCAGAGCCAACTGGGAGTCAGTGTCTTCAACAGGAAGGAGCCGCACGAAACTGCTGAATCTCTAGGAGCTTTTAGTCCAGATATGGATAAAAAAAACCCACTAGTTCAAGACACCTTCCACTCTTGGGGCATTTTCCAGGCCCTGCAAAAGACTTGCACCGAGGAGACCATGGAGTGTAGGAGCTCAGTGCAACTAGAGACAAGGCATAGTATGGGGCCCACGAGGCACATGGAACCTAAATGAAACCTCAAGGCAGAAGATGTTTACGTGCATCAAGAGCACATTTCTCTTTCTATATATATTAAGGTTGAGTTTCACGCACATTAACATATACAAGTAGATGCATATACAGAATCAAGGAAATAACCTGCAGGATATTTTGGTGGTTCCAGTCTCCTTTCAGAAATATCACAGCTTTTTAGCTTTTTTAAGAGAAGTGTTAGAACTAAAACAAAACAAAGAACAAATTTCAAGCAATCCTGTCCCCTTGGAATCAAGCGTATAAACATGACATTTTGCACAAAGGATTTCCTTATCCCAAGACTTTAAAAGCCGTAATAAGTAACATGACAGAAGAAGCATCAAGAAAAAGCAAAGGATATTAAAGGAAAACAGCCAGCGCTGCTCATGTGCTTCTCCTATTGAAAAGCTCCCTCCACGCACGCAGGATGCTCTTAATTTAGGAACGTCTGTATGTGAATACAGACACCTACACGCAATGGAATAATAGTGCCCACCTGCACGGTCACCAAGCTGCCATGAGAGGCTACAGTGCACTCAGCCCAACGCCGAGCGAGTCAGTGCAGCCCATTAACAGCAATGAACAGTTCAAACCACGTAGCTTCAGGACGGTCGCGCTTGGCCACAACAGCACAGAGCTCAGCACAGACCCTGGGATACGGCACTACCCACACCGAGCTTCATTCTGCTCTGACCACAGGAGCAGGAGAACACCTCTGGTCTTCAGCAAGTCATCCACGCTCTCCCCCAGGGCTAGATGGAATAAACATCCCCATACTAGAGAGCTTCAAGTTGCATGGGGATAAAGCCACCCAGGAAGAACTGACAATGCAAAAAGTCTTACCAATGAATGCAGTTCCATGTTACTCTAGCAGAAGGCAGTATCATCCTTGACAGCGTTTTAGTGCCAGAAAAGACTGCAAGCAAGCACAAACTATGCACCAAATTATATGCCTCGTCAGTCTAGGTACAAATAAATCAGAGGATCCACTGGTTTCAAACCTACACCAAATTAATGCTTTCTGTAGCACCACATATAATCATTCTCACTCCTACCCTGACAAATGTTTAGGTAAAATGTGCTTTAGGGAAATATTTTGCTGACTGCTCATTACAGAATAAAAGATTGTTTCACATGTGTTTTCTTAATACTAAATACTAGAGTAAACTAGCTTCAAGTTGTTTAGTATATTCACGCTACAGCTGCTGCACTGCACGTTTTCTCAGAGTAAATGAGGCCTACAAAACACGCACAGCAAAATCTGATAGCATAATTTTCTCAGTTTTAACTCTGCTTATTTTAAAAAGCACACAGGGAGCTCTCGAGACCTGCCACGAAACAGTCAGGTTGGACACCACAACCACCTCCTCCTGCCCCCAGAGCCCCACAGAACAGGACTGCACTGAAACCCAATTGCCCGGGGTGCTGCGGAGCCTCCACCATGGCAGAGCTGAGGGAAGAAGGTGAAGGAAACACGTGAGAGCAGCGGCAGAGCCCGGCCCAGGCCGACACGGCCATGGGACCTGGGGCACCCCCAAAAGGACTTTCTAAGATTTTAAACTCTGTGTGTTTTTCTCCACAAAAGGCAAACCTTCATAGCTCAAGAGAAAGACCGTGCTTTGATTTTAAGATATTAGGAAAAATGTGTCTTTGAATATACTGGTACCAAGATTAGGAGGTAGGTGGAAGGAAGGAAGGTTAAGAACTTCTGATGTAGTCAAGGGGACAGTCATGTTTTTAATAATGGCTTGAATATGTTTCACGTTGCTGCACCATGCAGCTATAGAAATAATTCAGGACGAAGACTGTGCATGGTTCATCCCATACACATTTATGTGAAGTTGCTTCACCAAGCAAGTAAACATGGGTTCTTCCAGCACAGTCACATCTCCACTTCTCAGTGCATCTGCACTTCCTGTTATGAGCAAACCACGTGCATGTGGAAGATTTCATCTCATTTTGTCCCTTAAGGACCTCTGTGTCACGGCTGCATGTGCTGTCAGGGGCCTCTTTCGCCACCTATGCAGGGTCTAAAGTTTGGTGGAATATTTTTAAAAGTTTACAGAAGTGAAGCGGGAAGGAAGGAGATATGACGGCGACTCTCCAAGCAGTGAGAAGTCATAGCCGAGGTGCTTGCTGCCCTGCCCTCAAGGCATCATCAGACCGGCCCAGAGACAGGAGGGGACCTTCCTGTCCACGCTGCACTTAGAGGTGCACGGAACAGAAAGCCCAGGCTTGACAGCTCTGGGTCTGCCTGCAGAGCAAGGCGGGTCTCAGGGCAGTAACATTTTAAGTCCTCGATATTATTCCTGTATGATTTCTGGAACCACAGACTCGCCTAAATTAGACGTGTCAGGAGGAATCTGAGTTACGCGCAGCACAGCGCAGCAGCAGGTAATATACAGCCCTTTATTATGTAATAAAACAATTGTGTGCGGGGAGGTATTTATAGCATCATCCTGAATGTCCTCATAGTACTCTTTGGAAAAATATAATTTAGTATACGCTGTATATTTCGTCAGTGCATGTTTACATTTAATGTAATGCAAAGTTTATTCCCTAAAATCCCAGTAATATATATGGATGGGTTATTACATGGTGTACTGTAAATAGAGCCAGAAGACATACACTCTTGAGAAAGGCCACTTACTACTAGTAACTCACTCCACGTATTTCTTCATATTTTGCGTTTTAGGTTAGAGTAAGCTTCCCAAATACTTAATGAGAAGGTTCTAAGGCTTTAATTTTCCACCAATCCCAACTTTATTACAAAAGTTTATCAAGCTATAAACACACTACTTCTCTACGCTGTCATGTTTTTATAAAGTAGTTTATAAAAGGTGACATCTGGCAAAGAGGCAGATCTATAAAAATCATGCTGGTGGATGTAGTGTCATTTTTTCTGCCATCCTCCCAGAAAGAGTAATATTATTTTGACACACACATTCATCCCCACTGTCAAGCTTCTATTTTTATAGTTAGCTTACTGCACATAACCTTAAGCTATACAAAACCTTTGGGCTAATGTAAAGAATGACATTTCTGCATATTTATTATAACACTTATTTTAGGGGTTGACTTTGCCTGATAGAATTTTTCCAAGTACAATGTCATTTTCATGACAATACACTTGGTTCAGAAACAATAAATAAAGATGCACAATAAGTCATGAAAGGCCAAATATGCACAGACAAGTTTAGAGCAGCTCAGCTTGACAAGCCCTACATTTGTCCTTCTTTAATATTTTATCAGATGTGTGAACTGTACGTTAGAGTTCAGTGCAAACTTTAATGTACAAAACATAATGAAATCTCTCTAGGACATTATAGACTCCAGCAGAGTATAATTTTAATACTGTGGAGTTTTTCAGTCTGAGATGCTGGGAGATGTTTTCATTTGAAAAGTTCAGCTTTTTCTATGTTTCTGTGTTTGGCCTGAGCCCAGCCCTGGGCTGAGCAGGCGCAAGGCCCAGCAGCCAGGAAGCTGATGAAGCACTTTTTGCCCCAAATTGCAGCAAATAACTGATTACTGACTGCTGAGCTTTAGGCTAACGTGCGCTACTAAAAGAGATATTATGAAGCCCAGCAAACTTCATTTCACTGTGCAAAACTGAATTGTTCCTTCCAGATGAATTCAAATATAATGGATACTTTATTTTTTAAAGTTGTTATTTACTATTATTTATCTCTGTTGAAAACAGTAACTCTAAAATGTTTAGTCTTAAAGTACATCACTGCTCACAAAGAAACTTTTTTCCATACCTCTTCCCAGTATACATAAGGAAAAGAAGTGAGTATATAAGCCAACAAGCTTGGCTTGTATAAAATTAGAAATTACTAGAACTCTTTAGAAATTAGAAACTGATAGAAATCAGAAATTAGAATTGTTTAAACCACTTTCACTGATGTAGACAAAACTAACACCAGAGGTGGGAGTTTATGAACAGTATCAGTATTCTGGCATCAAAAGTTTCACTACTTCTGAGCAGAAATCACCACGGGCAGTTAACTAAACGATAACTGGGGGTAGATGCAGCATCTTGATCTTTAAAACTCAGCACAGCTGTTGGATAAGCCAGGTGGAGCGTTTTACAATATATTTTCTTTTAATGTTACATTCAAAAGAAAGTATCTAGCAGATCAGCTAACAAACCAAGGTCACCCTCGACCTTTCCACTGTAATTACGCTAAAGAGCAAGACTTAACCTGATTGTTTTAGGTCAGAACTAAGGAATCGATAGAGTTTTCATTACTGTTGCTGGGGCTCTTCTGCAGATGCTGTTTCCAGATGTAATTTCCACTGTGTCTCCCGCTTTGCAGGATCCTGGCTCCGAGCTGCAGCCACTGCAGCAGCTGCAGGAGCTGCAGACAGCGATGAAGCCATCCTCATGCATGAGGCTGTAAAGTCTTTTCTTCTTTACATACCGTGAGAAATACCAAATAAATGCCTACTTTTACTAATACACACACACACACGTAAGTACACCCAAGCTGCTTTCTTTTCCAATTTGCTAGACTACCTTCTCCTAGTTCCAGCTACAGTCATAGCTAACCAGGGCATTATCAGTTCCCTTTGACCACTAGCTTCTATTTATGACAAAAATCTTAACTCTCATGTGCTATTTGCCGTCTGTCTTGCATATGCACCTCCTGGCACTTTGAACAATCTATGCCTTGGCCTTACTTTGGCATAACCAGGGGAAACATCTCCTTCAAGCAAACATCTCGGGCAATGGCTTTATCTTTCGGGATCAGCAAGTGCAATCAGCATGTTTTATCTGGATGGTGAGCAGGGAAGAGGCGGTGTGTGCATATAAATGTGAAAAACATTATAAGAACATCAGTGAGAACAGTCTGAAAAGACTGGACTGCAAAACACTTCACCAACAAGTCAGTAAATACAATGCACTGGAAATGTTCTTTATAGATCTGATCTATTTTTGATTAGTTTTGTGGTATTTTTGTGAGACAGTACATTGTACTGCCATGGTAATCAAGGTTTGGGAGTATTATTACCTAGAGTCAGCAATAATGAGAACAGAACCTTTAATTTCAAACTATAAGATAACACATTGATTAATAACCATGGGATGATTAGTCAATTCAAGACCTTAACGCACAATGGAGAAATTCATCCATTATCTGCTCAATGCAATTCTTCTTTCATCTTGGTGACTTTAAAAACAACCAAGGAAAATTACTGTCCCTCAGTAAAGGCTTTTGAATTTCATATGCATTTAATTAGATAACTGCCAGCCCAAGGACAGGAACCATGACAAATAGTTGTTCTTTTCAAATTAGAAGAATAGACTGTTCAATGAGCAATATTGATGTTCTCCTGTACAGAGTTATACAAGAGTTCTGCTACTACTGCCTTTAATTTATCTAACCTTATTTTTTTTTTAATATTTAATGAGTTTTAAGATGGTTTTAGTTATATGCACTAGTCGGTCTTTTTCGAAAGTGGTGCCAACAGCAATAATACCAGAATAAGCAGAAACATCAACATCCCACCACAGTTTTTTCCCAAGTGGGTATCAAGATAAAGTTTACATAGGAACACGAGCATTAGAAATTAAGAGCGCATCTTTATGTTGGTAGAAAAACAATAGTTAATCCTCTTTAATATGCTTAATTGCTCCAATAGCTAAAATAATAAAGATTAGCTGGCTGTGTAACGCTAATCATAAAACTAAAGGGTTTTTGGTGTTTTCTTTTTTTCTTATTCTGGTCCTGTGAGGTTGTGTTCTGCTTTGAGGTATGCAAAATGGAGAAAAATAAAGTTAGTTTCTTTTGCAAGCTGCAGTAACAGTCCAACAACCTACTTTCCTGCAACACAAACACAATCTAGAAGTCTGGCTGGAAGATGAGGAATGGTTTATTAAGATATTTATTCAGCAGCCTCACATCTTACCAGACATACACATGGACAAGAGTAAGAACCAACCTGGTCTTACACCCAAGAAACCCTCTGCTAGCTGAGGGTTTCTGACAATTAACCAAAAACCAAAACAAAACAAACAAAAATATCTTTAATATTGCACTGAACTCTATAAGAAATTTTCTTGTGGTAAAAACAAACTTGGAAACATCACAGACCCTTTGACCAAGCATCCCATGGTTTCTAGTTTCTTCCCAGTAGTAGCTACTACTACCACAATTAATGAGAAAATCATTTTTCCTGATATTTGCTGTACTTCTAAGTAAGAACACAGGAGCTCTCACTTTAAGCAGAAGGGTCACAGGATGCACGTGTGCCCGAGCTGCTGGGTAGGTAACATATGCCCCTTCTGGGGTCTTTATTCATCACTCACTCGAAGAACTAAAGCAAAAAGGCAAAAAGGCAAAAAGGCCCCTGCAGCTGAGGGCTGTCCTCCCGGCTGCCTGGCAAGCTGAGCTTTGCCCCTGGCCTGGGCCTGCGTCTTGTGCGAGCTCCTAGGGAGAGCTACCAACTTCCCCAGGAGAGAATCTGGCCTCTTACCTGCCTCTACAGAGACTAATTGCATTCCGTAATCACCTATCAGACATGCTTGCTCCAAGAAAACCTTTCCTCTGTCAAATGTCAGGTCAGAAATAACTTCTTCCTGAAAGGGTTAAGCCTACAGTACACTTAACTTGACAAGCAGAACAGCGGGCTCTCTAAATATGACTTACCAATAGCCAGTGATGAAATATTTCCCAATCTTTATACCATTTTGATAATTCACTGTGTGTATTATCCGCAATCAAGCCGTCCAGGTTTCGGAGGGATTCTGAGCACATCGCTCAGACTGACAGAGCAAGTATTCCAGACAATTGGCTCCCCGAGGGTCAGGACAGTGATGCTCAATCAGGATTCAAACGGGTCATAAACCCTTCATGGATCTCGCTCAAGTGGGTGGTGATGTCTCCCTGGGGCAGCTCATCATTTTCTGCTACAGTCAAGCACTTGTCATTACCCACAAACTCCCCGTCAGTCTTAGGCACTCATTTAATCGGGTCTTAGTGAGAAGAGCAAATATTATCAGTGCCACAAAACCCTAAAGAGACAAATATATTAATCAAAGCTGCTGTGGTGGTAATTTGAGCCTATCTGAAAACTCTATTGGTGGTCTCTTGGACTGCTTTTTAAAGCAGACCTAAACTTTCAAACTTGGGTGCTGCAGTCAAGAACTACCCACTATTTGGGCTGAGTTTCCTCAAGAGAAGTGGATTGCTACTGAGAAGGAAGAAATGCTGCAGTACCCTGGTGCTGGGTAGGGAGGGTGCAAAGCACCCCTGAACGTTGGGAATCTTTTGTTAAAAATCCAGGTCAGGATCCAAGAGGTTCCTTTTAAGCATACAAAAAGGAAACCAGTCTTCAAACATCCATAAATGCTCCAAATAACTCAGAAAGTTTTACTTTGCAGCAGTTCTGATAAGTGTGGCATACAACCAAGGCAGCTTATGCTACATCACAAGCTTGGGGAAAAAACAAAACAAACAAACAAACGAAACCCAACAAAATCCTGGCAGCTTGAGACACAGTATTCTTATAGACTCTGTTTTCATATCTAATTATGCTATTAAAAAAAAAGGCAAATTATTATTCACTAGAATAACAGATTTCAAAGAATCTTGATAATCTATCCTTAGACTTAGCTGGCTTTATTAAAACCTTCTACACAAAGGTCAGTGGAGGGACAGGAAGAGAGGGCTCCTCTCCCCTTGCCTTGCTGACCTCGCACACAATTCTACATTCATCCAGTCCCCAAATCTAATCCAAGCCAAAATCTCCACAAAATTCTACAAAATCTCTACTACTACAAAGATTCTTTTTGTTCAGATGATGTTTTAGGGTAAAGGTGAGCATGTGATAAATTATTTCTTGGGGATACTGCATGCATACAACGCTCTGCTCTGGTTAGGTGCAAGGGTAGGTTTTGTGGAATCTCATGGCAAAGAGTTGGCCACTCTAAGAGTCTTACCCTGTTCCCATGAGAACACCAAAACCCAATGATATCAAGAGGTGTTGCACTGACATAAAGCAACTAATTTACCAAAAAGCTGTCCACTTTCCAAGCCCACCTTCCCTGCTGGTTCTACCCCTTCACAGGAGTTCTCTGCTCTCACTCAGAGTTAGACTCTTCTTTTCTTGCTGGTCCCTGACAGCTTGCTCCTGGGAGCACCAACAAGGCCCGAATCCCATGGGCCCAAGTTCAGCAGCCAGCGGTGCCCTCAGCACAACACACACTGGCAAAACACACTCATCTGCCAGGCCTCGATCCTGCCTGGGCACTGCTGAGTTCCTCTTTTCATCACACAGTTACCAGAGATTTCACGAATATGGAAAATATGTATGTTTGCACAGCAGGTGGATAAAATACGTTTTATTAATGTACAACTCTGTTTTAGGTAGAAAATCCTGTGGCTGTATTCTGAAATATTAAAACACAAATCAAAGCAGCATTTAGCAGGATAAGCCAAATCAGAAGCTCTATTTCAATAACGGGGTTTTACCAGCTACTCCAGCTCAGTCTTCATGACTAGGAGCAGCAGCCCAATATGGGAGTGGAGCTCACATGGCAGCTGCTCTTATTCCATCGGCTTCCTGAGCCTAAACTTCTTAACGTATTTCTTCAAAGTCTTCAGATCTGATCAATATCCATAACTAAGTAGGACTTAAAAATCAATCTATTTGTGCTTCCAATCCCCGGTATTTTATAAAAGAGAAAGGAAACATAACTATTGGATGTGAAACAAAAAACAGATAACCCCAGAGCAATCTGAAACCTTTTAAAATACTCAAGACAGATTAGTGTAAACAGATTCAGTGACCTTATTTAATAATAGATAAAAATGTGTTATACCCATAGCAACAATACTAAAAATCTCTGAAAATAATACATAACAAATCATGCACAACCAAGAATCTAGCAAACATGAAAAAGTCCACAGCACTGGTTACTAAAGCCCTGTCCAGCAAACGACACAAGTTTGGACCGACTTAACTGTTCAAACTGCTTATGTAACCTGACTCACCAAAAAAGAACTACTCATAAGAATAAATCCTTGCACGTGGCTCCCTTCGGCTCTAATTTGGAACACAACTTCCTGAGGTTAGCCAGAAAACAATTATTCTTATAATAAATATCCCCACCAAAACACCGCAAGAATATATATGTACGTGCACTTGTATATATGTGTGTGTATATATATTTATGCACACATGTACATGTACATATGTGTGTGTGGGTATATATGGGTGTGTATATGTATACATATTCACATTTGAAAAAATCTATAAGTGACAAGAAGCCTGCAAGAGTTGCAGAAGTTTAAGCTGGACAAGCATCTGTCAGGTATAATTTAGGCTTAGCGTTTGGTGGAGGGATAAACTGGATAAACTCTCAAGGTCTCCTTCTGCCTATGAATTTAGTGAAGTGATTTGAGATTTATAAAGACAAAAGTCATCATATAAACATAAAAGGGCAAAATTCTGCTCCTTCTCTAGTGTGTGCAGACCCCCCATACAGTGGGAGGGATGAGCTTTCACCTGAGGAGCCGGAAAAGCTTTAGTGCAAAGCTGGGTGCTGTCTTGGAAAGGAGGACTGAGGTCTTGAATGGGACAGGAAGGACAGCAATATCATTGCCACTGTAAAGCAGGCAATAGGGAGGGAAGGAATTCATCTAAAAATAGAACAAAATATGTTTGCTTGACATTTCACTGAAATACTAAGAATGAACAATATGCACTTCACTGTGCCACCAAGGAGTGTTTAGTAAACTACTAGCAGAACAGAAAAGTAGGTCATTATTTTTGCAGGTTTCTTTTCATTACATTTCTCTTGACTGATAACAATATTTCAGATCGATCCATGCACAAAAGTGTGTTGCTTTGCTGCAGAAATGCAAGACAAATAATATTTAAAAACATGAACTTCAAAATGAACTTGGAAGCAAAAACAGTTCAAAGATGTTCATTTACTGAAACATTAAGTTGCTTGGCGTCTCACAAAACACTATCTTAACACGCTTACGTTTTGTTGCTCCTACTACTCGTTGGAGTTCATAGCAATAATCCCATGAGGACAGGGCAGTTTACCACAGGGCAGACCATAAATTTGGTGTTATCAGCCCATCCCCACCTTCCAGGCAGTAGACATCAGGACTGGCTACAAGCAGGACCACAGTAATTCCAGTCTTGTTAAACTAGAGGAGTGACTTCTGTTAGAGGTATTGCGTAGGTTCACCGTGTCTTTGGTGTCTAGCAATTAACAATTAAATAATTCTGTGACTAAAATGGGCGTGAAGGGCAAATGAATGGATAAAACAACAGAGGTGATTATTGTTGACTCAAACATTGCTTAATTGGATCCAATTTTTTTTTGTGATGAACTTTCCTTCTTTCCCAAACCAGCTTCTCTTTTCATTCATGTCCATAGGATCTCTGAATTATAGCAAATTATACTTGGTAGGAAAAAAAAAAGATAAATCAGCAATTAGCTCACAATTAGCTTTGAAAATTGTCAAGTAGGGGAGCAATGGAAAATGGGAGAGCTGCATTTGCAAACAGCAATTTTTTTACTATTCAACTTCAAAATTAAAGCCACCGTGACAACAAAATGCCAGACATATTTATTGCTAGTCCAGAATGCTCTCTATCTTTGCAGAAACACACTTGCTCACTAAAACAAAAGGACCATCTCTGGGAACTGCGTTTCTTGAATGCATTGCTTGAATGGCTGCATTTTTCTTGGGTATTAAGGACATACAACTTCTTCCATTTTGTATCATAAAACCTCCCTTTTTTCTGTCTGTACTTGGAATTAAGGAAGTTGACACTCTTTTGGCTTGCAAGTTTTTCTGAGTTTTGTCACTGAACTTAGTTTTTGCTAAAACTACATGGAAACTAGCAGTGGATATATAATGCTACATTACAGAATGAACCCCAGCTAGGAGTGCATGGAAAGTTCTCCTCATGTCAGGAAAGGTGAACTTCTCTCTAAGTCTTACTATGGCAGCTACACTAAACTAGAACAATAACATATGCTGGAGCACGTCCATGTAAATCCTGAATTCTTCTATTTGAATTGAGCTTACTGTACTCCTCTTTGGCATGAAAAATTCATGACAAAATTGCAGCCTCTTTAGTATGGGGTTAAGCTTTTAAATACTGTGAAGAAGAGCTTTAAAATGTCATAGCAATGTAAAAGCAAGCAATATAAATATTGTGAGTTTTCTTATGTCAAGTCTTTGGATTTTGTGGGAGAAGGAGATTACATTCAATATCACTTACACATTAAGGATTCTGCTTCCCCCTGAACTGCTCCAGGTAAATTCTATAGGTCTTTCTCAGTACAGAATTAATGTACAACTCCCTACATTGTTGGATCTCTTTCCATAAAATCCTCTAAGCTTCCTATAAGAACCACATATGGGAAATGGACAACAAGAAAGCATCAGACTCAAGAAATAGAAATTCATTTGCTGTCATCCTATCCTGAAAGGAAACTGTCCCAATGGTGAAGCAAGTGAGCATTGCCAGCCCTCTTGGTGCTCCTCCTCTCCGGAGAGCTGAACTCCCATCACTCTGCTTGGCCATGGACACGCAGGAACAGCTACCACAGCTGTGTGACTGGCTGCGTGGCAGAGCCCTGAGGCCTTTGGGACTATTGCTGAATCTGCAGCACCTGCCATTTCCCAAGGTATCGTGAGGAGGAGGACCTGTCTTTCTCCGCTATTGCTGTCATCAGTTTGATTCACCCTCGGTCCCCTCCGCCCCTTTGCGCAGGTTGCTGGATCTCAGCATGACACAGTGGCTGGTCCTAACATACAGTAAAGAGACAAGGCTGAGAAATACTACATTTTCCCCAACCTGACTCCTGCCTGTAGCAGTGAGAAGATGAAGAGATCAACTGTCCACTTAGATCCGACAGAAATAACGGACATCCCGCAAGTGTCCGGAGCATCAGGGGGAGATTATGAAGCCATTCAAAGTCTTCATGATCTGTTTTCCCTTCATGGCCAAAAAGTCTTAAAAGGTAGAAAAGGAGCAAAGTGAAATACTTTTGTAATCAAGCTCTCTTATACTTCCAATCAATATTTTCATATCCACTATAATTTAAAAGGGTTCAAAGCAGCACTTATTACTAGGCTGGTTTGGTTATGTGTGATTTAAATTCTTGCAATTCGTCACCTTTTTCCCAGACATTAATGTTATGTTATTTCTAAACACGGACTATAGTGACTTGCTCACTTTATGCGTCCTGCAAATTGCTTTGTTTTACACTGCCATACTCTGTTATATTTTCAATTACAGTCACATTTTATAACTTTGACAATCTTAAAAGTATTATATGTTAATATATTAATTTAAGGAGTGTCAGATGAAGTGTGTAGACTAAGCACAGAACATATCCTGACAGACCTGACAGAAAACATGAAAAATGTGTGCTTTCTATCATAATGATTATTTTTCGGATAACACCAGCTGTGCAACTATTAAACCAAGTGACTGCTTTTTCACATAACACCAAGTACCAGCATTCAATCATGAAAGAAATATAAATCTCCATGGGCTTTTTCCACATGCTTTAAATCAGCAGCAATCTGTGCATTTTTATTTGCACTAAGAACATGGTAAAAACTGGGAATGTTTTCCAGCTGGAAACTCTTTGGCATCTTTATCAATAGAGACTGTGAATGAAGTATGTACTGCGGTGTTTATAGGGACACACTTCAGTTTTAATCTCCAACTTGTAAGTTAAATTGGAGACACACAAAAAATCACTTGATTGGTAACTAAATTTCTTGAGCATCTGGGAATTAGGGAGTCTTTCATTTCACCCTACCCATTGTTTTATTCTGGGAACTTTGGATCCCTCTTCTACATTGTATTTGTTCAAACTGCATGTACAACAAAGGTGTCATTCCACTTACGAGATGGAGAGTTTTTTTAATAGGTTTTAGTAATTCTCAAGTATTACAACGTTCAGTCTACAGGCTGCATGTTCAAGAATAGCCTTTCCTGACAGCTAACTAATTGGATAATACCTTCCTATAAATCCTTAACACCAGATGTTGCAAGGCAAAAACAATCTTCTGGCTTTTTTCTCCTCCTGCTCGGTAGAGTTCAGACACACTGAACTAAACACCATTTATTCTTGTTTACGTACATTTTAGCCTCTGAACCGCACAACATCACTGTATCTCAGATCCAGAGAAGATGAAACAGAAATGGAATCATTTTTCTGGATATACTATTTGTATAAGTAATAATCTATGAATTCTCCCAGGCAGTGTTCAAAATAAGGAAATTCTGAGCTGGTCCATGACCTCATTACATGATAAACAGAACAGATTAAAAATATTTATGTTAAAATATCTGCTTCAGACTATGACACCAGTTCTGGGCTCAAAACATGCATAAAATGACTTCCAAGCAGGAAAATTACTGAATTATAATATGGAAAAAAACCAGCTTTGGTTTATTACTATCTATCAGTGTTGGTTTAGGACTACGTGTGCATGCAGAACATGTGATTCTGGCCTGTGAGTAATATTGCTTGCAAAAGGTTTAATCACAGTGAGTTATAAACAGTTGCTTAGGGACAGCATGAATTAACCAAAAAGGCAAGTTAACGTCAAGGGAAAGTAAGGGCATCCCTGTATACTGCGGTGAAAGATGACCAAAACCCTCCCTCAGAGCTTCTGCTGGCTCCCGCCCAGGTTCTGCTGTGCTGCTCTCATTTCTAACTCAGAAAGAGAACAGCTAGATCTTTTACAACACTTCTAAAGATATCTGGCCTGAGGTTGCAGTTTGCAACATGCATTGCTTCCTCTTGGCAATTCACAGAAATGCTGTACTAGAACAGAGCAGAAAAGAGAAAATAATACAAGAAAGAAAGAAACAGGTTTCTCTTCAGTCCTCCTTTCCGACTCACAGAGGAAGACTATGTAGTCCATGTGCAGGTAAGACACTTCACCTCACACAAAAATGAAAAGATTTGTCAGCAAAAAGACAAGTCAGCATAAAACCTGCAGTGCAAAACAAATACTTCTACTGGGTGAACATATTTGCAGAAGAACTTTATCAAGATGTATCAAATCTTCTGCACATTCTTAACAGCTTTGTCCTTTAGTGGGTGAGGACAAGACACACTGGTGACCCGGCTATGAAGTCTGTAAAGAAACTAAATGACAGACCTCATGGTAGGAGGAAAAACCCTGTCAGTGTGTCAAGAAAAAACAAAAGGCAAAAAAAAAAAAAAAGGAAAAAAAAAAAAAAGCTTTCTGCATCTAACACGACAGTAGATGATCTCCTGTCTCCTAACAGCTGGGAATCAGAATGTGAATTAACGCAGATTAACTGCACTGCACTGCTGAACAGATGTGCACACAAAGGGCCCTTGATCTCTGCTCCCAGTCCTGGGTAACGTCTCCGAGAAGGCCATCCTCTCATCTGCTTACTGCTCATCAGCGCTCTTAACTTCACTGAGTCTGGGAACCCAAAACACCGTGGCTAGTGGACTACTTCTTGTTAAGAAGTAGCAGAGCAGCTCACTGTCAATCACCTACAGCAAGCAGAGTCTAGAACAGATGGGCTAAGCTCCTTGGGGTGATTTTTTCATGCAAATATTTCAGTCCGAGTTCAACATGGTTTCTCATTTCAAAATCTTTCTCGTTTTGGATTACTGGTCTTATTGCTCTTAAACCAGTATGCTTCCTCAGACACAGTATCACGCTGAAGTCTTTACTTGTTCATCAGCCAAATGAGCCAGGTTCAAGCAAATGTTGCTTCTAATCCCTTGATTTGCAAGGCAACCAAAGAAATTCATTATTTACACAACTCTTGCCCATCAGAAATTCCTTATTTACACAACTCTTTTTGTTTAAGTCATGAAGATCTTGAATTTGCTCTTCAAACTTGACCAAGTCTGTTCACTTGACGAATCATCCTTTTCCCCTCCCAGTCTTTGTGGATTATTCCCATTTAGGTGGTAAAACTAGGTATTCTTTTCAAAGCGGGAGGCACCTCGCAGGTATACGGCAAACGAGATGAAACTCAAACACTTGGTTTGGACCATTACATCATGACACAAATAACAACAGCTATTCCTGTGGCTTCTTTGGTTTGTAACTGGACTAGGCAGTAAATACAGACACAGATAGGTATAGTGCAAAGTAGTAAAGAATAAATGCAGTGTATTATACAGTTTGCTAGTCCACAGCATGGAATGACAAACACGTCCAACCCCGCAAAGCCGTGCTCATCTGCTTCACGCACGGGTCTCCACTCACCATTAAGAGCAATAACGGCCGTTTTGGGGTATGGAATCGCCACGGACGTATTGCAGAAACAGAGCTGTGGCTCTGAGCAGCAAGTGGCCCACTAAAATAGAGCAAAGTGTTTGCTGTTGCCAAGTAAACAGAGCAGCCATTACACACTCCGCAATCTGCCCTACAACCGTGAAAGTCAGTGTCCCTCGTTTACCAGAGTATTAAGTTATAGAGAGGCTGTTAGCTAGGACTGTATCTGCTCTTATTCTCAATCTTCTCACGTTATCTTTCAGATTTGTCTAAACTACCATGACGAAAAACCAGGCAGGCTCTTAGCTTTCAGCTGCATTGCAAGTAGCTTAACCGGGTGTAGTGGTTTTCTGTATTGGACATGAGAGGAAGAATGAGGGTGCCTGGGTCACCTGCAGCCACTTGAGGCCAATCAAGAAAGTACAGTATTCACTCAGGTCATTTTGTTATGATATCAAGTGTCACACTTGATTGCAAATACCCTGAACGCACCACTAACCAGGCCAACCAACACTATCCCACTGTCCTGGGGGGCCTCTGCACGTTTGTGTTTAGTTGTTGCCGTTTGCATGGTGGGCTTCACCATCAGGTACCTCTCTCTGTGCCGTGACTTCACAGCAGCAAACCGAGACACGGTGGGAGATAAAAAATCAAAACTCACATAGCAGGAACGCCAAGATACCTGGCTGGTTCTCCATATCTAGCAAAGGTCCAGCCTCAAGCATTGTATGCCACTTGCTCATTCTTCCAAATAGGAATTTCACACCTGAACTCACATCTAGGCTAGGTGAGAAACAAGAGTTTTGTTTTGTTTTTTCTTTTTCCAAAATCAACTGTGTGAGAGTCTTCTATGTAAAACCTCATCAAAACAGTTCTAGATATCTAAAATCAATCCATTTTCTAAAGGATGCTTAAGGGAAGATGGCACAGCATGTATTTTCTCCCCATAAATATCCTCTATCTGCTCAGGTCTGACAGACCGGATTCCTTTTCTGCAGCAGAACTGGCAGTATTAGGTGTCTCTGCTGCCCACCTGCCCGCAAGACTGGCCTAACAGACTGGCAATACAACACCCTGTATTTTGTAACGGGTCAAGTTCCCCTTCATTATCTTCTTACAAACAAGACAAGTCCACATGTGCCTCACCTTTAATATTTCTGCGATTTCAAACTGTGTTATGTCCAATTGTGCTACAGAAATTATTTTATGAAGTCATTCAGTTCTGTGTAGGCCTCAACCTGCTTTAGGAAACCAGTGCTCTTGTCTGCAAAGGATTTTTCAGCAGAACAAACAGTCAAAGAGCAGAAGAGATTTGCGACATTGCAGGACCCGGCAATTCTCATGATGCATCCCATGATGCTTCCTAAGCAGAAAGTCACATTCATTCTCAAATAATGTACAACTGGCAACATAACACACATTCTTTCAGCACACTTTTGTTTGCAACATGCTGCATCACTTTGTATTATTATGTGTCAAAGTCTGACATAATGTGACACGACAGCTGAAATTTAAAGGACAACATTTCCTACTTCACTTCCAAATGGGATAACTGCACCGCTCCAGCGGAAGCTGGCCAGCGCAAGGAGGGCAGACGGGAAAGCGTCTGTGCTCTGCCAGCTTTAAATTACTGCTCAGTAGTTCAGCGTATCTCTAGAAAAAAAAATCCCTTAAAAGAGTAATTAATCATCATTTAGAACAGTTCTTCAGTGAAGTGTGTTGTCATTTATTCATGCATACCAGTTTATTAGCCAGCACTTACCTGCATTCATGTATCAGTACTTATGCCACTTCTAGGCTCGCAACATTGCTAAAATAGTCAGAAAAATACGGTCATTCTAAAAGGCAAAAAGGAGCAGGCATTGTCTTCGTATTCTCTAATTCACATTGTTTTACTAGAGCTGTTTGAGTCCAGTGCTCTGAGTAGGACACATCTGTGCTATTACTGCAAACTCCCTGGATATTGTCTCGTTCCTTCCAGTGACTCATTCAAATCCCTTCAGGACTCCAGGCAGTATTGTATTCAGAAATGAATAAATAACAATCGGAGCTTCACGGGTTGTAACAAAACAGCTTCCTGATTGTTAAGCTCAGAGAAGTAAATTCAGAAAATAAAAAATATTGCCTGATCAGTTCCACCCTTGCATTACGAGCCAAACCTGCAGCTGTGAACCTACAGCAAGATCTTCTTCCTACCAGGGTATGGCTCGGGTCTAACACCTCCTTACTCTATGCAAAACAATTCTAACTATTCTAACCTATTCTAACTTCTAAAGTTGATTTTAATTTCTGTCTTCGCTCAGAGTCACTTAAGTTTCAGAATAATGTACCAATCTAATGTGCATCAAGCTATAGAAAATAAAAACAGCTCCCCAAATCTGTATTTAGCTTTAGTAAGCCAAAATATATGCCTGCTTTGTACAAGCTAAAGAATGTTTAGAAAAAAAATAAAATTCTTTGTAAGCCTAAAACTAGAGCCCAGCAACTGCAGCCTGTGCTGTACTTCAATTCACAGTCAAGCAGAGTTCAGAACACAGTCAAAGCCTAAGAAAAATGTCATTCAATCAAAGCAAATCCTAATCTTTTGTGCATTTCATGATAGTGGGACATTTAGAAAATGGGATAATTTTCCCAAATCATCTTAATGCATGGAAGTCATATGAAAATCTCCATTTTCCATCACCTCTGTACTTCCTTCCCTGAATGGATGCTTCAGGCAATCATTTTAAAATGCTGCAAAAAAAGCACCGGGCAGTAGAGGCACTGCTTGCTGGCAGTGCTTGCCTTTAATCTGCCTCAAAATTAGTAGTGATTTTGTGGAATACCTTCTACAACACTAGCAAATTCATTTTTCATTCTTGAGGCAGGTGCCTTCAAAATCTTGGGGGAAGTAAAATCTTTCTTGTGCTGTCTGGCATTAAGTCTTAACAAACCACTTAGAATTGATGCTGGTTAAGGCACTATTTCCTCTGAGATAAAATAATTTTATAGTAATCCTCATTTCTTCACTGAATTAAAAACATTTCAAAGACGACTTCTGACCTATCCCTTCAACTTAAATTATCTGGTAATAATAACCTGTTAAAATGTTATGGCATTTCCATACACCTGGTCAAACCTGGCCTTCACATGCAAAAGTCTGAATATATTCCAGAACTGAAAACTACAGATTTCTCATATCCTTGGAGAATTAAAATATATTTTAAAATTAATTAAGAGATGGGAATCTTACTAGGACATCATCTGTAGTAGTTAAAGCAAATGTCTCATTTCTAAGCTATAACCAGCTTGATCTTTTATATTATTGGCACAATCCTTCAGGTTTTGCCAAGTGATATTTTTTATTGATCTATCATGACTCAAATGTCTCTCTGAAGAAAATTTCCCACTTAGAATGGCAGGGTTAAGACTCTTCAAAATATCCATCTCCACTGAGTACCTCAAACTACTCCTATAAGCACACCTTAGAAATACCCAAAGAAAGCAACTGAAAGCTAGATTCATCCTGTGCCCCCTGGAATAGTCTCTTATTAATGGGAGCACCTAGAGCTCCAATGCTAATGTTTATGGGTCAAAAGAAATCTAAGTTATAAGTGTGTACAAGGCGTGTGATGAGAATGCCTAAAGTTGGCTCTGATCCAGAATCTATCTATGCAGGATGGTATTTGTAATGGTCATCCCTATCAGACGCCTCAGAGAGAAAAGCAAAAATCACTGCACGGTGCTAAAATAGGAGAGTCTGCATCCTGCACTGAAGGTCTTGGGCTGGTTTCCAGCAATTCTAGACTGGGTTTAAAGTTTGAAGCTTTCCAACTTTCTAACTTTCTGTTCTAACTTTCAGTCCTCACTGTGATATAACTCAGGGAATATTTGTTAACCTTTTACATACAGAATCTTGCTAAGCAATATGCCTTAACATTGTGTGGTGTCAATTCTTTCTTCATCGCTTGACAGCATTAATGAACTAAGCCTCCAACAGCCCTGTGAGACAGAAAGCTCTGTTACTGTTTCCTGCTGGGAAATGCAGGGATACAGAGACTTGCCCAGTAGTAGCCTGTGGCAATCATGGAACCAAGTTTCTCATGCCAGGTCTTTTCTCTCCAAGCCAAACAACCCTCCTTTTTCTCTCTCCCAGTGGGATGCTTCCCACATTTCAGAGCCTTCAGATTCAGTAACCAAAACGTAGCTTTCAGAGACGGATTCAGCAACACAATACATTAAGCGACTCAAGTCCCTGAAGTTCCCACTGAAGATCCAGTGCTAGGTGAAGTGAGACTTAAGTCAATGATGCTTCAGAATATATTGCTCAAGTCAGATGTGCATCTTGTATTCCGATCAGATTACAATTTTTAAATTCCAGTGTATATAAATTATAGCTCATGATGTTCTCTGAAGCCCTTGGACTGCATCTGAACACAAAGATTCCCGATTGCCTACAAACTGAACTATCTTGGTCATGAAACATTACCTTCCCAGCGTGTGGTATGCCTATCACCAGAAAAGTAGCAAAAAAGAACTGACTAACTTTATTTATTACATTTGTATTGCTTACAAAACCATTTACTTAATGGATGAGTATCATTAGCAGCCCAACCACAAAAAAAAACCATGATGTGTTTCATAGGTTCATTAAAATAATATTTCAAAGCAATCATTAGAAAAAGAAGCTAAAGATCCAAGAGACAGTAAGTTATCTGCAAATAAATGAGGCAGAACAAACATGTTTTGAAGTAAGTTAAGAAACATGTTTACAAATATATTACTCTCATAAAGAAAGCAGGACATGAAGCTTAGAAACTGCTGCTCATGCAATTCATAGAAAAATAAGAAATTTTTAACTGCTTTTGTACCCAGGGTTGCGCAACTTGTGGTCAGCATGCTATGCTAAAGGGCATGTGCATGTACACACTGCAGATAGAAGATAATAAAGCTGACTAGGAAAACAAAAGATTGGACTTGAAGTAGAACTAGGAAAGGAGAGGCACTGCCATGTCCCTACTGTGAAAACTACTGCCAAGTTTTTGTGTTCCACTCGGTTCTTCATCATCCTGCTTTTAAGACATGTCGTGGCCAAGCTACTTGCACCTGCTTCAGATACATCCCAGGTCCATTCATCACCTAATACCATGAATTCCTGATGTCACATCCTTTGTGCACCCATTACTATTCCCTTCCCTTCCCCAAGATCCTTCTTCATTCTTTAGTTTTAAGCAGCCCAAGTTTACATCTTTTACAGTCCTACAAAAAATAGAAGTAGAGAGGCAGCTAAATGAAAAGCCCTAATTAGTCCAACTACCACACACATTGATCAAGTCTCAGAGTAGCCCATCAGACAAGGCTCATCACGCGTCTCCATCAGTGAGATGACAATAAGTAAGAACCTGTCCCTTCTGTGCCTGCCTGAACTCTGCTCCCCTGTGTTCACAGGCCTTCAAAGAGGCAGGATCACCCTGCAAAACCTGTTGTCAACAATTGACACCGTTTTCATCTATTTCTTTTCTTTCTCTATGAAGGGACTGTGAATATTGCATTTGTTGGTGATTTTTAATTATAATTTAGTCTAAAGGGGGGAGGGATAAGGGATATTATTAGCATAAATGCTTTTCTCATTCCATTACCTATTGAATGTTCTACCTGATTTTCCTTCTTTTTCTGAATCTTTAATATTTAAAGATGTAAACGATTGTTGCTGTCATAAAACTAGAAGGACTCTAACAACTCCAGCCTACAGTCAACTGCGTAGAACTGTCAGCCCCTGTAATTTTCTGGACCACCTCCTACGTGATGCAATTAGGAAAGCTGTCTGCCAGATCCGGGAGCGCGGAGCAGCCGGCTGCACGAGAGGAACTCGCTCTCCCCAGCCCACCTGGGCGACGAATGTTTTGTTATGGGCCACCAGTTGCACAACGATGCCTGCCTTCAAAAAGAGCAGGAGAGAATGATTTAATAAAGAGTAATAAAGAGTATACTGAAGGAGCGAGTGAAGCACATTAGGGAAAGGAAGTAACCTCTCCAGAGTTAAAAGATGCAATCAATTCCTATTACAAAGCTCGCTTTCGGTAGCTTTCTAATCAGAACTAGATTGGAAATGGTGTTCAGCTTGAAAATTGTCAGATTTACTCTGAAAGAAAAAGAGAAAGTTTAAATAGCTTTCAGTTCTATCTTGTTAAAATACTGCCATGACACAAAAATGCCTAGTACACTTCTTACTCTCATTCACTCTTAACAAAACAACAAGAAAATCTAACCCTTCTCCTACACTCCTGCCTCCTGATAGCCTTGCGCTGTACCTAACGCTTCTTGAGCGGATGAGCACTTCTTACAAATAAAATAAGCAACTGCAAGTCTTTGGAAGTCATGTATTCTTGTTCCAGATAGTTTGGGTCAAGCCTAAGGTCCATAGGAGTCTTTTCATTTACTTTGGTAGGATTTTCTGCATACATGAATATGCATTTACTATTTGTTAAAAAAGGAAAAAGAACATCCAAACCAGAAAGCCAGAAACTACAACTTTACTTTTAAAATGAAACTTGATAAGGTTACAAAGTCAAGCCTATATTAAAAGAAAATCCATGATACACTGCAAGAATGCCCAAGGGGCTTTGAATAAATAGAACAAAAATATGAAATGAGCAAGTAAGCAAGTGACCCGGTTTGATTGTGCCATTTTTACCAAGTCTTCCCTCAAGCCAGTGCAGGCTCATGTTTTCCTCTGAGTAACATAATTACAGAAAATAAATAAAGTTTTCAAGGATGTGCAGAGTGTCAGCACCTGCATATTTGCACAAATGGGAACTTCTAGAGTAAGCAAACTCAGGGCAGGATACAGCGCTGGGCACACTGACCTCTGTCAACATCTCTGCTGGAGCAAGGACTGCACTTCTGAAAAAATAAACTCACAAACTGTAGGAAAACCTTGTAGAAAAGCAGATGAGGAGAGTCAAGTTACCTGATTAGAGCTATATGCTCACTGCAGGAGAATACGTTTGTATTTTTACATTAATTCATCTGTTAGTAAAACAACACATTTATGAGTTTCATATTGCAGATATACTATAGATTGTGAATCAATAAAACAGAGATATCTATTTATTTCATAACTTTTCCTTGTTTTGAAAAATGCAATAGGATTGCTCATCACAGAAGTATCAGCAATTTTGTACTCTTACACTTTCAAGACCTATCACATCACTGTATCTCTGATTTTGTCAATGAGGAAGCAGTTAGAAGAAGCTCTTAGAAATCACACATCACGCAAAGTCTTAGCAAACTCCAAGGATGACTTCAGATTAGAGGCTGAGTGCTGTCTGCAGGTGCCATCAAGTGATACCTCAGTTTTTAGCACTACGGATACTTAGGGCAGGAATTTACTAAACATTATTTAAATAAAAAAAAAAAGGAGGGGCAGGGGGAAGTCCCACCATAATTTTATTTATTGATTTATGGATCATATGTACTTAGAATTCAGGCCTGTGGATCAAGCAAGATGTGTATCACTTTGAGAGGATGCAGCTCCTCATCTACTTTTTACATCCAGAATTTGTATGGAAAAATCCATGAAATACAAATAAGGATCTGTTTTACCAGAGATACTATGTGCCTTACAACTTATTTTAAAATATGTTTAAAAGGAATTTCTATAAAAGCTATTAGTGAAATTCTGGCACAAATGAGAAAAACATTTGCTGGGCATCCAAAATTAAGACCTGTATATTATAAGGGACCATGATAATTTACATTCTGATTTAGTAGTAGTTCAACACAATATCCAAGTCAGGTCTTACTCAGGGAAGACACCACAGTTTTTCAAATCCTTTTGTTTTTCTAAGGACAGCCAGTAATGACATTCTGTCCTCTCTGACTGACTCCTTCAATAATTCAGGTCATCTAAGGAAAGCAGAAAAATAAGAGGAGACTCTACCTCAGCTGCTATAAACTTTTCTCTAAGCAAATCTCTCCAATGAGTCCTTCAAGACAGCAGTCCTAAAGAACTACACAGAACAGGGTCTGCACATGTTGACTTTAGGGATAAACTATGGCCCAGGACAGAGCAGAAGGATCTGCTTAGGCACCCAACTCAGTTATGACACCAGTTGGTTCTTTCGGCAGTCCTGGGCACAGTCCTTGGCCACAGCCCTTCTTGTGTACGATACATTTGATTAATAAAACCCACTACTGCATAGCACAGCCTCAACAAAGCTCTTCAACGAGGAGAAAAAAAGCTTTCAAGGAGCTCTTCTAAGATTTAATTACTCCATGAGGTACACAACTACAACATCACTTGAAACAATGTGACATTTTTGGAAAGTTCCCAGCATTTGCAGCACGCAGGTCCCTAGTAGTTGCATAATTTCCCATTTAGTTCATGTGTTACGTTTCAAAACTAATTACTAAAATGGCTGGATTATAATGTTGCAGGGAGTCATTCATGTGCCACCTACCGTTAAGGGGAGGGGAGTTTTGTGAAGGTTAATTAGCATTTTTAAAGTACTTGGGGGATGAAAAGCTTTAACTCTACGTCTAATTAAAAAAAAAAAAAGTAATATTTTCTAGTTTCTGTTCAGTGAATTCCTTTTTTGCACTGTTTTTTGCATTGAAAACGAACTAGAAGGGTTTGCTGTGAGACTAAAATCATAAATTTCCATCTACAGGGAATTAAACCAACTCCTGAGAGCATCGATCTGTCTGGTGAGGTGCAAATCAAGAGGGGCGACTCCGGCATCTCCATACAGCAGCACAAGACGTTGGTGCCAGCAGAGATGCTGCGCTGTTAAGAGCAGAGCTTCCCTGTAACATGTCCTTGAAGAGGTCAGATGATAGTCAAATCGCTACCAACAGATACTTTCTTGATTTAAACAATATACAAATATATGGTAGATCATCTCTTGGATCATCTGCTGGCTACTCTCAGCTCAGAAAACACCCACTCTATATGTATGTGTATATATATATATATGTATTTTTTTTTCTCTCAGAATTATATATGTGTAATGTATTATAATTGCTTCTTTACAGGTGCTGGAGATAATATGCAAGGCAATTATTAAAACACATTTTTTGTAAATTCTTTTTCTTCGAAGAGGTAAGAGTAAAGGAGTACTCACTAATTACAAAAAATAAATTCCAATTATTTGGCTCATGTGATTACTATTTATGCTGTAAATCCAGAATTGTCATGGACTTAGAAAGTTATTACTGTCATCAATAGAAGATTATTTTAGTGCTACAGATGGTTGTCCTTTTATAGGCCATTTAAATAACTTGTTCTTATCTAATCTGTCATACGTTATTTTGTTGTCATTATGAACTTCTAGGTTTCATTTCAATCCATTTCTGATGTTTACTAAACAGATGGTGTTAAACAAAAAAAGAAAAAGGAAAAGCATAATGATAACACTTAGTTAAAAAATACTCCAACAGCTACACATTCATTTTGTAAAATACAAAAACTAAGTCATTTGTTTTAAAAAAATTTACATAAGAAACGACATTATTCATAACAGTTATAAACTCAAATAGCTTACAAAGCAGAGTATAAAATCAGCATATTTTCAAAAGGACGTTATTGAACTTCAAAACTGTTTGTCAATTAAGATACATTAGGAACCTATTTACTGTAGTTCTCAGCATTCCTTTTTTAAAAATACAAAGCACTACTGGCAAATAGTTGCAGTAATTGCTAAGTGCTGTAGAAAATCTATCACAGGTGTGACTCAGATCTGCAACCTGTAATCTGCTTGTGTGTTGCAGTAATTATATGTTTTTCAATTACTGAAAATTTTGCTTTATAAAAAATTATATTCTTTTGTTTAACCTGTATGCTATCGACAACGGGACTTCAAACTAAAAAAAAACTTCTAACAGACAAAAACTTGAAGAGTTGAGTAACTGAGCAAATGAAGTTACTTACACCCAAACGAATTAAGAGTTCAAAAGAGTATAAGTAGCTTTCTGCTTCCGAGCAATAGCATCATTCACTTCCACTTCACCAGTGAGAACTGTAAAACTTTTTTTTTTCTCCACTACATAACTTCTAAGATTTTGTAGAAATCTACCTCAAAACATACAGATGCGAAGCCTTCCTCTATCAGGAAATCCCAGAGTTCAGGCTCTCCATTTAATCTGAAATCTACATTTTACACATTGCTTTGCACTGAAGTCTTCACTTATAGGATTATTTCCCCATGGACACACACACACAGAATACCTACATCCCGCCTAATGTTATACAGCAAACAAAGAGAGTTCACCTGATTAATCTTCTGTTTCTAGCAAATCTTATGATTACCAAAAGGAACACAATAAACATTAGGTCACGGTGCTGAGAGCTTGCCAAACTCACTTTGCAAGAGCTAGAAGGATGGCAATCTCACAGTCTCGCTGGGTCCCAGTCCCAGCACTTAATCATTCTTGTTGCAAACAACATTTTCCATCACATCTAATCAAAATTTCCCTTCTTGCAGCTTGTGCCTGTTCCCTCGTGTCCTTTGGCTGAGCTCCTCTGAGAGGGGCCTGGCTCCATCTCCTCTGCAGCCCCACTGAGGCAGTGAAGGGCAGAAACGGATCTGAACTTTTTCTTCTCCTAAACAAACCCCATCTCCGCCTCTCCTCTATCCAACCCATGATTTCCAAAGAGTTCAGAGGGCTACTAACAAATCCCTTCAGGCTCCACATTCCCAACCAGCCATCAGTAATCTTCAGGTGACGATAATGATTTCAAGGAACTACATCAAACACACTGGAACTGCCAATTCCAGCTGGTGAATCTAACTGCTTTTGGGATAGCTGAGGAAGCATTTTGTTCCCCTTCTGCAGAACAGGAAGATGAGGAAGAAAAGTCATTGCAGGAGAAAAAGGCTGGTCTTGCTTCCAAGTATTCTTTCTTAGAGAGCTTGCTACTGAGCTTTGCATAATTTTATTATCCTGTGTGATAAAATAACATGAGCAAAATGCAACTAATTAGCCTTTGTTAATTGTGTTACCTGTTTGGAGTATGCTGCAGTAAAACAGGAATTACTGGATATCTGCTTTTGTATTTAGCCAGCAGATGTGCCCCCAGCAGGTAGCTCCTTCTACAATATGATCATCATTCCCTCAAAATGCAGATTTCCCCTAGCACAGGTAAGCCATTCAAAAGAAAGCAAGGCACACTAGAGTTGTGCTACTTTTGCCCAGGGAAACTATTGAAACTTGTCAATTTGTGCAATTGTTTCTGAGAGAGAAGGAACAAAGACATTTTCATTGCCCTAACAAGAATAAACATCTACTGGCACAGTAAGGGACTCACTGGACATGATGTGAGCCTCAATGCTTGTCTTTTTTGTATAAAAACTGGGCTAAATTTATCTGTGGTACAACTGGAATTCCACCAAGTCTGCATTTGATTTGATGGTGATCGTTAACAATAAGCTACAGGAAGGGCTATTAGCAACGCTGATGTCACTGCCCTTCATCAGTCTACAGCAAAGAATTCAAGTGCAGTTGGCTTGAACTCAAGACTTCATTTTTTAAAAATATATTTGGACTAGCACGATATCAGCTTTCTTTTAAACTAAAGTCATTCAGGCAAAAGCTACAAATAAGTTGAAAACAAACAACTCACTTTCCACTTTCTCCAAGATTCTTTTATATATAATATATATACCCACACATATACATATATATATACCCACAAATATATATATGAGTGTATACTGAACATTATCTCATTCATTAAAGAAGCACAACTCCAAGCTTTCTCTAAGATTAGGAGTTAGAAATGAAGAGAACAAGGACAGTTAGAAGTGAATGAAAGACCTGCAGCTATAGGCTTTGATTAAGTGAACAGCATATAGTTTCTTTAAATAGACAAAACAAAACAAACTTCTAACAGATCAATTACTTCCTGTTTTATCTCCATAGTCTTGCTCCATTTGCATGTCTGGTCTACCAAATGTTATTCTTAAATTAATGCAATCATCTGTTCACCAGCAAAAAGAAAACACTGAACTGTATTTAACAAGATGAAAGGGTTGGATAAAAAACACCTCAAGGCAAGCTTTATGCTATGTCAATGACAAGTTTCACCTCAAATAATCCTGACTGTGAACATATTTGTTTCAAAATGCACTGGCTGTTCTTGCATTTCATCTGGGCTGCACTGTGTGGCACAGACACAGGGCACTGGAGTTTGGACCATAGTGGGATGCTGGAACAAAACATATTCTCTTATCCACAGGCTGGCAGAGGCTGAATATGTCACAGCCATGAAGAAACACAAATGCTGGTTATCAGAATAGACACGTCTTTAGGCTGCCACATGCAACAGTATCTCTTGAAAGCGAGCCAAGCAGCAGTCAAAACCATATCCCCAGCATCAGACTGGTTACCAAGAGCAGAGGCTTTCTGTGTACTAACAGCTCATGGCTTTTCCAAGGGTCCTAGTTCCCTTGCCTGGGGTGCAGCCACATCAAAGGTGTTTGATTCTGCTTTTAGCTTTGCATTTTACCTCAGGCACTGTATTTTAAATGAGGTGGAACTTTCCTTCAGGCCCTTCACTCACAGTCTGGGCTTCACCAGAGCTCTGGAGACCTCACGACCCACCTTATCCCCAAACCCAGAAGCTGATCATTAGGGGCAAGCAAGTGTGACCAGGAGGGGCAGAAGTAACGCAGACCTGTGAAGAGGCAAATGCCGAGCACTGCCCACCTCAAAGCAAGGGACAAAGCACGAGGTTTATACAGAGAACAACACAGAGCTGAGCACACCCGGAGGGCCTGCGCAGTTCCCTGCTTCAGCCAAGGCAACACAACTCCTTTCCCGAAGGCGACACGGCACCTCACTGCTTTTCCAAGGGAAGAGGCAGTCCAGCCGTCTGCCCGGAGCGATCCTAAGTCTGCAAGGACCGTGTCCTGCCACGGAGGAGGTAAAGCCAATGTCAGGCCAGTTCCCCAGCACAGGGAAACGGTAGTCACGGACCAGAGCACTCCGCTGACCTGCTAACTGTCCTACGATGCTGCACCAAAATGCAATCGCTCAGTAACTGGTAGGTAGCGTTGCCTTCCCCACTTCTTACCTCAATAGTAAAAACCTCTTTTCTCATTTTTCTCTGCTAAAGGAATTCCTGCTCAGTTGTACTTACAGTTGTAATATAGTAGTTCTCATGTAGTCAAAACAGAGGAAGAAAATTTATTGCGTTTTTTTAAACATGCCAGTCATTTAGTCAAAGAATAATATTTCCAGTATCAGTCTGCACCAAACTTCACCATTAACTTTTAGAACTAGGTAATAAAATACAGCGTCTGAAGAGTTGCTCCCGTCTGGAGCAATTCAATACAATTTCATGGAAAGGTTAAACAAATGCTGCTGGATGCTTGATTTAATTCTCTACCAAAAGATAACAAGACCGCCTTGCTTTCTGTAATTTTCCATTATTATTTAACAAATTCCCTGGCAAGTCTGTCTATAAATACTCCTGTTTTCCATAATTCTGTGACTTTCACAGCCAAATCCATTAAATATCTTTTTTTTTTTTCCTAATGACTGTACAAAGAAGCATCACTTAGGGTCTGAAATTTATTTTATAAGAGGTTGACAACACACAGAAATTGCAGAGAAATATAACAGGAAAAACTAGAACTGCATGAAAATTCACACTACCTTATTATGTGTTTTCTGCTACTGTAGCCCTTCCAGCAAACTCTTCTTGCCCAAGAAGCCAAAGGTATGAAGTATAGACTGGGTTTTCAAATTACTCTTGCACTATCATTTCAGTGAGCTGTCTTTCTCCCCCTCCTTTTGCATCTTTATTTTCAAAACAGGAGGAGGGCTGCAAATGTTTGAAGCAAAACTATTCTCAAATACTGGACCCGCTGGAGATGCTAGCAGGGTTCAGCCACAGCAATTCCAAAAGCCTAGCAAAATTTTCCAAGGGAGAAGCCATCAAAATATTTTCCTTAACTTTCTTTTTGAAAATGAATTAACAGCTTGAACTGAATTTGCAACATAAACAACAAAAAGAGTAAAAAAGGAACAAAAAAAAAATCATCAAATGATGTAAATATATCTGTACCATACAAGGAAGAATTTAGCCCCAAACAAAGCATCTGAAACAGTTACAAGCAATTGAAAAAAAAAAAGGTCTTCTATTGGAATGTTTTGGACATCTCAACATTAGTGGCAGATGTAAAAAAAGGTCATTTGTAGTTTTAGTAACAGTTATGAATGACATTTGGAGAGCAAGGAGTTCATCATGTGAAGCTGGCCATAAATTTCTGTTTAACTACCGAACTCCTCCACCATGTGAGTTGTGCTACCTTTAAGCATTTTTAGGATGCATCAATCAAATCCCTGTGACTTCACAAAAAAGATGCTGCTGTTACAGGCATTAGCACTTGAAAATTTATTTTATTCAATGACCATTTAATGTAAAATGCATAGAGCATCCTTGGACCAGGAATTGGATCCTGGGATTCCTGCTTATAAACCAAGTTCTACAAAGTCCAGGCTCCCAATCTAGTCAGGCTCCCAAACTCTCTCTCTCTGCCTACAAGCTTCCTAAGTATATAGATACACAGATACACACACACAGACCCACTTTATTTTCCGCTTGGAAAAGGCACGGATTCACCTCAAAAGGTCATGGGCACCTTCAAGGCAGAACAGAAGCCATCCTGGTGGGCCAATGTCTATCCTGAGAGCTGTGTGGACCAGCTTAGTGAAGTGTGACATCCCGAGGGAGCTCATCTCGTCTATTTGTGCAGAGGAGGCAGTGTGGCTATCATCCCTCCAGTTTGCTTTATAAAGGCACTTTTCTGAGCTCTGCTTTTGATAATATCTTCAAGAGGTTTTGGACAGTAATGCTCTTGCTAGGAAAAACTGCATTACCCCATGCCTGAGAAATGTATATGCTCCTGAGCAGCACAGGATTTAAACAGCACTTTTCTTCAGTTTTCAATAGGAACAAACTCAGGTCACCAAAGATAGTGGCTTTTATATCCCACAGTCCCACCATTACACTGTAGGAACCCGGGCATTAACTCAGCATCATGTCCAAAGGGCAGTTAGGCACTCTGATAAGTCACTGTAGATTCTGCGCAATAGTGCAGACTCATAGCAGCTTTCCTACACATTTTGAAGAACCATTATGCAAAATAAATAGATAATCCCATGTACTACCAATATGCAGATTAAATATTAAGTGGCAGAAGTGTATTGTGCCTTTAAGGCACAGCGTATCTACAGGCCATAAACCACTCTTGGCTCATGCTCAGGTCTCCCACTGCTGTCAGTGGGAATCTCAATCACAGACGGAGATCTGTACGTGCCCCTGAGAGCCTTTATTCAAACAGGAAATTTAAATGACTGATATGGCTACAGGAAAAACAAAAACAAAAACTTACTGCCTTGAAAACTGGTGAATGAAATCACATTCTGTGCCAATTTTACCTCAAAATTTCTTTTTGATTTCATGAAAACACAGGCTAACTGCTTCCAGCTCTCTTTCTCCCTCCTTCTCAAATGCCATGCTCTGGCTGTGAAAATGATGAAGAAACTCTGAACATAGCAAATTTCTACTTGACAAAATGTATGATTCTGCCTACGGTGGAACTTGACTTTATTTAACACTAAGAAAGATATTTAGTGATGGATTTGGCTCTTTTTCGTACCAGATCACATCCACTAAGTCTCATCAATTCGTCGAGTTACCAAGAAAAGTTACCTCACTCCCCAGTGGGAAGGGAAAAAAATAATAAAAAAAAGTAGATTAATCTGCTACTAAAGTCATTTTTGCACATCACACAATTGAGGATTTGACTTTCATCAAGGACAGTTTTCCCTTTCATGCAAAGGGAATTAAACAACTTGCCAGCTAGTACTACAGCCTAGAAAAGTGAACGATTTCCAATAGGAGAAAACCTTCTAACAAAGTAGACCTGGGAACCAGAAGCTAATCAATCAGACCTTAGTGGGGAATTACTGAGAAAGTAGTAAGTATTTGCTTTCTGTAAGGAGGTCTTTAAAAGTAGATGTGACCCAGAAAAAATAAGCCAACAAAGAACTAATCACCATGTGCGTCTGTCTGTCTAAGTAAAATCAGGGTAAATCTAGAGCTAATGGGTATTTAAGAAATTCTAACTCCATGTTGCCAAGAGAAATCCACCCTATTCTTCAATAGCCGGACAAGTAATAGTTCTGGGAATGCAAAATCTCTCTGAAATAAATGACAAGATTCAATAAAAGTGAATGTAGAAACAGTGTAAGTAGCTGACCACAGTCTGCTTATTCACCACAGTAAGACCTACCTATACTAAATATGAGCTTTAAATTATGCAGGGTATTAGAAAACTCATGGTGAGCCTAAGCAGTGTGATCCATATCTGCAATAAACAGCTCAGAAATCTGTCATCATTTTATTATGATCAAAATATTGTTCTGTTGTCTTTAATAGCGTAGTGAGCTTTGTCTATACTAAATCTGTCACTCTGAGGCAGACAGCATACATTTCTACCACAGAAATAATCAATAATATAATAAGAAAACTGTTCATCAAAAGCATGGAACAAAATATACACTTATTCTGTTCTATTAACTGCTGAAATTATTTTCAGTATAGGCTTGATACATTTCTCCTATCTTTTGTTCATCTTTAAGATATTTTCACCAACAAAATAGTCCAGTGCTAAAAAATGTGCGGCCAGCAAGCAGTAAGGTCAAATACTCCAACACCAATGGCAAAACCTACTCTGACAACTAGACCAATATTCTAGACTTTGGAAACACTGAAACACAAAAATCCGTATTTTAGAACTAGAAATTAGATTTTTTTTCCCAAAAAAAGTTTTAGTTTCCCTCTTTACTCACTCTATTCTGTGCATTTAGCTAGACAGAAATAAAAGCCAGAGGAGATGTGTCCGCAGCACACGCGCACACCAAGCACAGCACGGTACCGGGAGGAGGCCTGTCCTGGCACGTGTTTTGAGGCTCTGAGCTAGCCACAGTGCTAGGATTCTCCCCAGCCTCTACCAAGCGTGTGGCATTCTGCAGCGCCAGCACAAGGAGTTTCTTTCCTTTCCCTATCTGAATTTCTGTCAGAGAGGCAGGATAATGGACAGGCCAGACCACTGGCACAAAACTGTGAAGCGAATCTTACGTCCCCTCCTGAGATATTAAAAGGATCTGTTAGTCTCTGAAGCAGTAAAAGTGCAATTTGTTTATCAGACTTCACTCTTCTGTGACTGATTAACAATTAATACCTACAAAAGAAATGAGACAGCATTACCCACTGAACAGGAAAGATGTCTGTGATACCAGTGTGGCATCTCAGTATGTTTCACTTCTGAGAGGCATAGAGATATGTGATATTAATAATTTGGAACAGAGTAGGTATTATTTTAGCAACAGATACTCTTTTTAAAAACATGCTTAAATTTAAATAATTTAAAAGACGCTTTACTGAGATTTTTCATGCCACAAGAATGAATTCTGCTGGCATGGTTCATCACAGTGATGACACAACTCTCAGATACATTAGCTCATCCTTCACACTAAGGCAATAAACATAATATGAAAACCTCCTGCAGCCAAGGCTTTTAAAAACGCTGAAGACTGTCACCTTAGCAAAATACAGTGTGGGTTGGTATTAGAACTCTTAAAAAACAAATCTTACTAAGGACTCCTAGAATACTGTGAAATGTTACCTTTCCAGTGAGTGCCTGAGTCCTGGAGAAACCTCAAGTAGTACCGCTCCTCATACAGATAATCTGAACTATCAGGGGAAGATTAAGCACACTGCCTGCTTGTACTGAATGTTTGTTGCTTAATTTAAAACCTTGTTCTTTTGAAAGCGTTTGCAATAGTTCAATTAAATGAATTAGTTCTACTCGTTGACACAACAAAAAAATGAAAAACAGGACAGGCAGATAGGCTGCAAAAGTTATTTCAGCAATAGAAATCCAGTGCATGCAAGAGAACACATTCTATTTAAAAGACCATCAACTCTTCGTGACATGACTTCGTCTTGAATTAGGATTGCTAAAATATTTTAATTTAAAATCCAGAAATAAAACAATCATGTTGAAACTAACAGCATCCAAGAGTTTCAAGTAAATACAATCTCCTCTATTGGAACCATCAAACATAAACAAGTGAGACAGAAGCACAAGTGACCTATCAGCTCACCTGCAAGAGCAAATTAATTACCCCTTGACATAAGAATCATTCTTACATACAGAGTCTGGATCATAATGAGGTCTTTACTATGCAACAATATTTCATGTAATTGTCATCTTAAGTAAACATGTTTTAATTACTGTCACTTTTTTCATTATTCATTCTCAAGCCTACAGTATCTGTCAGGGTTTAACGGATTGTCATCCCCAGCTACTTTCATCTGGCAACATATGTCCCCATTTATTTCACCAGCAAACTAATTAAAATACCTAGAATATACAGTGAATTCAGAGCAACTTTAACAGTGATGGTGCTGTAGTTGCCCATCCTAACAAGTCTTCGGAGCTTTTTATCTGCTCTGGGAATGCTCTCACACTGTACTCTAACTAGAAATAAGGTGCTGTGCAGCTGCTGTTGATACTGTGACAGTTGCCACAAGCACTTCATTTTGAAGGATACATAAGAAAATGGGAATCAAAGTAATACAAGTCATCAACTTTAAATTTTCATTCAGTTACATTATACAAAATACCACATTTGGAATAATTTCAGTTCGTTTGGTGCAGAGACCAACAGATAGACACTCCACAAAAACGTCTTCCTAAATGTTCTAACTAATTGTTAATACCCTTAAAGGTGAAATAAGTAAACATAACTTCTTCAGTTAGGTATATGCAAGCTGCTTATGATAGAGGTTGAGACATTTTAAATTCTATTGTTTTACAGCATTAGCATGGGTCTGAACAAAGGATTCTTGAGGACTGTTCTGCCGTGTTTCCTAACTTGTGTTTTGAATGAGACATCACAAATGCAGCACTAGCTTCCATATTCACATCAAACACTCCCGGGGTCTACTGAGATCTACGTGTCCTTCAACGAACATCAATCCCCTATAGAAGTCTTTCTGGCACACTGAAGGGCAAGCAACAACTCAGGACTGGTTTTCTGTCCTGTGGCAATTTGTAATGTCCATACAGAGTAGAAATTTCTATGAGAAAAGCTTCAGAATAAATCTAAAATACATCTTAAGAAAAAAAAAAGAAAAAGAAAAAAAGGCAAAATAACAGGGGTGAGAGAATGAAAATGAAGGAAAATATGGAAGAACTCAGATTATGTCTCTTTTAACCCAGCTGACTGTGAGGCCTTTACAGGAGAGATGGTATCAGACAGATCCTACTCTTGGAGCCATTAGTGCTATTTCAAGAGGCAGTTATGTGTGCCGTGGATCACACTGACTTATTTCCAGCATTTTGTTCTCAAGGGAGACAGTAAAATTGCAGTACCTGCAGAAAATAAATGCGTATGTCTTACTGGTAGAAATCCTGACCAGCTATATGAATTGAAAGATTAATTTAATCCTTCTAATCACATAAAAATTCAGTGAGTTGTTTCTGTAAGTCACATGCAGCTCTTGTTTCCTTAACATGACAAATAGGGAAATGGCTGCTTGAAAGCTGAGTTTGGAAATTAGCATCTGTCTGTTTTTACCTATCAAACACAATCACCCTGCATCTGCCTGGAAGTTTTATTGCTCTCCTGACAGACACCTGGAGCCTGTGCTGTCATTGCTCCTTTTTGTAGGCAGTGAGAGAGTGAATGAGATGGACAGTTCTTCAAATAAATGTTTAACAAAAAGTAGACTGAGGTTTTTTACAAGGACGTCACCTTTTGCAATTCTAAAAGGTTCTTGTCATTTGACTTCTGCTGTCATCTTTACTGGCATGCTTTCCCCCTTCTCAGGGGAGTTGATGAACTTAACATTGTGGAACAGGCTAAGACAAACACCAAAAACCAGAGGGAAACCCTCAGCTCGGGTTGTGGAGGTACAGCAAGGCAAAGCCGGCGTTACGAGCAGGGCTGTCCTGGGGAGGCACGCGCGGTGCTGCTGCAGGCCACCCGTGAGCTTCTCCTGCAGCTCCGGGGTCACCAGGGACAGCTATATTCGTGGTAGGGGCTCTCACTTGACCTCCTGCTCTCTCTGGGGCAACCATTAGCAAAGAACGACTGGGAGCCATTCCCGAACAGCACAGGAAGCTCTCAAAATACTCCTCTCTGTCCACTGAACCCTGCAGAAGCTGGACTCTACTCGCGCTTCATCAAAGGGCACTGAGAGCGCTTCCAGGTTAGCAGGCTGCTGTGTGACCTGGGCAGTTAACACTAATTCTCATCCTGTTTGGTACCTTTACTCGAGATCAGTGCTGTGGCAAACAGACTGCACTGACTGCTGTGATGATAATGCAAACATACCCATAGCATCCCCCAAACCTGCAAAACGTTCAGTCGAGTCTATTGGTTTACTTACTGGAGAGCTCCTGCCAACAATGTTTCACGTAGCTGAAGATTTAGCACAGATTACTTTCCTTCAAAGCTATCTCACACATACCTTGCAGTATCTTATCGGACATTAGGACAAATGAAACACTCCAACCTGGGACAAGTTCACAGGACAGGAAAAGATGTAGCTGATTCTCTTAATCCCAGATCTAGCTCCCAGGAATTTTTCTTATTAACAAATAAGAAAATGTAGCCATTTGACACTGGGAATAGGGTTCCCTGAAACGCACTGCAATTGTTGCAATTAAATGCATAAGCCAAGAACACACAATTAATTAACTATACTTGACATACATGACCAAACTTAACTTTAAAAACATTAAGAAGAAATTATCCTCTTGCAGTCATGAGTGGTGAGGTTAGACAAGTTCTGCCATGAAAGCCCTTTTTTTAAAAAAATGGATCGCAGGTGGAATCCTTTCATTTTTTTTTTTTTTTTTATTCAAAGAGCTTAAGTGCTTCAAAGGGCTTTGCCACGTAGGGAAGCTCACACACATATGCCATGCTGCCCCAACTTCTCAACATGGAAACTATATGCCTTTAATTTTCTCAACAGGGTCCATCCTTCCCCATAATCCACAGTGAGATATTAAGCTCTCGCAGCCTACAGGAAGGGCACAGAGTTCTCTGCAGTGCTCACATTTCCACTTGAAACCAACACTGTAGCTCATGCGGAACTGTTCATAACTGTTCATCTGAACTTGATTTTTTAACAGTTTATCTACAACTGATATGTCTTTCCAACTCTTTCCAAACAGCATATAATTAAATTGTAGACTTCATCCCTACAGAGCAGGCAAGGTAATAGCATAAATGGATTCAAAGAGAAATCAAACGTATTCACAGAGAATAAGTAACCTGTGATTACCAAAAATGAGCTGACCACAGTAACTGACATAAAAATCCTGAAAAGGCTATTCAGTGGTTCCAGAAATTAAGAAATGAAAATTAATTTAGAAACGTGTTTGGCCTTAAATGATTTCTGCTGTCATTAAATACTCAAGGATAGCTTGGAGAGAGATGAGTGCAGTTCTCCAGGTTCTCCAGAATGCCCATACCCATAAATGCAGATAACATAACAAAATATTTCATGTTAAAAGTGTTTAGTCTGTGAGAGCAAAACATCATGGCTCTTATGTAATGCGGTTGGGATAAGTAACTCCTCAAAGTGCAGACTTCAGAATAGTCTCTTGCTATCTGTTATTTTCCTCCAGCATCTCCAACAGGGACACAGTTAATGGGACATTAACCAGCGTGCGCTGTAGAACAGCACCACTGCTTGTGTTCCCTACAAACCTCCTGAAAAAACAGCAAATAAAGAGGTTTTTCAGTCCTAGTTCAGAATCGTCCTCCTTCCTTGCGAGGTTGCTCTCGGGAACCAAGCACTGTGGCAAGGCCCAAGCTTATCCCGTTTTTCCCTGGACGCAGCAATCAAACATCACTGAGACGTATTGCAGCCTGTCTCTCAGACATCTGGAGCCAGCGCTGCCACAGACTCTGCTATCCAAAACAAAAGTGAACACGACAGACAGCACTTAAATAAATCAATTGTATTTATTAGCTCCTCTTGCTCATGTTTTCGGGAAGGAAGGAAGGGAAAAGGGAGGAAGAGGTTTTGAGCAATAAAGGTGTTTTCTTTGCTATTTTAAACTCCTATTAGTCCTAGCCAGATCAATGACATTGTGCATTTTCCAGTAATTCATGCAAGAAGACTGGAAAATTGAGGACAATTACTTCCATTCTAAGAGCTAAGTAAAACCAGAAAGAGAAACAGATGAATCCGAGCCCAACATATCTGGGTAAATATTTCAATTTCCACATATTGAAGCTAAGTACAGTTCTTAGATTTACCTTGAAGAAGTTCAAAAGGTAAAACTTTCACTAGAACAGCTCTAAAGGTCTAAAAGATCTTTTTAAAGGTCTAAAATTTATAAAGAGTTCAGAGAACAGTCTCTACTGCCACCTTAGAGGCACATAACTGACATTCACGGACTTAGGAAACTCACTGCAGTAGTTGTAACATGCTGGGATGTGGTTTTTCTCCACTTATAAAGTCTGAATGGTTTAGGAAGTCCAGAAGGAACTGAACATCAGAGAGAACAAACACAAAATTGTGACCACAACCAGTAACATCTTAGAATACTGGAGATCTCTGAGCTATAAGTCATTGCACTCTCATTTCTCTCTAAAATGATAATGCCTGTAAATACAGAGCTAGAAGATACAGTTGATAGATTCGGGTTTCCATTACATCAACATAAAATGTGGTAAATTAAGTGAAATAAACTGGAATATAAATTCCAGGTTTGTACTGGTGATTCTCAGTATCTGATTCAAATACAGTCACATTATTTGAAAACAATTTCAAAACAAAACAAAGTCTCTTCATACAGAACAGGACTGTGAAAAACACAGAAGTGCAAGAACTTTCAGTTTGATGCTATAAGCATTAAGAAAACTAAGACTCAGAGAAGCTTCTTTTGTAAAAATACAGTGTGTTTCTCTTTACTAAAATAAACAAACGAAACCTATCACACAAAAAGTTCAAAGAAACCCACACTACTACTACAGTCACTAACTTAGGTCTCTATAGTCCCAATTTCTCTTGTCTTTCCATAACCGAAATGAGGCCCCCCAATACCAAGGCAGGAATTGTTTAACACAATTGCAATCCAGCTTGGTTTCAAACTGGAGTGATTTGAAAGAGGAGGGCGAGTAGAACAGAAACACAATAAATACCATACTCTAGGAGCATAAGCTGAAGAAGTGGGGATAATGTAGTCATTAGTACTGTACTAAGTGCAGGGTAAGGCTACGTTCAGTTCCATGCAACCATGTAGAGAGGAGGCAGAGAATGTCTGAAGCTGCGTACACAGATTTCATGGCAGTCTAGAAACCCAGCCTGAAATCAAATTACTTGGTGTCGAAGAGAATTACAACTACAGAAGTGCTAAATAACAAAAAGTAAAAGCGTGGAGGCACCTTCTCAATACGAGTACTCTAACACCAGGCAGCACTCCTCTGCTGGGCTACCAATTTCAATCACTTCAAAGCAAGCTCAGCAGAGCAGTCCAAGCTACCTCCAATATTTCACCTTCAAGCTCTACAGCTTCTCAAATCTTTCCAGCTGAAGCACCACAGCTAGCATTTTCTCTGCCCAATATTTACTTCAAAAATTCCTCTCCCAAAGGACTGTCCAAAATTAGCTTTTGTGTCTTTATTTCGGCTTTGCAGTCGATGTTTGTCAGATGCACTGCATCTTACAGATGGAACAAAGAGCTTTCTTACACCACAATCCTTCTCTTTGATTGAAAAGATTAGTCTCCGTGTCTCAGAGCAGCGTTCAAACCAGCTGCCACTGCCAGAACACCCGCTGCTGCGTCGGGCTGCATTTCTCATGGTTCAAGTCGTCTCACAGACTTTCAACACAGTCAAGACAATGCGGAAGTTTGGAACTGAACCACGGAAATCAGCATAGCCCCTAGCAGAGGTGGTGGAGCGCCTGGGTCTTGCTTTATGCAGTGAAACTGCTGAAACAGTTCCCTTCAGGAAAGCACTGCAGGATCTTGCACCTACAGGCAGATGACTCAGAACAGACCACATACTGGTTGAAAATAAGGGATTTCCTTGGCTAGCTGTACTTTGTACTAGCCTTTGAACTTTATAAAGATAAAGCTATCTGCTCATCAGTTTACACCGACAAGCTTACTTAGAACTATACAATGCCAAATTGTCAACATATTGAATTTAACCTATTTTCATTGCTCCTTTGTATCATTTTTTGATAAGGGCCAAAGTCCTCTCCTTCAGAAACAGTGTTTTACCAAAATCCAGAAGAAACCAGCAGAAGGTTTTTGCTCTCATAGCCTTAAAAGACCAAAGTTATTATCTATGTGAATACCACATATCTGTCAGGTTCAGCTAATGACAAGTTTCCTGGAGAAACTGTAAGAGGACTCGTGTGTTTGCCACTAAAAACTCAGAATTTCAACGAAATACAGCACAGTTACCATTGCCTCCTGTTTTATGAATAAAAGGGGAACATGACATAAGTGGCATTAGGCATTCCTTCTATCAGAAGTTAATTTAGTAGCAACCGCTGGACAGCAAGGACCGATTTCTGGAGACTACATGACTACATTCGGAGAGATGAACTACGCTGCCATCTGATTTTATAGAAACTTTATTTTCAACCAGTGTTTTCTTGTATGAAATAACATTGACCTCTTCAAAAGCAATTTGTAATGTATTCACAGAGAGACAAAGTCACACAATACGTTCCCATTGCCTATTATTAAAGCATTCAGAGAACAACAGTTTTTAAATGCACCAAAGAAAAAGTGAAAGAAAACGGCATGGATGGATCTCTAGAACATACTTTACTTAAGCAAAAGCATTTGTACAAAAGGTGTTGCTGTAGAGAAGAAAGAAAAACAAAACAAAACAGAAAAAAGCCGCATTCAGACCCTTTCCAGACATTTGCCAGGAAGTGATTTGCCAGGAGCAAAGGTTAAGGACTCAGAAGGTTAATTCTGAGCACAGGATTAGAGTGGAAGAGTCTGCAGTATATATGTAGTTAAAAGTAACACTGAGGGAAAGAGATCTGCATTTTGATATTTATTCCCGAATTTTTAATTCAGAAAAGAAGTGAGATATAAAAAGCTGAGTTTATGTTTCCTCACATTTTAAGGTGGCCTGTGTGTTACCAGCAGATTAGAGGAGTGCAGGGTTACCAAGACAGCTTGACACAGCAGATGGATTGAGCAGAACTCACATCTTCTCTGGGCTTATACAAGACAATGCAGAAGAGATGGACTCGGTCTTACAAGAGAAGGGGAAAACCATCCAGCAGCCCTATAAACTGTCCCTTGCAGTAATGACGGAGGTTATTATCACATCCAGAGTAAGATTACATAAAATTTCCTTCCCTGAGGTAGAAGGTCTTGAGGTAGATCTCAGCATTGCATACTAGGATTTTAAAAATGAAATCTAGCAAGCTTTTATGATATAATGCATAGAAAATTCTAATCATTTCTAATACTTCTGCAGGTAGGGAAAAAAAATGGAACACCAATCTTTGAGTTATGGCTGCTTTGAATTAGTAATCTTTGAATTATGGTCCTTTCCATGCATATTAAGAGTTTTTCCAAGGAATTTTACTGTAACTTTCAGTATCCATAATAGGCAGGAATGGCTCCTGCCAGGAAAAAAACTGTTCTCAACCAAAAAAGTGCAGAAATGTATCTCCTTGATAAAACGCCCAAGAACCATTCAATTCTAGAGCACTTTGCAAGACCAAACTACAAATCAGGTATTAATTATGTAGCCTGTTACTGAACAGAAAGCAGCGAGCTGCAGATTCTTATACAACTTGGCTCTGCTTCTGCTTTTCTGCTCCTCATATTGGCCATGTTCTCTCCCCCATCCACAGACTGCCAGCGGATCCTACCCAGCCTCCAGCCTCCTAAACTTCACAGTCACTGTGCTCCTCCTCCTGTTTCTAGATGTTTCTGATCGTACCCACGCCTCTTCCTGCTCTCTAAGTGTGAGACAGTTTCAAGTCCCTCATTCTGAGTCTCCTATGTTTTTCTTCCAGGCTTGTTTCCAGTCCCACTTGTGGTTTCATAACATACTAATTCTACTGAGTTTCTCTTGACTGAAGACAGGTTATTCTTATCTCTTAGGCACAGGATGAGAAAGAAAGCAAACTCTCCTGCAACAAAAGGTATTCAAGCCATCCTGTTAGCTAGTCACCTACTGTGGCTTTACACGAGTTATGAGTTTATTTCTCCGCCTTTTTTTTTTAAGGTAACCAGATAAAAAACATGGGAAAAAAAAAAAATTTGTTTCAACTTCAGCAAAGGAAAGCTATCCAGTTAACATGTGAGGAACATATATTCATTGATATTTTGCACTTTGGGAATTTTGGACTGATTCCTTACACATTCTTTTCATGAATGTCACCATTCTTGGATGATGACAAGACTGATGGAAGCCATCAGGAAAAACACAACACTGGATCTCCCTATGAAGCATCCTGGGGCCAACTGGCATTAGGTTCCCTAACCAGATTAGAGTGAGAGGCCGGTCACAGCAGATGCCCTGTCTCGGTTCATTATTCAACACCTGTTAAACTTGATTAACAGGCCCAGCTAATTATCTATTAAGAGCACCTCATGCTGCAGCAGATCCCAGAGGGCTGACAAGTTGACTTCATTTACATGTTTGTCTCCTCTCACAAGGTCTCAGTCAAGCACCACCAGCAAACAACAGCAAAAGCCTTTAAGCAGAGCCCTGGTAGCACCCGTACCACCCACTGCACAGCTTCAGACGGACACCTGCAGGGAAAGCCTTTTGAAAGGACCTGGAATACTGAGGACAGGCATCTGCCCTGCGATTTAAAACTGTTTCCAAACCATGTGCAGTAAACTAGAGCCATGTGCACTCTAGTAGCTGAAGACAGATGTCATGGCAGTCACACAAACAGGAGTTTGAATTTCAAATTCAAAATTCTGTGCTTGGACAAGCACAGCTTCCTCAGTGGAATCCAAAAGAAGATATATTTCCAGCTGCTGAATGTAATAGACATACTTAGCATAAATTCATCTGCCCAGCAAGGTACAGATGATACAATTACTCTGTTTAGACCAACAGTTTAGTTTTCCCCCAAATTCAACAATAATTGTACGTTAAACTCTAATATCAGTAATGCCTACAGTCCATGAACTAAGAGAAGCAGCTATTAGTAATTTGTTTTCCCTAAATTCTTTTCTTTTCTACCTTTGCTATGTGCCAAGATTGTAAGGTGAATGAATATAGCTACAAGGAAAAGAGGGGGAAATACAAACAGAATTCCATCCATGCTTAATAATAGTGCATTGCCAGGAGTGACCCTTAAGAAACTCACTGCTGAACCCAGCAGACAGAGAGACGTTTTCTAAGGGTTCTGCATTCTTTCATGCACGTGAAAGGATGCAATGCAGGAAGGAGAGTAAAAATATCAGAAAGCCAAACTTTTCTGTATTTTTTCTAGGTTTCCTCATAGCAACCACTATTAAAGTCACTAAGATCTTTTTCTCTTAGCATTAAAATATTCTTCAAACCTATTATTTTACCTTTTCATGGTATCTTTTATATATATTTATATATTCACTAATGAATTTTTCTTTAAAACCAATTCTGTCCCTCAGCTAAATCACCACAGTCCTGGTTACCGTTCTGCTACTTCAGAAGCAGCATCTCTATTCCACTACTTTACTTTTGCCTCTGTTGCATCACATCTTTTTTAAAGATGTAGAATAGTGATTTAGCATTCCAGATTTTCTCAAATATTAGCTATCCCCACTATGAAATATTTACTACCCCTTCAAAAACCATACACTCTTTCTAATGCTTCCAGATTCTCATTAGAACAGGGAAGATTTATTTTACGACCTCTCTGTAAATACAGACATTACACACATTCTCTTCACACCTACATCAAGATTTTCTTGACAGATCATGATACCCCAAGACATGTGTTTCTTTCAGAAATAATGGATCACGGATACATAAAAAAGGTGCAATTTCAAGCTCTAAGGGCAGGAGCAAAATTATCATGTCATCATTTTAAATGTCACCTTTTATTTTACCTCCTACCACAAAGTTCATATTCAAAAAGCAGACATTAGGCAGCCTAACAAAGAGATCATCACATTCATTGTCTTCCTTCCTTCATCTGCTTGGTGAAAAAAAAATCCCAAGCATAACAGTCATTATCCTTGATTCTGAATCATGCTGAACTCTTCTTTTATGTTTATGGAAACATCTATTGTTGCACAGTATATATACCACAGATGTGTGAAATTGTCTCCTGTGATAATAGTGAAATAGAGAGAGCTCTCTTCCTCTCTTACAACATTATTATGTCTCTGTGGAAAAAAAATAGCAATTTTCTGGGCTATGCCCTACCTGAATCTATAGCAGAAACAAGGAAGCATTGGTCATGGCATAAAGGCTGTTCTCCTGTTATCCTGGAGTTTACCTTTCTCTATTACAGGAGATGGACATATTTTGCTTGAAAATGTATTTTTTTCCCACTGAATGACAAGATTTTTAATTTCCTTTTGATCAGAGAGCAAGACAAGTGTCTGCACTTGTAGACGTGAAACAACAAAGGGAAAACTGGAAACAGTGGAATAAAGATGCTGTTTTTAAAGAAAGGAGTGATGATTTAATTGGGAAACAACACTAGTAGAAGGGGAAAAAACAATTAAATTTAGATATTCATAAAGCAGATAGGAATAGAAAAAATATATTTTTAACTGAAAAATAGTCTAATGCTGCCAGTTTTCTTGGTTTTCAGCAAAACAGCTCAGGTTTCCATTCACAACTTTGAAATTTATCATCTGCAGTGATACTCTACTGTGCTTGCTTAGGCAGCAGGAGGAATTTTGTTCAAAGAGCAGCCCAACTAATCACACAGCTTCTCCATCAGTTGGAACCCCTCAGTTATACTGTAACCTATTGGAGACACTGATTTACCTTACAAAATACAGAAAAGAGTGTAGAAAAATAAGAAAATAGGCTGCAAAGAATTCTTCAGCAAGACCAACAAATGGTAACTTTTTTGGAAAATCATTAACAGTGGGTGAAAATGACAGTCTTATATTTGATTTTTCAAGAGCCTCTGACTACTAAAGCCACATGTCTTTTATGTCATCCCAGGCCTCCCAAAGCACCGATTTCAGAGGGGCAAAGAGGAAGGGAAAATTAAGAACGTTCATTTTATCTGAGAATTATGTTAAGTCCAGTTAAGTCCAGACTACACTGCCAATACACAAGTCGTAAGTTTGGTTTAAGTCTGCCCCTTAAAGAAGTGGCAAGGAAAGGAGTCATTCAGAAAGACTTTCCAAATTCTAACAGGCAACAAATAAACCTGTTTTGAGGCAGAAGCTCAGTTGAAGCCAGGCTACTGCAGAAGAGGCACAGATGCCTTTAACGTAATAGAAGCGCCTAAAAGTTACAGTGAGGACAACAGCAAACAAACATCTAATTGAATAGGTTATATGAACACCTGCTTTACAAAACAAAGCAAATTACTCTGCTCTGGAGAAGTTAAATTGACTCTGAATGCTACTGCTGAAGAAAACAGAGCATCTTCATTGAGCGGATCAAGTTAGAAAAGTGACTGAAGCCAAAGATGGCAGAGCTGTGTATTACAATGAAAGAAACTGGAAAACTAGTAACAAATATATTAATTATAGAAAGAAAAGAAAAAACACACAGACACACACACACACACACACACACACACAAGCATGCAGTTTTCTATACAGGAGTATCAAAACAATCATTTAATTTACAAAACCCAGCCTGTTCACTTTAACTTTTTAACACTTTATAACCTGTTCACCTGAACAGCATCCTCATTTTGCAATTGCAGTTTATATTACACAGGGAGCAAAAGAGTAATCAAGCTGAAAAATACAAAATGTCCTTTTTGCCCACAGGTACCCACAGGACATGAAAACGAGTAATTTGCTCTGTACATACCCTAACTGTCATGCCTAGTCTTAATCAATGGCACTTCTGCAAAGAGGCAATGAATAGAAATATCACCACTTATCATTTGCCTTCTATATGGAGAGACTGCTAGTACAGACAGAGGCATTAAAAAAAAAAAAAGATACTTTATCATGTCCATGGAAGTTCAGGATACGTCAACTTACATGTGGTTTCTTGCCAGATCCACAAGAGATTGAGATTGTCATGCAAACTACAATTGCCTTCTGTTGCTTAACAGAAAACTTAATACATGCAACATAAAAATGCACCCAGGAGAGTTGAAAGACCCTTTGCTTAAAAATTTTGTTGAAGATTGGAGTGAAACCGGTGGCTTAAACAATTTCAGAAAAATAGCAGTCATAGATAAGATGCTGCATAGCTCTGGAGAACATCTGATATATGCAGCCTCTCTTTGAAAAGCTTTCTGTTTGAGACCAGCTCTTGATGTCCAATAACTGAAGTGCCAGATGACGTAAGTGCTTCTGGGCTAATGGAAGTGCAATTATTTACACCTGTTGGGACTCGGAATACTGATCTTATTACAAATATAACCTTCTTCAACTGTGGAAATTACATAAAAGCTGTATATGTATCCTCTAGTACACAGAGCAAACTGCTATTCTGTATTTAATATGCCATGTGCAACATTTGATATTTTTCCCTTTACCACAGTCTTTTTATACAGAATTTTCACTTATAATAATTCATATTATTTTCAGTTTTTTAAAAAATGAACCTATATTTTGTCCCTTAAACTTTTTTTTATATATATGCACATGTACAACTTAAAATATCACAGTAAACAAACATTTTAATTTACATGGGTAAGGATGCATGAAGGCAAATGCCTTTCATAACTGATAAAGGCAAATTCACTCTTTTGGAAACACTTTGTAACAATGATAAATGAAGATGCAGAAAACATTTTTGAAGTACGCTGGGTGACTGAGCACTCTCACTCCCTGGGGTTATTAGACTGTCCTTTTATTTTTCAGAAAGGAACAGACTTTATGGTCAACATACAAGTTTCACCTTTCCCCTTTTCTAAGTCTTTGCTACTGTGTGAAAAAGACCTTTGGATGAAGCGGTCAGGTGCCGTTTCTGAAGAAAATGAAAAAAAAAAAAAAAAGCAAAAAAGAAAAAGGAAAAAAAACCTGATGAACCCCAATGTGGTTTTGATCAAGCTCTGCCATTACTTTTCTTTTTTTTCCTCCCCATCAGAACACAATGGAACAGCAGAAGATGGTTCAGATTCTCAGTCCAGCACAAGATGGTTCATTCAACCTGGCAAAAATTACTGTGGATATCTGCAAGAAAAGCAAATGGAAAGCAAGAATATGATCTATAAAGCTTGAAGATAGAAGACAGCTCTCTCTTCATGGTATAGTTCAGAAATTAAAATGGTCCTACATAAGCCAAGAGATCTACTTTTGTGTGCTAAATCCACTTTAGCTCCCCTGAGATGTATTATGGACTAGTGCATTCTCAGTCTCACTGCTTACACTGTTCTGTTCTCACCAAAGGAGAGTCCCAAGTTTCCTCAATAGAGCAAGAAGTTACTCTTCCTTTTGCTCTCCTTGAATAATTACTAGTATTTCATGTGCAAGAAAACACCTCTAGAAGAAGGAACCACAGATACTTCAGCACTAAAGCTATTTACTTAAGCAGAGGAAAATTTCATCTTAGACTTTATTGTACTTATTCCACAGAAGAGATTAGGGTTCTTCTTCATTAGGGTCTTGCAGAGCAGTTCCCTGAAGTGACCTGAAATGCCTGCAGGTACACAGTGCTTCACGCCATTTTCATGCATTTGCAAAGAGTATATGCAATCTTACTGAAGCAGGAAAAAAAAGTAAAATATTACATTCTATAGATTTATTTAATAGGTTAAAAGTTAATAGATTTTTCTACCGTTAGGTGAAGTACTCCAGAAGCAAAATTAGCTTATAAACATGTATACTCATACATATACATACGTATATACATATAAAAATATTCATTGAGAAGATCCAACTCAGAAAAGACATTGAAGGAAAATATCAGAGTATGCATCTTAAAAAGATATTGGCACCATTTAAAGAATTCCTTATGTCTATGCGAAATCAAACTGTGGAAGTAGGAAACAATTTCTGACTCACAGCTATTGATTTGTCCGAACGAAGGTAAATCTGGCAACTGACCATCTTTTAAATTAATATTTTTATGCATGACACTTCACAGAGTCCAGACACTCAAAAACATCATCTCCTGAATTTGCAATTTTTTTTGCACATACATATGCACTTAACATTCCTTGTGACAGAGTAATTTTATTTAGCTTGTCCTGTCTGAACCTCACAAAGAAATATAACAATAAACTTTGACAAGTAGTATTCTATGCTACTGCACTTTTAGGGGGAAAAAAAAGTTGTTTATATGCAAAACTGTAGCAGTAGATAAAATTTGTTACAAGCTATTTGTAAGAAATAAATGCAGATCCTCTTCTCAAAGACAATCTCATCTGCAGAAACAGTAAAAACAATCGTGCCTCATTTAAAGATAAAAAAGGTGCAAGGAATCACTTAGAACAATGGGCTAGAGGACACAGTATGAGTATTCAGCTAATTTATCATCTAAATTTGCTCCCAGAAACTGCTATTTCTTCCTGTATTCTGTATTCTTCTGTATATTCTTCCCACCATGCTGAACAGTCAATAACAAAAAATATTTGATTAATGCTCCATTACTTGTACCAAATAAATACACACAGTACAGACAACAATATCCAAGTTATCATCTAATGAAATAGTCCCTAGATGAGCTCTCCAGTCAGCTGCCTCAAAGACAGAAAACAATGCTGGAAAAGGAACAGATGAAAACACAGAAGTTTGGCCATAAATTTTACATCTTGCTTGCAGTATCATCTTGTAATTGATTAGGCATTTCTACGGCATTGCAGCTCAGTGATTTTTCTTTAAATTTATTTCCCATAGTGTCTTTCAATCACCAGTATCACTTACTTTCCTCAGAATTTATGTAATCAGAAACCAGAATGGAAGTTTTATATTTTTGACATGTCACAATGAGATGAGTAAGTTTTATGCAACAACACAATGCTTCAACCTAAGTGGCACCCCATTAGGAACATACCAAACAGATATAAGGGACAAGCTCTTCCCTAAACCTTTATTTTCTCAGTAAAATTATTATTATTTTACAAATGGAATAAAGTGCTACCCAAAAAGTTCAAAACTTAGTCATGTTCCGTGAACTATCCATTTATTATAGTGTAAAGCAAACTCTAGAAAATATTTAACATCACAGTTCTAACACCCCACCTGAAACACAGGCATTCTTTCTATGCCTGTTGCCCAGAATTAATGGGTCTGGACATCCCCAGGCTGGACTCCAAAGAAATTGTGTTTCCGTAATGTCAGGGAGAGGAGGGAGAAAAAGAAAAGTCTTAAAGGCAGTTGAGTACTGCTCCTCAGTTCAGAGCTGTTAGAAAAGTGCTGCATATCTGCATAGCGATCATTATCGAGTTGAAGTCTTATTTAGTTCAAAATATCTTTCTCCATATATTAATATTTTCTGCTAACAGGAAAGTCCCTGCACTGTCCTTACAAACACCACTCAGGTTCCCTTTCCTCACCCATCTCTCTCAAGCTGGAACCGCTCATAGATCCACCCTGACCGCACATCCTCTACGCAGGGTTTGGAGACATAAAAGCTGGACATAAAAGAAAAAGATTACGATTAAGGGATGGGACACAAGAATTATGGATTATCTAGAAAAAGGCACCAGAAAGAACGACCAACAGGATACGCTTCAAAACAAGTTACTTCAGTTTTTTACTTGCTGTCATTGAACGTTCCTCAGTTTTCTGGCTGTCTAACCTGGGGTCTTGATTTACAGAACTGCTCCTTTCTCAGAGCTGCAAATAAAGGACAAGCTGAGCTATGTATATTATGAAACTTCATAAAACACAGCTCTGAAAAATCATTTCCCAGATGGCTCAAATAGAGCTCCCCAAATTAGCTGATGTTTCTTCTCTCTGCTCCTCAGTTCCACCTGCAGAAGTGAGGATAAACACAGCATCCCCCAGCAGAGATGCTGAGAACAGAACTTCATCACATTTGTCACGCTCGTATGTACAGTTGTGATGAGCGTAACGGCGAAGTCCTCCAAGCAAATCGGAGGATTGTTAATCCACTGTACAGTAAGCAAGAACTGGGGCCCTATACAAATAATGCGGGGAAGCCACATTGTCAACAGCTGCTCGTTAAGCCAGCACCATTCCTTCTGCATACGGAATGAGACAGAGAGGCTGAAGACAAAACAGTGAGTGATCAACTAACTAGAGGGGGCAGGCACACAAAGGAGTCCAAAAAAATGTACAGTGATCTTACTTCTGGTATTTGCCAACTTCTGACTGAAGTTGTAGTGTCACTTATGTTACAGGTTTTATAGAAATAGACATTATACTGAGTTACCTTGAAGGAAAAACTGTCTCCTTTACAGATTTTGTTAGTTGTGGTTGGGTTTCACACACTGTGACAAGTTGTGTCTAGCATATATGTCTTAAAAAAAAAATAGTAACAATAATAACTACGCTTTAAAAGCCAGTATTATTGAACTGATTCATAAGGCCACAGACACACTTAAAGTGACTGTGTTAGAACAAGAGCAGGTATCACTATGGGGATTATAATTGAAAGCTGTAGAAGTTGACATAGTTAAGAAAGAGGGATGCTAACAGCTGTCCTGGGGAAAACGAGAAGATAAGACTGTCATATTTAAATAAAACATTTCTAAATAGAGGAGGGATTTCTGATAGAAATGTAATACACAAATGTACCGTTACATATTGCTGATGAGTATTTCCTGTAAAGTAGAAATGATCATGGTAAGAAAAGAAAACAAGTCAAGCCCAAGCTCAGATTGCAGCAGGCCCTCAGCGAATGCATCCTGGTGAAGTGGCCTGTGTTTGTCTGACACGTGCTCTCTATGGCTGCACCACTAGCAAAGCAAGGCGATCTTCCTACCTGACAGCAAGCTTGTTGCTCTTCATATGCTGCTCTGAGAGGGTTTTCTGTTTTTAGAAAAGAAGACAGACTACTGGAACAATGTTATTTTGGACTTCTTGTAAAAAAAAAAAAATTCCCTGCAGGTGTTATTTGAAAGAAATGAAACAGAGAGGTAAAGGTAAGGAAAAAGAAACAGGAAGAGGAAAGGAAACAAAAAAAAAAAAATGACATAGAATGCCTAAGGTTGGCAGGGGCCTCTTGAGGTTCATTTCCAACCCCCCTGCACACGCAGGGTCACCTAGAGCACGTGGCACAGGGCTGCATCCAAGCGGGTCTTGAAGATCTCCAGAGAAGGAGACTCCACAACCTCTCTGGGCAGCCTGTGCCAGTGCTCTGTCACCCTCACTGTCAGGAAATTTTTCCTTAAGTTCCTAGTGCATCTATGAATGACCTATGAGAGTGAGGAGATCACTGCTGGGAACACTGTATACGCAGGAATACTGTGTAGCAGCGTTCACCTTCAGTTCTAAAGAAGTGTCTGTGAATGGGGATATTCAGCAAGAATATGGACTGCTAATGTTTTTTTTTTTTTTTAAAAAAAAAGGGCCAGAACATGGTGGCACAGCACCATGGCTATTGCTAACGTCAGCAAAATAGCAGCTTCGCTTCAGAACAGTTGGCTTTAGCCAAACATACAGATGAATTTCATCCTAAATGGGTTCCTGTATTTTTCCCTGAAGGAAGCCTACATGTTCACGTGTTCTATAAAGTTCTTCAAATCCACGTCACAGCGGAGCCGTTATAGCTGTGGCAGTGTAAGGATATGAAAATGGGAAGATTTGTAAGGAAAGGTACTATCTTTTATTAGATGAAATGATACAGCTGGGGAAAAAATAAAGGCAAGCTTTCAGGCACACGAGTCTTTCATGGCTCTGTTTTCCAGCTATAACAGTCTTAGCGAAGAAATGACTTTTTCCTACCCTTGCCTCATTCAGAATTGACTGCACTGTGGCACGTTCATGTGTCTGTCTATGTAAACTTTTACTCTATCCAGGAAAACACAGTTTTAGCAACAGCAAACACAGCAGCTACGGGCGTTGAGCGTTAGCCTGGACAAGCCAATCCAACACACCCAGAGCAACAGCAAGCGCAGGCGGAAGGGCCAAGCACGTGTCTAGATGGGGGTTGTGCTGAGCTCGCCCACAGCCACAGCGACCGAATGTACATTATGAGGACAGCAAAATCTTCTCACCTGTGAAGAACAGATTAAACTCCAATGGAGTGTTTTGCTGGAGCTTTACTCAGCGCAAACATTTGTTTAGCCCTGATTAACCACTTGAGGGTGAGTGTGCAAGTACCTGCATACAGCATTACAAATATGACGTTAACTAGGGTATTTTGATGAAAAATCCTGACAGAAGCATAGATGTATTTGTGCCTGTCAGGTTTTAAGAGGAGTCACATCTAAAGTCAATCATTTTGCTTCTGCAACAGAAGCAATCTGGAACTGATGCTGGCTAATATAGAACCAGGCTGCTCCAGAATCAAAGATCTCTGGATCTGAATACTGTAATGGTGTACAGGGAACATTTATCCACTACTACACACAAAATGCCCTACTGACTCAACTCAGCGGTCCTTCCAGTCCAGCATCTCACCTCTGCCATTCACAACTGAAGAAGTGATACAGGCAGACTGCCCAGCTTCTGTAGCCCATTCTCCTCACCCTCTCCCAGCCTCTGGAGCTGTTGAATTAAGAACATTAAAGGATTCATACCTGCCTATTTCCTTTATGAATCTTTTCTTTATGAAACTGCTGTGCAGGACTTTAAGCCCTTTTTTGAATTTGCTGGTGCTGTCTGGCTTCAAAGCCTCCTGTGGCAACCAATCCCCTGAATTCACCACTTTCTGTGTAAAGAACTTAAAAAAAAAAAAAAAAAAAAAAAAAAGTAGGTTTAAAAAAAATTATATATGCTTTAAATCTACCTCTTTCTTAGTTTGCAAATCATCATATTCCCCACAAACCTTCTCCTCTCCAGCATGAGATGTCCCATCCTTGTACAATCCTTGCTAGGTAGCTCCTTTACCCTCTTGATCACCCTTCTCTGCAACTGCTGTACTTCACATTTGGTTTTGTATTTTGAAAATTAACTAAACAACAAATTGGGGAAAAAAAACCTATGAAACCCTGAGACAAGGACACATCAGTATGTTAGCCTGCAATACCTGTACCACTGAAAACCTGTATTTTTAAATCTTCACATCTTCCCCACAGCCACCTAAGAAGGTTCTTGACAATATGAATAACAGGGTGAATCTCAGCTTTATGGTCAAAGGCCAAATACCTTCGGAAACATCTCACCATAACTTGTCTCTAGAAGCAGCACAGAGAAGTCAGAGGCGTTGAACCTGTTCTTCAAGTGAATAATGAATTTCCGTATGAGGGTACTAAACGTACATAATTCATTCAGTAAAGATTGACAAAATGTTAAGTTGCTGCCAACTCTGCCCCTGCCCCAATACACTACAGCTGCTACGTAACATTGCCGAAAGCAAGATCTCCTCTTTTTGCCCATTTCGATACATTACAAAGTGCATTCTTGAAGTAACAGCATATGACAGTATGTTTGTTTAACCTCCAAATTATACTTCTCCCTCTCTGCCTCCATACATACATACATACAGAGTATCAGCATCCTAAAGAATTTGTGTGCATAATTCCTGAGGAGAAGACCTTCACATAAGAATTTATCTTTGGATTCTTCTGCCAGTGAGATATGGTTTCTGTTTGTTCAGAGCAGAACACCACACACTGCCTGGATACAAGCTGCTGCTTAAGATAAGCTGACTGTAATTTCACTATACAGTAGTATATTGCTTGCCCTGGAATAACCTGACTTTAGAGCAGCTGGATTTATGCCAATTTCTAATTGTTTGTCTTTATACTCCTGCCTTTCTTCTAATTATTCTCATCCTGGGATCCTTGGCTCATCTAGTCTTCATTCTGTGCTAAATATTCTTTAAAGAGTCTTCATAAGCTTCCCAGCCTACCTTTCTTTGTAAGCTTTTTGACTAGTATTTTTACCATGAAATAAAGTCTTTGATTCTTCTCCTCCTGACAGTTAAAGGCTTTCCAAGTTTTGAAAGCCCATGCGATCTCATCTCCCTTCCTTTCAGCCAGCAGGCATTTCAGTGGCAGCTTGGCATTTTAAACCTCTATTTCCCCATGTCATTCAACAAGATACTAGGACATTTTACAGTCCTTTTACAAGGAATACGGAACAACTTGTTTTTTTCTGCAGTACCTCCTGTCCACTTTGATGCTGCTCTCTAGTAAAAGAAAGAAATATTCCTGGCACTTAAGATTATAAATTTCTGTAAGGAGGGGTCTCTCCCTGCCTTTCAAACCCAAGAGGGTAAAATTGCTCCTTCCTTCAGGTGTGTAAAGGTCTCCATGTAGAAAGGTCAGAGGACAACAGACATCTACTGTTGACCTACACCACGATTAAAGGAACTAATATGCATTACAGGAACACACATAATATGCATTTGATTTGCATCCATTTTGGGGGGCAGGAACATCTTCTGTTACATGTTTATGCTCTAATTAATGTGCAGTAGGACTTCTGATTCTCAGATTGGGTTCCTAGAAGCTACCATGAACATACACTATTTTTAAGCATGAAAAAGATCTAGCTTTTTTGGAAAATGCTGCTACATCTGTTGGCTTTATGTGCTAGTTATGAACTTGGCATCTTGTTCCTCATGCCCACGAGACAAACAACAAAAAGAAGATCCCAAGAGAACAACTGCAATTATATGCAGAGCTGTGCCCAACAACCACTGTTCTTGAAAGCACCAAAGCTATCTAGCATTATCATTAAACACAAAATCTTTGTATACAGATTTTAAAACATCTCTCTGGCTTCCAGAATGTGCATGTGTCTGCTAAAGAAATTAACAAGTTTTGTTCATCTTTCAAAACAAATTTATTAGATTATATTAAAATAGCTCTTTGAGGATGCCATTATCCTTCAAACCTAATAAGGAGCAGTTTCTGTCTCAAAAAAACTTACATTTTAATGAGTACATTCTTAAAATTAACATAGGCAGGAAATGAGACACAAAAGACTTAGTTTCACTCTAATTAATGATCATGCTGAGTTAGGCTCTCTCTACCATCCATGGGGAAATTGGTCCTTCTTTCAGTGCATCATATCAGAGCCTAACCACAGTCTGAGCTCCTGGAACATCTACTGCCTGTGCTCAGTTTCAGTACAGGGAAAAGGATGAGACAAAAACCTTTTCAAGGCCAAAGACAGTTTGCAGCAGACCTCAGCCTCTTCAGGGAGGAAAGCCTCTATATGTGTATTTGGCTATTACGGTACGTATTTCTGAATAGACTCTTTCTAATACATACAACTAAAAGCACAACATGGAGAATAAAAGCTAGATTAGATAATTTTACAGATTTGATTCAAATGGCATCTCCTTTAACTTATTTTGAAGAAAATGAACGCCAATGCATAAAATTTCCTTATACTGTTAACAAAGTCAAACAGTAGCAGTATGTATTCAAATAGAAATGAGTTACCTTCATCCCATATTTAGGCTTCTAAAAATACTGAGAAAAGCTAGAACTGGTTCACTATAACTCCTGAAATTTTGTTAGCATCAAAGAGAGATGAGAAGGTATGGCCAACAACTCCATTATCTAGCTGATTTAGGAAAAGCAGTTCCAACCTGCATAGTTCATACAAACTTCAAGAGGTTTGCTAAGTTTTGTAGTTTAAAAATAAACTCAAAGCAATCCCTTTAGGAAATGTTAAGATGAAATTAAACATCATTACAGAGACTTTGACACTTTGCCCTCCAATGTTCCAAATTACAGAAACAGGACTGTGTACATACTGATGTAATTACATGCAGTCATGAACAGTTTAATTACTGTATCCCTGAGCAAGATTTTTTTTTAAATATATTTGAGGGCACTTCTGGACTTTTCTTACTTCTATGCCTGATTGATTTTAAGTATACTGATAATATAGTCCTAGATTACAATGTTATAGAAATAAATTCTCTTTATAAGGAGTACAACACACAATCATGAGTAAGGTATGTACATTTCAGTGGGTTTGGATGTCCCTAATAAGCATTAAATGATATTTAGTATTTTTTGTTCCTAGAACATACTGCCTCTGGTCAGCCAGAACTATGATACGTGTTCATTAAAAATTAACAAACACCAAAACAGTTTTGAAGTTGTTGTTAGATATTCAGCTGCATCTTTAGCACCCAAGCACTTCTTCAGATCTATCGTTACCTCTTGCATCATTTTCCAAATCTTTAGGAATTAACTGAAGTTACTTTCCTTCTTTCAGTAAGTCCAAGAACAAAACAAACAGAAAATTCATAGCTCCTGTGGAATACATGTTCCCTAAACCAAGGTATCTTACAGAAAACGTCTGATATGCTCAGGGCATCAGAAGTGTTTCACTAAGGACTGCTGCATATTAATAATGCTTCCAAATATCAGCTTTGAGACACCTTGATGCAAGACTCTAATCATTTACATTAAAGAATGCTGTACAGGCTTCAACAGAAGGCCCTGCACAGCGTTTGGTAAAGGCTCGGCTGGCGAGCGGTGTTTGAAGCCTTCATTCATAAATGATCGTGTTTTAGATCATGCCACAAGACTGAAGCAACAACAGTTCCTCCTGTAACTTGTCTGCATTCCAGTGGTCACATTTGATTTATATGTGAACTTACGAGATTTTAAAAACCTTCTCATTACTGTTTATACTGGATTAGCCAAACCAGTGAAAAATACGTTCCATAAAATTGCCTAAGGTGCATGGGACATCATCAAGGAATTAAGTCACTGTATGACACTGTGAAACTGGAAGGGAGAGCTAAACCGGCTGTCCTTCCTTATGAGGAAGGTTAGCAGGGTTTGTATGAAAGAAAGGGAAACCAAAAGCAGGTCTTCAAATAAAAGGCAAGCATATGCCTTAATACATTTGTACTCTCAAACTTTGCCCCAAAAAGACTCAATGGTCAAGTGTTGTTCCTCCTCCATATTTGTCAACTCTTCAAAATAATTAATTTAATTTTCCAAGATGCACACCTCATTAACTAATTAAAGTTCACAATGTTGTTTCATACATTAAGGATACTTCTTAGCTCATCTAAACCTCCTAGAACTTCACACAAATACATTAAAAAACAAAAAGTGCAAAGGGGTTTCTGCATTTCCATCCAAACACCATTTTAAAATCTATTACTTCTGGTGGTGAACTGTTCCATAAAATAGATGGGCATTTACATCCATATCCCTCCCACTGTCACATGGATCCAACAGGTTTGACACCGTAGGCATCCTGAAGTCCTACATCTGCAAGGAGGGGAAAGCAGAGAGAAGACACGCAGCGAAACAGAGCTGGAGAGCAGGTAGAGGACAATTTAAACTCTAACCCAATAAGAATCTTTTCGTTTGATTCTAAGTTTGGCTTTGCCTCAAGCCAATTCTCATTATTAAATGAAATCAATTCATCATTCCATAAGTGGGAATATGCACCGCCAAACGGGAAGGCACCCAACTCTGCTGACTGGTAAATTGCCCATGAACTTCTAGAGTGGACAATTTTTCTTGAAAACAGTCATTAAATTTCTGTTCTTGATTAAAACAAAAGCATCCCTTATACATCCACTGCTAAAGCCACGTTCCTATTAATATTTGTAATGAAGGTAAGATATCTTTGAGACTGAAAGGAGCTGTGAGGCAGTTTTTATTACTTTAAGAAGCAGCACGGAAATTAAAATTCAGGAACATTCCTCAAGCTGGAATCACTTCAGACCTGTACAATTAAGTATGTTTTCTGTTTGACAAGGAGTCCTTTTTCCACCGTATCAGTTCTTCACATTCAGCTAATACTTTTGCACTGCCCTGTCTAGTAATTACTTTTAAATGTAATTAAAACTTAAGCAGTACCTTGAAAATACATCCATGGCGGGGGGAAAAAGCTGCTCGAAATTCCAACTATAATTTTAAAAGGAGGAGGATGACAGCAGCAAGGCAAATGATGGAACCACCATTATCACCCCCCACGCACCAGGACACAGTTTCCACCTGGTAGCTCCAGCCCATTCACTGGAGTTACTGCAGGACATGGTGCCATAAACAGTGGTGCGTCACATGGAAATACACATTATAACTCATGTCACCTCCACTGGGGTCTGCTATAAAAACATACTTTAAGACAACATTAATTGCAGAAAAAAACCTTATTTGCTTTAGGTTTTTGGTGTGTGTTGTGTGTTTTTTTTCTTTTTCCTGAGGGTTCTGCTGTTTATCTCCCTGCAGATCCAAACATTTACTGTACTCCCCAAGAGTTCACTGTACTCCAGCAATTAAATTAATGGCTGCAGCAACAGCAAGAAATCCTTTAAACCCCTGTGGGCTTGTTCCTTTGATTAGACTAGATCAGTGAGGCTACAGCTATTTGCAGGCAGATTAGATAGGCTAGGTTTTTATTGCCGTTCGCACTAGAGATTGAAAGGTCATGTTTGTTGACATCTTACCAAAACCCATCTGTGAAAGTTTACTTTAAAAGTTATGATTCAGGAATATTTTTAATATTTAAAGAGTACCATATGGATCTAAGAATAAGAAGTGACCTAACCATACCCACCCAAAGCAAAGTACGCCACTTTACCAGTGAGCAATAGAAGGTACCTAGACATCTGCACATATATATTTCATCATCTGTAAAATCAAACTTTTAACCAACTACAAAACACAGAGCACAATTAATGTCAAGCTTTGAGGAAGAATCACCAAGTAGTTCATACTCATTTTGTTTGGCCTGAAAGAATGGATTCAAGTAATCTTCCTATTTCCTTTTTTTTTTTAAATGGTATCATGTTATTTTTACCTGCAGCAACATTTTTTCAATAATAAAGATACTAATAATGATAGTATCATAAATAGTAATGAGCACCTCAGAACATCTTAAAAGCGCTGCTCCTTTTATTCTATTTGAGGTATCAAATTGCAGTCATTCAGGTATCAGAAAACACCTACACAGCCTTGAGAGAAGAGCACTGCAATTCTGGACATCCTGAGCCAGAGCTTAGACAATATCAGTCAGTGGTGGAGCTGGGAGGGGAATGCAGCTCTCTCAAGAGCTGAACAACGAGACCATCTCCTTTTGAGATGTTTTGCTTCTCTGCTCTAAGGCACCAGCTGGGCTTACATTGGCAATGCACCTTAGTAACCACCTAGCAAACAGATGACAACAGAAGCTGAACAAAAATCTCCAAGAAAGTTATCTTTCCAGTAAACTAATAGAATCTTGATAACACTGTGTTATACTCCATAAAATCAACCAAAACTACACCTTCCTATCCACTCACTCTGCAGGCTATTTAAGCTATTTAAGCTATTAAATGCTGATGTGCAATGATGTCCCAATACAAAAGTGAGAAACATTTTTCACTAAACACACAGGATAAGAAGAAAGTCCTGTGTATTTTGATACTACATTACTTCAATTAAAATATTTTGTTTTCCTTCTTTAGATCTAAGTTCATATCTAAAGAAATTAATCAAAACAATGTAAAAGATCAGATTTCCATTCCACAAATCAGACAGCACATTTCAAAATCTTGCGAGTTTTCAATAGCAGATAGTAGAGAACATAGGGTTTAGCTAATAAGGCAAATTAATTCAACTTTCTAGAAATTTAACTGTCTCAAAGGCAAAAGGCAGCAGTTGATGATTCATACTTGTTATTTTTCAAATATTTATGTAGCACTACAGAAATGCATTCTAAGTAAAGGGCAGAACACAATAAACTTCTGCTCTTTAGTTTGCTTTTATGTTTTCCAATTTCAAAAACCACACCAAGTGCTATGTGGTTTATTTACCAATGGTTTTTGAGTTCAATATCTGTGCAGGAATCCACCAGGAATTAGAATGAGAAAAAAGTAAGAGGCAACAAGGAATCTGGGTTGCACCTATACTACTAAGACCACTGCTCACTCGCATCCTGCAGCATCGCTTATACTTGGTCATAGACTTCTCTTGGGGAAGGTGTTATTATTTCATATATGGGCTGTAGCAAGAAAAACATCTCCTGGACTTAATTTTTGTATTTTCTTTGCTGTAAAGGGAGAGAAAAAGCAGGAAACCTACTAGATAAAGCTTCTGGCTCTGCAATTTGTTCTCAATTTTAACAATGACAAAATGAAAGAAAACCTGGTTGATTTTCTAAAGAACAGTTGTGCCCTACGAGGGAATAAAAACCTTTCCATTCAGCTGGAACCCTCTAACTCACTAAAAATAACAAGCACAACTGCAAAGGAAAAATTAATTGGTTCTCAACCAAAACAATCTTTGGTTCACAACAGACAGAAATGAGAAAAATACAGCAACACTTTGCCATCCCTGCTTTTTCTTTGTAAGACTGTCTTTATGGCAGGCACTGTAAGAACACAGAGAACTAAACCATTCAGTGAATTGATATAATCCAATAAACTATTGAATTTGGATACATATCTAGGGTAACAGGATTTTATTAGCTGCAAGATCTGTACAGTTCTTTGTAGAAAGTTTCATTTCTCAAAAATGGATTTTCTCTGTGCTTCTTTAGGGGCCTGATTTTTCCCTTGCATTGTTGGTTTTATAATACAAATCAGTATCAACTATAGAGTAACATGCTGACTCACTTTAGAGTTAGTGATGTACAAGAAAATGTAACTTTTAAATGATTGAACAAGTCAAACATGTAATCTTACTAACACAGAGTGACAAAGGATAGAAGGACCAGTAGTTTTTGTTTAGAAAATACAGTATGACAGACGCATGACATATGACAGACAGAAAAGAGGCAAAAATTTATTCTTAAACCCTGCCCTGTGCTCCAGGAAAGACATGACATCCAGCAACAGCGACTGGACGCATTCCGTTGGAAGAAATCTTCCTTCTGAGCTTCTGCATTAACAAAGCTTTAAATCTTGCCAGCTGTTCTTTCTTTCCTCGGTTTGGAGGGCAAGGCTTTAATCCAAGGCTAGAAAGCAAGTTTGATGCAAAGGAAAGTCCATTTGCCATTGCATGCAGTGACACCGCTTCGTGGAAGATTCATCACAAGTGTGACACCGACCAGATGTTGTCTCACTGTAGGAAGCCTCTCCCTTGCCTAGCAAATACACTAATACACTTCCCTTCTTCACAAGGTTGATTTTTTCCAAGACCTTGTCCCCCAGTCTTACAGCAAAGGATGCTTCAGCTACCTGCAAAACCTAAAGCCACACCACCAAAGCATTTAGGTGCCCAGTTCATTGACCCGTTGGGATGCCATGCTATTACTAGGCTGAGGAGTAAATGTTTATGATGCTTTCTGTATCAAATCAAACCTTATTAAATTTTTTAACACTTTTTAGCCTGGAAAACATTTTCAGATCTTGTTATCACCAATACGAACTTTCTTTTCACAGAAAACATGAACAGTATTTGTGTCCTGCACTGCTTCTGCTTAAGACCATCAGAAAATTAAAGTTTCACACAATTGATACTTTAATATGCGGGCAAATAGACAGATGGGAATGAGATAATATTCTGGAAAGTTTGCAGTTAATGGGTAATAAATTTAGATTACTAATTTTTCATATTTGAATCTGCTCAGTGAACTAAAGAGGACCCTGATACATAAACTTTGACTCTTGTCTGATCATAGCTTATTGTTTTAAACCATTATCTGGTTGTGAGGCTCACTTTATTTAATAGTGATTAAATGCACACATAGAATCTAGAAGGTCTGTGGACCTAGCCCATGGTGAAAGCAGTTCCTAAGAAGCAATACTGCCAAAGATAATAAATATCCCATTGCTTATCCTGAGTTACATTTGTTAGATATTAAAAAGGACTGTGTAGAAGCAGTTGCATAAAAACTTGTATATCAAAGGCACATCATATGACTGTTTTGATGACAAAATGTAATACACTGTTGTCATCAGCCTGTGGCATGGAGTTCAGCCCCTGCCACATTGCTTGGCAAGTTGGTCACTGGCCGGTCTGCAGAAGATCCAGTGGAAACTACTACCAAAGAGAAGAATGGACGAGTCGCAGTTTTTCAGGAGGAATGCAAGGAGGGGCCAGCAAAATGCAAACTGTCCCAAGCAGAAGTCACAGCTTGCTAAAACTCAGGAACCAGCTAGAGCAGGAAGCACTTTTCCCTGCTGTTGTCAGCAGATCGAGAGCGACCAGCGGGTCTTCCTCCCATCCCCAGCAAGGCCTCTCAGGACACAGCAACTGACTCAGGAAAAGCTGCAGAAACTCCAGTGCTGCAGAGTATCTGCCAGAGTACCTACCAAGCCGCTATCAGGTAGCTATCAAGCCAACTCTGCCTGCAGAATATAGCAACGAGAGGTCTCAATGATACCACAACAAAGCAACATTTTAGAAAACAGATTCTTAAAAATACAAAGATTAAAGTTCAGCACTACTGCTGACTAGGCGTTCCATTCTAGTCCAGGAACATCCCTTTGGGAATATTCTTTTCATATCGTCTTTATTTTCAATTTCAATGAAACAAGGTTACTAGCATACCAAAGAGTTCATTCATTAGAATTTCCAAACTCTCTTAACAAAACTGTAACATAAACATTTTCCTTGCAAGTATTTTATTTCTAAAATCATATCTGTATATGTGTATGTACTTCCTCCCCATCTGAGGTTCACCATGTGGACGTTTTTATCCCAACTAATAACTTTCCGGTGTGTTTAATTCTCCCTTGCTGACTAAACTCTTCATGATACTCACTTCACACAGAGGACCTGCATATTTCATAGACTCTTTCAAATCTGTTTTTAACTTTTTTCTTTTTAAACCCTTGTATATTTTGGATTCATAGAATGCCAAAACCCTCAAAGATTAATGTTCAAATGAATAGGAATTGTTTTTTAATGTTAAATTGTAGCAATTATCGTATGCCACAAATTGCAGGAAAATCAACTGCTCCAAATAAACATTCACTTTATAAAGGAAGAGGTAACATCTACCATCTGCTTCATTTAGTATTAGAGTATACAAGAGAAAAGGCTGCTTTGTTTTATGCATGATGTTATCTTATGTAGATCAAGTGTCATGAACAACGCTAATAATAATGTGCACATTCTAAAAAAAGAAAACAAACAAAAAAGAAAAAGCAAGACTGTTAACTGAGTTTTAAGAAAAGTAGATAAATCAGGATGAGGTCAACTTTGTTACCATGATTATGCCAAGTAAAAGAAATGTTGTATAAAAGCAGACTCCTTTTTTGAATTAAAAATTCTAGAAACAAGGTCCCTTAGCTCTTAATTTCCCACATATTAAAGTCTCTTAGGAACTTTAAAAATACTTATTAAATCCTCTATCAGAGCTTCTCTGCAAAAATCTTTCTGTTATGCTTTAGTGGTGCCCTTAATCCTTAAATTTTAAATACATAAAGCACAACATACTATACAAATATTCAAGACGGTCCATCCTGCACGTGGAAATCTTTTCTATACTCAAAATTACTTCCCCCCAATAGTACGAAATGTCTTACTGTTAACCACATTGTTCTTTCAAGGGCAGTATAACTTGAAACCATCAAGACTACAATTTATCAAGTCATACACAGCAATCCTGTGACTTCTTTGATGGTGGCACTCATTTGGACCCTCAGTGAAGTGTATAAACCCAACCAACATTCTCCATGCCGTAGCTGCTGAGCTGGAAGACATTACACATCGAAGATTAAGTTGAGTCAATATGCCAGGTAGTCTCAAATCAGCACCAAATACAGGTTTCTGCTCGCTTGGTATGACTGCTCTGTGCAGTGCAAAACCATAATTAGTTGATCAAATCACATGACAAGTTTGCTTATTCACCATCTGTCATTAACTCTAGGTGGCCACCTTCTTCCAGAAACAGCTCTGCCTGTATTCTTGCTTTCCCAGATGTTACGGTGATTTTTCCTATCTGTATCCTATTCATCAAAGCCATGTAACAACCTGCTGGAAGCCCACACAACAATGTTGGACAAATGCACCACAAAGCCTCTCCTCTCTGCTGGGAGGCAACAACAGATTTAGCAGAATACAGCTTAATGATGCTCAAACGTGCTCCTCCAGCTGGAAGGCTCAAAGACACACTCCGAGCACCATAAATTGTTCAGGAAAGCTGGAAACATCTTTGAGATTCTGATTTCTGAAACTGTGCCCTCCACGGCCCACCTCACCCC